>CM018033.1:25364756-25767559 GCA_008638375.1 Nyssa sinensis | reverse complement strand
CACACACACTGTTTTACACATGTATCTATATTTACATACACTCATGCATATTTACACAATTTATACACACTCACATGTATACACATATACCAAATAAATACTTTAAATTTATACACATATATATACATATACACATACATCCAATAATTATAATAATAATAATAATTAATTAATATTTGCAAGAATAAATAATAAAATCATAAAAAAAATTTTTTTTTTCATGTTATAACATCCTTCCCTCCTTACAAAAATTTCGTCCCGAAATTTAAAATAACATAGAACAAAAGAAAATACATCACTGATCAAACAACTCAGGGTACCTAACTCGAACCTCGGCCTCACGCTCCCAAGTAGCCTCCTCAACCCCATGGTGGTTCCAACGAACCTTGACCAAAGGGATGGTCCTGCCTCGCAAAACCTGGTCCCTCGAGTCCAATATCTCTACGGGTCTCTGGTCATAGGAAGCGTCCCCCTCTAACTGAAGATCTACCCAGTCAAGTACATGTGAGGGGTCGGGATGGTACTTCCTCAGCATAGATACATGGAAGACGTCATGAACTCCAGATAGTTGTGGTGGTAAGGCTAGCTTATAAGCCACCTCACCAACTCTCCCAAGAATCTCAAAGGGGCCTATAAATCGTGGTGACAGCTTCCCACCGCGCCCAAATCTCCTCAAACCTCGTCTGGGAGATACCTTGAGGAACACATGGTCCCCCACCTCAAATGCCAAGGGTCGTCGCCTCCTATCTGTATAACTCCTCTGGCGACTCTGGGCTGTCAACAATCGCTGTCTGATCACCTGTATCTTGTCCGTGGTCTCACGAACAATATCAGGTCCCAAGGCAGCTGTCTCTCCCACCTCGGTCCAACATACCGGGGAACGGCAAGGCCTACCATACAATGCCTCAAACGGTGCCATCTCAATGCTGGACTGGTAGCTGTTGTTGTAGGCAAACTCAACTAAGGCAAGGTGATCCTCCCAGCTACCTCTAAATTCCATGACACAGGCCCTGAGCATATCCTCTAAGATCTGAATAGTGCGCTCTGACTGGCCATCTGTCTGTGGGTGGAAGGCAGTACTAAACTGCAGCTGGGTCCCCAAGGCTGTCTGGAAGCTCTGCCAGAACCGTGCAGTGAAACGTGGGTCCCTGTCAGAAACTATGGATACCGGAACCCCATGTATCGCACTATCTCTCGAATGTACAACCTACTGAGGGCGTTTGATGAGTCAGTCACTCTGATCGGTAAGAAATGGGCGGACTTCGTCAGCCTGTCCACAATAACCCAAATCGCATCATGGCCCCTAGGTGACTTCGGAAGACCCATCACGAAATCCATGGTAACGTGCTCCCACTTCCACTCGACTACCGGTAATGGCTGTAGCAAACCTCCAGGCCTCTGGTGCTCAGCCTTCACCTGCTGGCACGTGAGACACCTAGCCACGAACTGTGCCACATCTGCCTTCATCCCAGTCCACCAATACTGACGGCGCAGATCATGATACATCTTGGTGCCCCCTGGGTGCACCGCCAGGCGTGAATGGTGGAAATCCCTAAGGACATCAGTCCTAAGAGACTCGGGAACGAAGACTCTACCCCTGTATCTCAAACCAAGATCAGAATGGACTGTCCATCCCTCAAATCCCTCGGAGCTAGCAATCCGTGCCCTGATCTGCTCAGCCTCGGTATCCAGCAACTGTGCCTCTATAACTCTGGTCAGAAGAGTAGGCTGTACACACAAGCTAAATAGGGTGGCGTGTCCCTCAAACTCGGTAAGCTCTAAGTCAAACTCCCCAATAGCTCCCATCATCTCCCACTCTCTGATGGCTAGGCTGGCTAAGGTGCTCCTCGGCCTCCGACTGAGTGCATCAGCTACGACGTTGGCCTTCCCAGGATGGTACTGAAGGTCAAAGTCGTAATCCTCTAGGTACTCCATCCATCTCCTCTGTCGAAGGTTCAGATCCTTCTGTGTAAAGATATATCTGAGGCTTTTGTGGTCCGAGAACACCTCAAATCTCACCCCATATAAATAGTGTCGCCAGCTCTTAAGAGCAAAGATGACGGCATCCAACTCCAAATCGTGGGTGGGGTAGTTCTTCTCATGGCTCTTCAGCTGGCGAGAACCATAAGCTACTACCCGGCCTTCCTGCATCAATACACAACCCAGCCCCTCTCGGGAAGCATCATAGTATACTGTATAACCCAGGCCTCCCTCGGGGATAATCAGGACGGGAGCTGAAGTCAATCTCCTCTTCAGCTCCTGAAATGACTGCTCACAGTCGTCGGTCCACTGAAATCTGACGCCCTTGCGCGTCAGCCAGGTCATCGGCGCGGCAAGGCGGGAAAATCCCTCTACAAAACGGCGGTAGTACCCTGCTAACCCCAAGAAACTCCGTATCTCAAATACGTTCCTCAGCCTCTCCCAGCTCATAACAGAGTCGACCTTCGAAGGGTCAACAGATACTCCACTCCCAGATACCACGTGGCCCAAGAACTGTACCTCCTGGAGCCAGAACTCGCACTTGGAGAGCTTGGCAAACAACCTATGCTCTCTCAAGATCTGTAACACAGTACGTAAGTGGAAAGCATGCTCATCCTCAGAAGGTGAGTAAATCAGAATATCGTCCACAAACACCACCACGAACTGATCTATGTACTGGCCGAAAACACGGTGCATCAAATCCATGAATGCCGCTGGGGCATTCGTCACACCAAATGGCATCACCACGAACTCAAAATGACCATAGCGAGTGCAGAAGGCTGTCTTCGCTATGTCCTCCTCTCGCACTCTCAACTGATGATACCCAGATCGAAGATCAATCTTCGAGAAACATCTCGAACCTCTCAACTGATCAAACAAGTCATCGATCCTGGGTAACGGGTACTGGTTCTTGATAGTCACCCGGTTCAGCCTCCGATAGTCCACACATAACCGCAACGTCCCGTCCTTCTTCTTCGCAAAGAGTGCTGAGGCACCCCAAGGAGAAGTACTAGGACGGATGAACCCCTTACCCTGAAGGTCAGTCAGCTGCTCTCTCAACTCTCTCAACTCTGCTGGAGCCATGCGGTATGGTGGGATAGATATGGGTACAGTACCGGGGATAAGCTCAATGGTAAACTCCACCTCCCGCCTCGGGGGTAAACTAGTCAAACTGTTAGGAAATACGTCAGGAAACTCCTCTACCACTGGTGGTAACACAACCCCTGTAGCCTCACTATCCCCTGCAATCATACTAGCCAACATATAGCTATGGGCTCCCCAACTCCTAGTGTCGTACAAGGGTGGTACTAAGAAGTCTCCACGGTCTCCCGTGAAATAAAAACAATCCCCCTCAGGAGTGCACACTGTAACTCTCCCCCTGAAACAATCGATACTAGCCCGGAAAGTAAACAGCCAATCCATACCCAGAATAACATTGAAGCCAGTCATATCAAGCACAATAAAATCAAAGCAGAGAGTACGGTCAGCTATCTCAAGTGAACAACCCCTACAAATCCTGGTCAACGTCACACTACCCCCAACAGGAGTATCAACACGTAGCGGTGGATCCAACCGGTCTATAGTCAACCCTAATGTCATGGCAAATGCAGTGGATATGAAAGAATGCGATGCACCAGAATCTATCAACACGCTAGCCCATGAACTGAACATAAGAAAGGTACCTCGCACTACTGATGGCCCAGCAGTAGAAGCCTCTGGGGTAGCAACTGCGTACACCCTGCCCTGTACGGTCTGACCCTGTCTGCCTCCCCCTCTCTGCCCCTGCTGTCCTCCCCCTCTCGGGGCTGGGGCTCTAACACTCAAGGCTGAGGATGCTGGCTGATAGTAAGGTGCCGGGGGTCTATAGCCTGACTGTGTCTGGGGTAAAGGTACCTGGGTAGGCTGGAAATAGTGGGACCTCGGTGCACTCTGGGAAGTCTGCCCCTGAGGACAGTGGGCCTTGACATGGCCCGACTGATGACAAGTATAGCACACTGGGGTGGCCCTCCAGGCCTGACTCTGAGACTGGGATGGGAGTGGTAGCTGGCTCGGCCCTGTCCCTGATCCCTGACTAGGATCTCTCTGTGGGCAATCAGCCATCTTGTGGCCAGGCTGTCCACACTGGTAGCATGTGGTGGTCAGCTGTGGTGCCCCCCCTCGAGGAGTAATAGACACAGTGGGCTGGGGAGCTAAAAGCTGCATAGGTCTATGGGATGTAGATGGAGAAGAGGTACTACCTCGGAACCTCTTCGGTGGTCTCCTACCAGAATGAGCTGGGACGGTCACAGTAGGCTGAGCTGGTGTAAGTGCTAGTGCTGTGGCTGGCCTGGTCTGAGTCTGGGACTCCCTGATCCCTCTGAGAGCTGCCAACTCCCTCTCTACCCTCGTGGCCCTGATCACAGCCTCCTCGTAAGTGTCAATGATGTGACCCGCCAGTCTATCCCTGATAGAGGTCTTCAGCCCCTCTAGAAAATGATAAACTCTCAGCTCCTCTACCCCAATAATGTGCGGGGCAAACCTGCCCAATGCGGTAAATTGGGACTCATACTGCGTCACGGTCATGTCCCTCTGAAGTAGGGTCTCAAACTCTCTCCTGAACCCAACCCTAGCAGTTGCTGGAAAGTAGTGGTCATTGAACATGGCCACAAATGCATCCCACCCCTCTCCGAACCTGCTAATCCTGCCGGCAGATACCTTCCACCACTGGCTCGCTAGCCCTGTAAACTGGAAGGTGGCACATCGGATCCTCAGGTGTGGCTCAACAATCCCTAGTGAGTCCAGGATCCTCACAATCTGGTCCAGCCACTCCTCGGCCACCAAAGGATCAGGCTGTCCTGCAAATGACGGTGGCCTCATACGCTGAAACGCCTTCATGACGAAGGTGTCTCTGGTCTCCCCACCGGCCGCTCTGGCCGCGGCACCGGCAGCCCTGGCCTTGGCATCAGCAGCCCTGGCCTCAGCATCAGTGGTCCTGGCCTCCTGCATAGCACGGAAGCACTCCTGTATAATGGTCGCCAAATCTCTGGCGCCAATAGTCTGCCCCACCTCCTCCACAGGGGCTGGAGCAACACCCTCCTCAGCTGCACTATGCTCAGGTGCGGCAGCCGGGGCAACAACCTCCTCAACTATATCTGGAACATGGGCAGCATCTCTAGATCTGCCACGACGAGGCTGGGCAGCACCTCTAGGTGCACCTCTACCCCTGCCCCGTCTGGGTGGTCTGCCTCTCGTAGGAGCTCGTCTAGGAGGCATATCTACAAATCCAAGAGAAAAGAAACTTCAATATCACCTTGTTCACGTAATTACAATAAGGCATGCATCAAGACACATAATCACGTAGCACATAAAATCCTATCACATGCTGCTAACAGTTCACACTAAGTCTCATCCTTTTCTCTAGGGTCTCATGGTGTTAAACAACACCCCACAGTCTCTAGGTATTCGAACCTATGCTCTGATACCACGTTGTCACGCCCCGAATTCTGACCGAACCCGAGGCGTGACTGACGAGACAGAAAGTAAAATAAATAAAAGGATAAAAGTAATTAGATTCACTAAATATGCGTCCATCATCATCCATACATAAAATAACATCGAATACATTGTTCATCAGTCATTCGGGCTTAAGCCCTTACATAACAAAATACAAGTCTTACGAATCACAAATACATCACAGGCTTCACTCTATCAGGGCATCACCGAGTCTCTAGTGGCTGGAGGATCCTCATCTGAAAATGTTGCCCACGAATGGGTCAGCACAACTGCTGGTATGATGAAATGCTAATGCCAGAAATAAAGCTAAGGCGTGGCATGTGCAAAGTGTACATTTATTTCTAAATGACATTCAAGCATCGCAGTAATATATATGAATGGTATGCATGACACACCCATGCACAACCCTATGCCACACCCATGTCTCATTTACGGGTACTCCCCGATGGCTCGAAGTACCAATGCAATGGCCAATTTTGGGTTTTTCACCACAGGATCTACACCCTCATAATGCAAAGCACCATGTGCTTACCCACGCCATGTTCTCAAGGAATTCATCATATGCCAATATGCCAATGCAATCTCAATGAACATGAATCTTAATAATATAACATGCTCGGACAATAAGAAATAAATCACTAGTCAGTTTCATATACATGCATATCTCATATGTTCGTACATCATGATTCATGTTCTTCACTTTATTAATTTGCAAGTAACACATAACATGTGAACAACCAATTCCAAATAAACAGGTAAACACATTACAGATAAACACATACAGCATTCCAGTCATTCACAAATATTCCTAACTTAACTTCATTTCTAACACCAGCAAAACACCATACCTGATGGGTTGATATCAACCCTAGAAGATCGTGCACTATATGTAACTGAACCGACGGATGAAAATGTAAAAGATCAGATCGCCCCCTCCTGTCCTGTCAGTGTCCCTAAAAGTAGAAATTACAACTCAGTCTATTGTTATTTGAATTTATGCTATTCATCAAATTTTATGTCTTTAATTCATAAGTTTCTATTCTGCTAAATTAAACTCTACCATTGGTTCTAGAACGTTGAAGAAAATAAGTTTAGGTTTTCGTAGAACTCAATTCGGACACTAGGGTTGAAAAGGGCAAAACAGTCATTTTGCACTTTACACGTGTCCTTACACATTCGTGACCTCTTTTTACAAATCGGACTCCACAGTTGAGTCCAGAATGTTCGAGATAATAAAATTTCACTATTTGTTTACCTAATTCGGAGTTCGTCTGACAGTGTTTCAAGTTAGGGGCATTTTGGTAATTTTAAGGGTTACTACGGTTCTTTTATTTTTTTCGGGACTCCGTCTCGTAAAACGGACCTCACCATTGGTCTCAGAATGGCCGAGATAGTCAAAATACACTAATGACTTGTCCCATTTGGATTCCGAAATATTTTTGAATATTTAATTAATTAAACTAATTTAATTAAATAATTAATTAATTAATTTAATTAATATTTTATTAATAATTTAATCAGGTGGGTAAAAGTAAAATTTCCAACAGTTGGGGGATCAATTTGTAATTTTTGAAAGTTCAGGGTTAAGGTTCAAATTCAAAAGGTTCAAATTCCAAAAGGTTCAAATTCCATTTTAATTTAAAACAACCACGCGACACGTGGCAGGGGCGGTCCACGCCCGACCCGAACCGACCCGACCCGACCCGGACAGACCCCCCTTCTTCCCCGATTTTCCGGTGGCGCCCAATAGGGTTCCGGCGCCTTCTCCGGCGCTGGCGACCGATCTCCGGTGAGATTTTTGGGGTTTCAAAATGCTATTTTCTTCCCCTTCTCACGTAGATCACATCCCCAACCTCCATTTCCCTCAAAACCTCCTCCATCTCCACGAAATAGAGGGTCAAAGCCACGGTCAACTCTCCGGCCAAACCATTTTCCCACACTTTCCCCCACTGTTTTAAACCCAAATCGCTCCCATTCATTTTCTGCACCTCACCCCATGTTTTTCCCCCTTTTTAAACCAAGGTTTACACATAAAATGTCGAACCTAACACTCCATGGCCGTGACCTGCAACAGGGAAGTTCTCCCTCTCCCCTTAACCATTTCTTCTCATTCTTTTTGCAAACTAATCCCTACGTTATGCTCTATACGATTCTACAATTTAAATCAATTGAAATGCTCTAAAAAAAATTGAAACAGAAGCAACCCACTTACCAATTTTTCGGCCGTTTCTCTCTCTAGCCGTGCCCTCTTCCACCTTCTTGCTCCGAGCCCAACCAAGCCTCCACTCTCTTCCTCAGAACTCTATTTCTCTCTCTCACTTTCTCCCCCCAAGACCAACTACCCTCTGCCAATATCTGCACCTCCCACTCTCTGAACTCCACTCACACACACAACCCCAACCCATGCTTGTTTGAGTGTATCACACTCAAACTCACACACACACACAACCGGTTACACACACACACCACACACACTGTTTTACACATGTATATATTTACATACACTCATGCATATTTACACAATTTATACACACTCACATGTATACACATATACCAAATAAATACTTTAAATTTATACACATATATATACATATATATATATACATATATACATACATCCAATAATTATAATAATAATAATAATTAATTAATATTTGCAAGAATAAATAATAAAATCATAAAAAATTTTTTTTTTTCATGTTATAACAGGTTCGGTGGGCGCCGTTGGTCACTGAGCTGAATCTTGAGGTTGTTACTAGAGTTGCGTCGGGTCGAGTTTGTGCAGGTGGGAATTTTTGATCCAGCCGTGTTGGAGATTGAGGCCACGGTGGACTGTTCCGACATGTTGGAAGCTTGATATAGGTGTGAAATTGTAAGGGATCAATGCGTATATATATATTTATATTGTGTAGATGTTACGGGTTGTGGTTGCCTCTATTTTCTGCTGCTTTTAAATTTCCGTTTCCAAGTTGAGAACAGTGGTTGCTACTGCTGTTGGAATTAGGCATGGAGATGATGTTTTGTTTGGAGTTGTGGCTGTTTTGGTTGATGGGTGTTAAATTGGAGAGACATATATATATATATATATATATATATTGTGTGTTTATGTGATGTGTTTGAACGGAGGGGAAATGGCAGCAGCATGGATTGAGGCATGGTCTCATGGGGTATTTTAATGATTTGTTTTTAAGGGGATTCAATGGTTGAATTTTCTTGAAAATAGGTACAGCAGCACAGGCCCTTCAAATTAATGGGCTAAGTTCATGTTGATTTCAAACTTGAAGCAGAAAGTTTTATACTGGAATTTGGAAAGTTTATGTGGGTTTCATGCTGCTGTTATGGTTAGTTTTAATTAGTGAGAAAACAAGGAAAATGACGAGTTGGACAAGGGATTGGTTTGGATTGTTTTTACCTGCACGAAGCTTTGTGATTGAAAGCTTTTGTGCTATGAGATTGAGAGAGAGATGGTTAACCGATGGAAGGCCGGGGCAAGACACATGGTCGGGGCTGGTGACACTCAACTGCAAATTCTCCAGAGCAGCGGTTGGAGTGAAAGTGTACAGTCTCAATGGGGTCACCTGAAACGTCTCACTGAAAAGAGAGGTTTCACTAGGTTGACGTGAATGGAATTCGAAATGAAGATAGGCGTCGCATGGAGGTAATATTTATTTTAAATAAGCACTATGAGTTAAGTAGATTTTAAAGAGTATTATTTTATATAAATTATGAAATTACCCCAAGTTCTAAAGTAAGTCAAACGAGGTCCAAATAAAATAAAAAAATAGTGTACTTTGACTATTTTAGACGTTTTGAACCCAAAGGAGGAGTCCGTTTCACGAGATGGGGCTCCAAAAAATAAGACACGTTAAATTACTAAATTGACCCTAACATGCCCGAAAGTCAAACGGAAGTCTAGGAAAGCCTAAACCTATTTTCTTCAACGTTCCAGACCCAATGGTAGAATTTAATTTATCAAAATAGAAACTAATAAAATAAAGACATAAAATTTGATGCATAGCATCATTCAAGTGACAATAGACTGAGTTGTAATTTATGCTTTTAGGGACACTAACAGGACAGGAGAGGGCGATCAGACCGCCTGCATTTTCATTGACCAGTTCAGTTACGTATCGTGCACGATCTTCTAGGGTTGAGACCAACCCGTCAGGTATGGTGTTTTGCTAAAGTTAGAAATGAAGTTAAGTTAGGAATATTTGTGAATGACTGGAATGCTTTATGTGTTTGTTTGTAATGTGTTTACTTGATAACTTGGAATTGATTGTTCACATGTTTATATGTTACTTGCAAGTTTAGTAAAGTGAAGAACATGAATTATGATATGTGAACACATGAGATATGCATGTATATGAAACTGATTGATGATTTATTTGTTATTGTCCGAGTATGCTATATTATTGAGATCCATGTTTCATTAACATTGCATTGGCATATTGGCATATGATGAATCCTTTGAGAACATGGCGTGGGTAAGCACGTGGTGCTTTGCATTATGAGGGTGTAGATCATGTGGTAAAAAACCCAAATTTGGCCATTGCATTGGTACTCTGTGCCCATCGGGGAGTACCCGTAAATGAGACATGGGTGTGACATAGAGTTGTGCATGGGTGTGTCACGCATACCATTCATATATATATTACTGCGATGCTGGAATGTCATTTAGAAATAAATGTACACTTTGCACATGCCACACCTTAGCTTTATTTCTTGCATTAGCACTTCATCATACCAGCAGTTGAGCTGACCCATTCGTGGGCAACATTTTTCAGATGAGGACCCTTCAGCTACTTGAGACTCCATGATACTTTGATAGGGTGAAGCACTTGGCATATTTTGGTCCGTGGGACCTATGTTTTGTAATGTAAGGGCTTAAGCCTGAATGACCTATGAACAATGTAATTGGGAGATGTATTTTATGTTTCTATATGTATTGATGGGAAATGATGCATGTCTAGTCAATTCCGTTAAGATTACTCCTTACTTTATTTTCTTTTTGTCTTGTAGAAAATTTGTATATTGTGGAAGGAAAAAAAAGAAAAAAAGAATGGAGATGATATTGGTATAGTGTAATGAATTGGGAGTCGATGATTCTTAAGTTTAAGTGTAGCTGTATATATGATGGATTGTATAATTAGACGATGCACATTTAAATTTTGTGAGATTTGTGGCCATCGAGTGAGGATGGATTGTGATGTGTTTGTATATATATGATGCATTGTGATTATTAGGGGGAAAAAGGCTCGAAAAACAAAGGAGGTCCTGCCGAAATTTTTTAGAAAATTAAAGAACTCGATTTAATTTGTCATAAATTCGTAAATCTATTTAATTATCTTTTATTTTATTTACTTTCTGTTCGTCAGTCGCACCTCGGGTTTCGGTTAGGAATTCGGGGCGTGACAGTGGAAGTATATAGCCAACGGATTAGTTGTTCGTAAAGTACTAGACTTTTCTGGGAGCCATTAGGTGATTTAACGAAGTGATTAAATTTGAGTGAGAGGAATAATATGAAACTTGAATGTTAATTTATTTTGCATGTATGTAATTGTGACTATATGATGATCCTACCATTCACTTATTTTTATATTTTTTTGTGATTATATAGACAATTTACATTATTGGGGACATGATGAATAACCCATTGATAGGTATGTATGTTGGTTGGACTCAAAAATTAAATAATTATCCTAGGAAATGATTATCCTAACTAAATGAATTAATAAATAATTATGAAAATGCACGGGCCAATAGAATTGACGTCTACATGTAAGAGCTAATGAGATAAAAGAGAAATAAAATTTAATTAGAAAATAAACTCTAAAATAAAAATGTCCAGGTTCGATGTATTTTCATTTAAGGAAATATCAAGCAACTAGATTTCTGGAAACTCTAAAAGTGGAAAGTCCAAATTATGCCTAAATAGACTACCATCACTCAAGATTACCAAATCACCCCTAATTCGATAGAGAATATCTAGATTGCCACAAGACGTGCAAAATGACCAAATTACCCCCAATTTGTTACCAAAGGGCTAAAGTTACCAAAATACCCCCATATGGGTAAAATGATATAGAAATTATAAAAATTTCCCTCAAGTGACTATGAAGTCCTACTGAGGGTAGGATTACGCCAAAATTATCAAAATGCCCTTAGTGGGTAAAAAGGTGCCGAAATTATCGAAACACCCTCCGATAGGCAAAAACGTCTTAACCAATGTGGGATTCCGACAAGAAGAGTCCTAATGGGAGTGAGACTCTATCAGGAAGAGTCCTACTTGGATTGGGACTCTCACAGAAGAGTTCTAACAGGAATAAGACGCTGTCAAGAGGAGTCCTAATGGAACTGGGATTCTGGCAAGAGAGTCCTATGGGAATAAGACTCTGTTAGGAGGAGTTCTAATGGGAATAGGACCTTGTCAAGAGGAATCCTAATGGAACTAGGACTCTGGCAAGAGAGTCATAGCGGGAATAGTACTCTGTCAAGAGGAGTCCTAATGGATCTGACTCTAGCAAGAGAGTCCTAGCGGGAATAGGACTCTGTCAAGAGGAGTCCTAATGGGTATATGACTCTATCAGGATGAGTCCTAATGGGACTGGGACTCTAGCAAGAGAGTCCTAGCGGGAATAAGACTTTGTCAAGAGGAGTCCTAATGGAACTTTGACTTTGGTAGAAGAGTCCTAAAGGGAATAGAACTGTTAGGAGGAGTCCTAATGGGAATAAGACTCTGTCAAGAGGAGTTCTAATGGAACTGAGACTCTGACAAGAGAGTCCTAGCGGGAATATGACTTTCTTAGGAGGAGTCCTAATGGAACTGGAACTCTGGCAGAAAAGTCCTAGCAGGAATAAGATTGACATCTATTACGGGCTTGTGCTCGCTTTTGGGATCTTGTTGATCACTGTTTTCGTTTTCATCTAGAAGAAATATGTCCCACCTTTGAAGAGTTATGTGCTCTTTTTGATCACCCCTTTTGTACAACATAGTTATTATTATTCTTTATCCTTTTTATTTGACTTGGATGTTGTGAAAGCAAAGGAATTGGTTCAAGGTGAATTCTTTTCCTTACTTCCCATATTGGAAATTTTTATGAATCAAGAGGCTAGTCGCACCAAGCTGTGTGCCTTTACTCTGTACATTACCCTGAGGTTCTTAATTGTCCAAGAGCCTAATTAGGCTGATGTTCGCCTAATTGATTTTGTGACGAAACTGAACAAGGGCAATAATATGTTGGGCATTGTTCTTGTCAAGACTTTGAATGGCTTGGATTTGGTTTATATGGCTCAAATGCTTTCAAGGTAGCCCCTTGTTGTGGACGATGTGGCTACATGATAAGTTGAAGCTCTTGGCACCTTCAGTTACCATCCCTTTTATGTCAAAACACTATTGTTCAAAGGCCATGTTGGTGACCAAAGATAATGAGAGAAATTAGTGTGAGTTCCTTACTCAACTTTCACCTTATGATATTGATTAGTCCACTGTTCACTGGCAAAATAGAGTCCTTTGCTTCCACTTTCCTAGTTTTTCTTGTGTTATCTTGGCAGGCTTGAGAGAAACCTCATTTTATTATCCTATCTGAATACTGCATCAATTTCGGTGTATGCAGGTTACTCCGAGGACTTGGGGCCTTCACTTCATTATAAAAAGATTGACTCTATTTGTAGCCATGAAGATATCTAACTGTTGGGTATGTACTCATGTTCTAGACTTGGATAATACAGATTATTCCAGCAAAGTGCTTATGATGGAAGAACATTTATGGTGGCTCTGGGACCTAATTAGTGAAAAGAAAGAATTTAGGGATTCTATCTTTTTCGAAGAGACTGGAATAGACATTAATGTGGAGAAAACTTCAAAGTTGAAAGCGATCAAAGAAGCTCACAAGGACTTCGAAGGAGGAGGAACAAGAAAGTTGGACTGGGAAACAGTGAGCTAAGCATGAGGTGTGTCAAAAACAGAGACGGCAACTCATTTAAGCTTGAAAAGGAAACGTGGAAGACCTAAGAAGACACCAAAATTCAAATGTAACAATGGTGAGTTGGACTTTGGGCATTTTTCTCTGCATGTAGATTCGGCAAGGAATTACCTGGGTTTAATTGAGAAAGAGACAGGTCACCGCTTTGAGCATGCAAGTCATGTATATATATATATATATATACACATTTATATATTTATATAGTGCTGATGTGTTGCATATATTTTCATTGGTTGTGATGGGTGGTGGGATAGGCTTTTGTATAGTATGTATATATATCTTGTGAGATATATAGCACAAAAGTGCTTGTAACGTAACTAGTTTATTTTTTGGGTTTAGAACTTTTCTCAATTTTTGGTCTAAGGTTCAAACCTTTTGGCCAACATTTTGGACCTTATTTTCTCCATTTTTCCCTTTTTATGTCTTGTTTGGCGTTTTACTTTAAAAGAAACAAACATCAAATAATAGATTTTTAACTCACAAGCAACACGTGACCCAAATCACTTGAACAAGTGTTTCCATGGCATAAGGTAAAATGATAGCATGATTAAACTGCCTACACACATATTTTATACCAAGGTTTAGAAATTCCTGCCTCAATCTCTTGATGTTGGATGAAAACCCAAACTTTGCTTCTTGATTTTGGTTAGATTCTTCAAAATCGCCAACTTTAAGCTTGTGATTTGAAGTGTCCAAGCCCTAATTCTTGTTCAATCTTTCAAGAAATCTCAATTTCTTGGATGATTCTTCAAAATCTTCCCAGTCCCTAACTTTTTCCCTAATTTTTCTCCTCTCTTTCTATTTTCACACAACTTTTTGTGTGTGTGTTTTAGGTGCGTAGGGTTCTGGTCTTATAAGACCAAAATGGCTTGGGGAATGAAATTCCCCTTTTGCCCCTTACTTAGATACTTTCCTTCTTTATTTTTTTTCCCATTTAGGGTTTTTTCACATAAATTAAGAACACTTAATTTATTTAATTATACACTAACTCATCTTAGCTTAAACATATTCATACTATATAACCCACCCATGCATTTATTTTCTCTTTTCATTGACATTATTATCAATATTTTAAATTTTATATATTAGAAAAATTTTGGGTCTTTACACCACACATCATATGATTAGTAAATCCAACGGTGGTATATTGATACCTCCCAAAAAAAGGTAAACAAAGACCTTTTGAAGAGTGAATGCTTCATGAAGAAGTAATATCTCCTAAAGCGAAACAAGTAGCCCCTGAAGAGGCACAGGTACCTGAAAATAAAGAGATCTCAATGAATTATACATCTAATGAAGATATCAGGGATCGAAGTGATATTATTGTTTATCGTATATTTTCTTTTGCAATATCACTTGAAATCACCAAAAGTGATGAGAATCCCGAACCTCAAAGTGTCGAAGAGTGTTGACGTAAAAATGATTGGCCAATATGGAAAGAGGAAATGCAAGTAGAGTTAAACTTATTAGCAAAACGGGAAGTATTTGGGCCAATAGCCCAAATGTCTAAAGATGTAAAACCTGTAGGGCACAAATGGATATTTTTACGAAAATGCAATAAACAAAATGAAATCATTAGATACAAAGCCAGACTTATAGTACAAGGTTTCTCACAGAGACCTGATATTAATTATGAGGAGACATATTCTCTAATCATGGATGTAATTACGTTTCAATTTTTGATAAGTCTAGTAGTCTTAGAAGGACTAGATATGTATTTTATGGAGGTAGTCATACCATACTTAAATGGATCATTTGATAGCGACATATACATAAAAATCCCTAAAGAATTTATAGTTTTTGAAATGAATAATTCACAATCTCGCAGCATGTATTCAATCAAGTTACAACGATCATTATATGGATTGAAACAATCAAGGCACATGTGGTACAATGCCTTAGTGAATATTTACTAAAGGAATGTTATGCGAACAATTTGATTGCCCTTATATTTTCATAAAGAAATCGGATGTTGGATTTGCAATAGTAGTAGTATGACTTAAATATTGTAGGAACTCCTAAAGAGAACACTAAAACTGCTACTTATTTCAAGTAAGAGTTTGAAATGAAAGATTTACGAAATTTTTTTTTTTTTTTTGTCTCGACCAACAAATTGAGCATTTCCTAGAAAGAATCATTTTCTATCAATTAGCATATACAGAGAAGATTCTAAAGCAATTTTATATGGATAAGGCACACCTATTAACATTGCCTATGGTTATCCGCTCACTTGATGTGAAAAATGATCATTTTTTCCCTCGTGAAGATGATGAGAAGATCCTTAGTCTTGGAATATCATATCTTAGTGCAATTGGTGCTTTCATGTACCTTGCAAATTGCACACGACCAGACATTGCATTTGCTGTCAATTTGCTAGCGAAATATAGTTATACTCTAACTAAAAGGCATTAAAATGGCGTCACACACATTTTTTGCTATCTTTGTGGAATAGTTGATATGAGATTATTTTATTTAAGAAAATCCAAATCACTGTTAGTCAGATATGTAGATGTTGGGTATCTTTCTAATCCGCACAAAGCTAGGTCACAAACAAGATATGTGTTTACTTGTGATGACACTACTATATCATGGCGATCTACAAAGTAAACAATAATTGTCACTTCCTCAAATCATTCTAAAATTCTAGCACTACATGAGGCAAGTTGTGAATGCATGTGGTTGAGGTATATGATCCAGTACATTTGAGAATCATGTGAATTATCTTCAATTAGAGATAACCCGACAATAGTATACGAAGACAATGCAACTTGTATTGTACAAATTCAGAAGGGCTATATTAAAGGAAACAGAACTAAGCATATCTCACAAAAGTTCTTTTATACACATGAGCTCAATAAGAGTGGTGAAATCAATGTGCAACAAATACGCACAAATAACAATTTAGCAGATTTTGTTTATGAAAGTATTGCCAACAACTTTCAAGAAACTAATATATAAGTGTGGAATGCGTCGTTTCACAGATATGTCATGTTGAAGAAATCACATTCATATCAAGGGGAGAATGTTTTTCTCAAGGGGGAATATCAATGTTTTGAGAATATGTCTTACAAAGAATCAAGTTGTTCATTCTTATAGTAGACAATCAAGGGGGAGTGTTATAAAACTATCAAGGAGGAATGTCCACCAACACAAAGTCAACAATTACAACCGAAGGTGAAATTTTCTCCAAGTAGCTTATGCATAGCCATCACCCTCAAGTTATAAGGTTATGGACTTGAGTTTAGTAGCTATAAATTTTCCAACAACATTAAATGCATTCATATCAATAGGCAAAATACTGATGCTATAATTAGCATCTATAAATAGATGAGAAGTATGGTGGTAATGGTAACGAGAAAAGTAGAGGAAGATACTGAAAGTGTTGTACTTGGCTCTTGTATAACGTTTACAAACTAGTGAAATTCTCTTCCTTATCCGTGAACATAAGCTTGACGCCAAACCACATAATTTTGTGTATCCACTTGAATAATTACTTTGTCTATTTATCTACTATTTTACAACAAAACAAACCTTTTTTCTTTATAGTGTAATCAATTATAAAGTCGAAACTCCAAACAAAAGAGGAGAACCTGCTCTTACTCATGTACGAGTCATAATTTTATTCTATCGTGTTGATTATCATGTAATTATTTAATTTTAAATAATAAATAAAATAAAAAATTATATATGAGACACATTGTGATTAAGACACATGTTCAAGTAAGAAGAAGATCCTCCGACCTAATTTGGAACTAAGTATTATTCTATAAAGTCCTACGAAATGAAATGTATTAAGAAATAAAGTTAGTGTATATACAATTTAGGTATATGAAACTATTAGGTTTTACCAACATAGATATACCCTCAAGTTTATGAAATAATGCACGGACTTCACATGTGCTTTTGGGAAGACATCACATATATATTTGACAAAATGTAAAATAGTATACATACGAAAATCAAGAATATCACTAACAGCCCGCTTTCATGGCGCACCGTTAAACAGGCAAATTATGTCAAAGACCATTTGCAACAGTACGAGTTTCAATGAATTTCACTTCTATCATTAACCTTCCAAGGAACTATTCTTTCACAGAAAATTTTTCTTTATGCACTATCTTCTTAATATTATATACACACAAGCATGCATATATATATATATATATATATAATGACATGTAAGGCAAAATATATTGAAAGAGATGACAATTTATAAGAAAGACGCTGAACAAACGAAAAAATTAAACCACCATACTTATTACTGCAAATGACATGGGAAGTCCTAAAGGGAGTGCCAACTCCAACCCACTGCGAGTGGGTCAGAGTGTGGGTGGCTATTTAGCCTCTTCCCCAAGGATTCTTACACATTACTGAACTCTCCTTGTATATATTTGAGTCTTTCGGTGAGATGAACTTACCTTCCCCATAGCCAACTGAGAAAAGAAAAAAAACATAGAAGGCAAGGTTTCAAATATGACCAACAATATCATGTGCAACTTAGGAAGGTTATTTCACATTAACTCAAAGGAATTTCAAAAACCAAGCAGACAGTATTGTGTGTGTTTAAACAAATTCCTAGTCTACATGCCATCATGGTTATGCAGCAAGTGCTGATGGTTTTTTGCAGTTATTAATTATTCCAGCATTCTATGCCAACCTACGTGATTCATCAGTGAATCATATCAGAACAAAGCTATAATTACAAGTCAAACTAGGATTACCTGAGCCAGCCAAACTAGCCTCTGCCAAAATTGGCTAGCAAAAGTTCCAACAATCTGCCTTTCCCTGCTTTGCATCTCTTTGACAGTGCAACAAAAACTGTCCATTAATTTTAAAAAAGGCACATAGTCTAAAGAGACCAACAACTACTACCCAAGTTCTAGTCTTTGACAAGAGAATTTAAAACAAAAATAGAACAGGCAGAACAAATGGGATGACGGATGTAGAGTTAGCTCAGCGATAGGATGATGATGGACCTGCAAGAGTGTAGAGAGATGAAACTGGTGCGAGTGAGTGTTCAGGCGTGGCCCCCTGATACTCGTATATCTGATTATAATTGGATAAAGCACTGGGAGCGTAGGTCGAATATGGTAACCTCTCCATATCATCATTTTCTCTCTTTCCCAAATGATCAGTCTCAGTGAGGTAAGTCTCTCTCCTTCGCGAATGATCAGTCCCAGTGAGGAAAGTCTCTCTCCTTCGCGAATGATCAGTCTCAATCAGGTAAGTTTCTCTGCTTCCACTGAGATAATAAGATCCTGAAGGGATTTCCTCTCTCCTTGAAGTTCACGGATATGGGTCTGCAGATGAAGCACCATAATGGGAGGTATAATATGGATACTTCGCATAAGAGTCTAGAGTAGCAGTAGTGGTTGCAGTAGGGATTGGGTGGTGCTGCAATTCCAGTTTAGCACAAAGACCATAAGTTTGATATTCTTTTTCATTCAGTAAAAGTGGATCATGATGAGTGATTTCTCCCGATGGAGGGGCAGTCTCCCTATATATAGTGGCTGGGTGACTCAAAGGGTGCTCTCTTACATGGACCCTAGGATAAGGTTCTGATGCTGCACTTTTTGACTCGCAACACGTGAGGGCTCCGTGACCTGTAGAACACTCAGAAAGATGATCAGAGGACCACCGGATTGACTCCAGCGGTAGCCGCTCCGATGCTTAAGTGAGTAAGGGAATTGAAAGACTGTATTGAAAGTCAAAGAATGAGCATGAATTTAATAGCGTACCTCTAGGGTTTAATATATAGGCCGAAGCTTTCCTAAGTTGATTAGGATTCAACGCCATGAATATAGGGATATGTTCATCGGAGATTGCAGTTACCTTGTGGGCATTGAGTCGTAGATGGAGATAATCATAAATGATAGTTTCCGTGTTGGAGACTGCTTCCTTATCCTCTGCCCGGAATCCGCTAAGGCGGAGATAATCACAAATGGTAGTTTCCGTATTGGAGACTGTTTCCCTATTCTCTGCTCGGAATCCGCTAAGGCGGAGATGAGATCTGAAGCTCTGGTCTGGACCCTGTGATCAGTTCTGGGTATATTTGTTTGGTCACTTCCGACCTTATGTGATGATCTGGATGTCATTGGCTGAGCGAGAGTCATGCTAGCTGAACATAAATCGGACTGTGGTCATACGTGTCAAGTGTTGATTGGCTTGTCCTTTTATGGTATATCAGTTACTCCCCCCCCAAGTCCTAGTTTGATGTAAGTAACTAGGGCTAAGAGAGTTATGTATCTCGCTTGTTCGCCTTCCAAGACAATTGTTGGGGCGCCATTTATGGCGTAGTTGGTGATTAAGTCTTCTCAAGGTCACAATTACACTGGGCGGACAGTTGGTTTTCTCGAGAACATCATTGTTCTGAACCGTCATGGCGTTTGGGCTTGGTGGGTCCCTTCTGATACCGTGTTTATAAATACGGGAAGAGATTTTTGAAATGACCTTTCCCTCGACATTTTTACTATGCTAGAAGATTTCATTCGCCATTGTTGGTTCGTGCGACCTTGAAGAATACAGATCCCCTAAGTGAAAACAGGTTCGACTGATTTTTCCCCCTCTCTTACTTCTTTCTTCTTGAGTTTGAGAATAATGTCTGTTCCTTCGGAATCTCGAATTGTGAATGAGGGAGTAGGAGACCATTCTGAGATGGCTGGTCCGTCTGTTGTAGGAGATGTAGGTAACCCTGCTCTTGAAATTATTGAGGAGAGGCCTGTTGATCCTCCCCCTAGTCCAGGGGTTAGAATAGTTGATGCTTTCGAAGAGCCCCGAGACAGGGCTGGGGAGACCTCTGGTAGGTCTTCTCATAGAGAAGAGGGTGAGAGTGCCGTCACTCAAAGCCTCTTAGATAAATGGAGGGTGAAATTCGAATTTCCCCCAAATGTGACTTGCAGAGTTCCAGGACCTATGGACCGTCCTCAAGATGTTAAAGCCGGGGAGATTTGTGTTTTCCTTGCCTGGTTTGAAATGGGCTTAAGGCTTCCATTGCCGGATTTAGTCAGGCAATTTTTCTGTTGGTTCAAGCTCTGCCCCGCCGACCTGAATCTCAATAGCTGGCGGCATCTTCTAGGTTTTATGGTGCTGGGACACCTGAACAAAGTGGACGTGTCTCTGGACTTGATCCGTAGCAATATGGATCTGAAGTTCAAGCAGGCAGAGGGCCTCTATTATATGTCCTTCGAGAAGGGGTTCCGACCCCTGTCTTCCGTTCCTACTTCCAACAAGACGTGGAAGAAGTGGTACTTCTTCGTTGGAGGAGGATGGGAGCATAAGGACTTCCAGGCTGGAGAGACCTCGTCGTTTCCTTGTGTTACGGGCCATAGGGGTGAGACTTATTCTCTTGGGTTTGCTTTAGCTTTGCTTATATCCTCAGAACTGACAAACTTGGTATTTTTCATTTCCTTTGTGCAGTCAAGAGTGCTCGGAAGAGGCCCAAGTTTACTAAGGCTCTACAGGATCAGTACCAGGCTTTGCTTTTAACTTCTAACCTGGCTCATACTGTTATCGTCACTCCGGACCAAGTGATGGCCACCCGTAGTGCAGAGTTTAAGAGGAGGCTAGCCTCGAGGTGGGAAGTGCCGAAGCCTCAAGTGGTGGGGGAGTCTTCCTCCCCAGCTGAGCCTGATGCTCCTTTAGAAGTGAAGAAGAGGAGATTGATCTCTGGTTCCCCTGAGCCCTCCCCTGCCGAGGCTGAGGAAGCCGAGCCTGCCATTCCCGTATCGGCTGTTCCTCCTGGTCCGAGCAAGAGGTCTAGGAAGGGGAAAGCTCTTGCCGCACCTTCTGAGCCATTTGTTGAGCCGGATTATCAAATTGCCAAGAAGGCATTTGATAAAATATGGGCTCAGGGCCCACATCGGTACAGAGGGGATGATCCCTCCATATTGATGACTGAGATGATGACTCTCCAAATGAAGGTAACTTCTGAAGCCTTTCCCTGGCCTTTTGTTTGCTCATTTGTTTCACTCTAATTTATCTGTCTTGCTTTATACAGAGCATGCATAGTTTAGCTGCTCTGATGGTGACCCCCATGGGCCTTGAGGAGGCCGAGAAGCTGAGGACGGAGGTGAACGAGATGAGACTGGAGCTCGGAACAGCCCGTTCCAAAATTCAGTCTGCTGAAGAGGGTCTGGAGAAAGCTACCACCAGCCTTAAGGTAGCAGAGTCTGAGAGGGATATATTTGCTCAGACGGTTGAGAGGCTTGAGGCGGAGTTGGTTGGTCTCCGTAGTTCCATTGATCAGAGGGTTCAGGAGGCAGTTGGTCAAGCCAAAGCTGAGGCTGAGATGGAATTAAAAGAGGAAGTTGATCAGATGGGTGATGACCTGATCCTGCTCGGCTTTGAGAATTTCCGAACTAGATTCCAACTTCAGTTCCCGGACTTTGATGTGTCATCAATCGTTCCTCCTGAACCTACCTCATCTCGTCTTGATCCGGATAAGACTGCTGGGGCTCGTGCCCTTAATTTGGAAGAGGATGCAGGCCCCTCTGGGAAATCCTGAGGCTTTATAGGCTTTTGGTTCTCTTTTTGATGTAGTGAATATATTTTCCCTTTTGATCAATAAGATTGACTTTTCTTCAGATTCTGCTTGTATTTTTCCCTCTTGTGAATTTTGTTGCAAGTGTGGCTGCTCTGAACCCTTTGCATGTTAGATCAAACAGTTGCTTTCTAATCTTCAATACTTGTCATTGAATAGTGAATATAGATCTGCCTTATTAAAATAAGACGAGAAAGTAGATATAGCCAGATAGATAGAGCCTGACAGAGCGGGAGTGGATCTCTGCAGAGCCCTGAGATAGACTGCTCTGAATTAAGAGTCTGTGAGGTTAACTGAGCAGCTTGTGCTCGTTATTATGATGCTCGGTATGCTGAGTACTCGGGATTGGGATATATCCGATCTGTTTGGTCTTTGTTATATGTCTTGACCCGTTATGAAATAGTTAAGACCAGTAGGTCTGAATCTTTGAATTGGGGGTCTATTTACTTTAGACTTTGTTCCCTTCTTTATCGATTTGGGAGCTTAAGTACTGGACTGCGGTCTCTGTCTTGAGAATTCTGTACTCTGTCTCTTGGTATATTGAAGAGGCTTATTTAATGCACCGCTTAGTCATTCGACCGTCGTTTGGGTTTTCGAGGCCACTCTCTTTTTCACCGTTGCGACGGTTCAGTTGGGTGGCTTTTGGACTTCAAGGGTCTATATATATGGAAACGGGGCATACGGTTGCACTCAACCCTTTTGCTCCCTGATTTGTTTGTGAGAGAAGCCTCATATGCTGCCGGAGTTTCTCCCATTCGTCCGGAGATGATGGAAGATTCCTTGCCTGAGTTAGGAATAATGAGCCTGTGGCCGAGAGTTAACCTCCCCCTTTTTTCAGTCTCCAAGGAAGGATTGAAGGAGGCCCAAGTCTTCTTGTTTCCTCTGGCATCCGGTCGAGATTTCTCCGATTGGTGGTGGCCCCTCCCTGATTCAACCGAGGCCTGGAGTGTTGGTGATGAAGACGAAGGTGAGTTGCCTCCCCTTCCTCACGCTCTGTCAGAGACCCTTGCTTTAAGTGGCTGGGGTGAAACAGACGGTGTGAAGAAGAAGATTGAAGGTGGACTACCTTCCCCCCCATGTGTCTTGGCAGAGACCCTTGCTTTATTCTTCTGAGAAGTCATGCCGATTACAAAGGTGGAGAATGAAAAGTCTCCTGAGGCTCAGAGCCCTCATCATCCGTTGGTCATGGGACCAGTGATAGTGATGATGAAATGGCCTGGGCACTACGTGATGCAGATTGGGGTTCAGAGTTCCTTCCTTTCAAATGGAGCCGATGAAGGCGGTTTTGAAGGTTTTGGATCTTGTGCCCCTTTATCATCCCAGGAGAAGAGCCATTATGTTGCCAAACGTAGCTTTTGTAATAGCTTCTGTAATAGCTTCTGTAGTAGCTTCTGTAATAGCTTCTGTAATATCTTCTGTAGTAGCTTCTGTAATAGCTTCTGTAATAGCTTCTTGGTACTGATGTAAATCTTTTTGAGTTATTAATAAAGTTGAATATCTTCTTCTCTGATCTGATATTTTCTGTGAATGTGCTATTTTGAAACTTAAGCATCTTCTAATGCGTTGCCGATTGTTCTGAAAATAAATCAAAAACTTAGAAAAATGCCAGAATCGAAGTACTTCACCTTTGGTTGAAACCATGGTGCTGGTTTGTTTGACAGATAAGTCAAATAATGTAAGTGTCAGATCCGAGGCATTCCGTTCTAGTAAACTTTAGTTGACAGGTGCTCGGAACTTCTGCCTTTGGATAGACTGGATTACAGAACCCGCTAGTTGAAGATGGTCCAGGCTCTGAAGGCCTGTGCATTAATAGATGGACCAAGTCATAAGACTTGTGCATTAATAGATGGACCAGGCTCTGGAGGCCTGTGCATTAATAGATGGACCAAGTCATAAGACTTGTGCATTAATAGATGGACCAGGCTCTGGAGGCCTGTGCATTAATAGATGGACCAGGCTCTGGAGGCCTGTGCATTAATAGATGGACCAGGCTCTGGAGGCCTGTGCATTAATAGATGGACCAGGCTCTGGAGGCCTGTGCATTAATAGATGGACCAAGTCATAAGACTTGTGCATTAATAGATGGACCAGGCTCTGGAGGCCTGTGCATTAATAGATGGACCAGGCTCTGGAGGCCTGTGCATTAATAGATGGACCAGGCTCTGGAGGCCTGTGCATTAATAGATGGACCAAGTCATAAGACTTGTGCATTAATAAATGGACCAGGCTCTGGAGGCCTGTGCATTAATAGATGGACCAGGCTCTGGAGGCCTGTGCATTAATAGATGGACCAGGCTCTGGAGGCCTGTGCATTAATAGATGGACCAAGTCATAAGACTTGTGCATTAATAAATGGACCAGGCTCTGGAGGCCTGTGCATTAAAAGATGAACAGTTTTAAGGAAGTAAAAGAAAAAATTTTTATTGATAATACTTCCGCAAGTGTTCTACGTTCCATGGCCTAGGAACAGGTTTCCCAGTCGTGTCTTCAAGCCAGTAAGTGGTAGGTCGAACGACCTTCGTCACTTTGTAGGGGCCTTCCCAATTTGGTGACAATTTTCCCATGGTGGGATCCTTGGTGTTCTGAAAGACTCTTCTTAAGACGAAGTCTCCAACTTGAAAGCTGACTGTCTTGAGTCCTATCCTGGATTTATTGACCATTCTTTGTTGGTAGGCTTCCATCCTGATGCTGGCTTGATCCCTTCTCTCTTCGAGCAAATCCAAGTTCTCCATCAGCTGCTGATCATTGGATTCTTGCTCAAAGGCCTCAGTCCTCAGAGTTGGCATACCGATTTCAACCGGAATTACTGCTTCTGTCCCATAGGCTAATGAGAAGGGTGTTTCAGAGGTGGGAGTTCTTCTGGTTGTACGGTAGGCCCAAAGGACTCCTGGGAGCTCTTCTGCCCACTTCCCTTTGGCTTGTTCCAACCTTTTCTTTAACCCATCAAGGATTGTTCGGTTGGTGACCTCTGCCTGCCCATTTGCTTGTGGATGGCCTGGAGAGGCAAAGTGCTGCCTGATGTTGAGATTTTCGCAGAATGCCTTGAAGCCTTTACCAGTAAATTGTGTCCCATTATCCGAGATAATTACACGTGGTATGCCAAATCTGCAGACAATGTTCTTCCAGGTGAAGTTTTCGACTTCCTTCTCTGTAATATGCGTTAAAGGTTCGGCTTCGGCCCATTTAGAGAAGTAGTCGATAGCCACCAGGAGGTACTTCCTGTTTGGAGGTGCTCGTGGTAACGGGCCCACAATGTCCATTCCCCATTGAGCAAAGGGCCAGGGGCTAGGAATCGGGATGAGCTCGTGCTGAGGCTGGTGTTGGTACGAGGCGAATCTCTGACATTTGTCACACTTCCGAACATATTCTTTAGCCTGTTTCAGCATGCCGGGCCAGTAGTAGCCCTGTGATAGAGCTCGGTGGGCTATAGTTCTGCCCCCATTGTGGTTCCCGCAAATTCCCTCGTGAATTTCAGCCAAAACATATTGTGACTCGTCTGGAGCCAAACATTTTAACAGAGGTTGAGAATATGACCTCCTGTAAAGTTTGTTGTTCAAGATCAGGTACCGAGCCGCTCTGATTCGGATTCTCCTGGCTTTGTTTTTATCCTCTGGGAGGAGCCCGGATCTTAGATACTGGAGGATTGGGGTCATCCAGCTCTGGGACTGTTCATCAACTTGAGTAACTGATGCTCCCTCAATGCTGGATCCTGGCTGAAAAGAAATTTTAACGGTGGAGTCTGTTTCAGACTTGAGGCGGGAGGCCATGTTAGCCAGAGCATCTGCTCTGCAGTTCTGACTTCTCTCAATCTTCTGGATAGTGAAAGTCTGGAAAGAATGCTTTAAATGGTTCACCAGTTCGGAGTACCGAAGCATCCTGTCATCCTTAATGGCAAATTCTCCCAAAACTTGGCTTACTACCAGTTGGGAGTCAGAGAAGACATCGAGGTTCTGAGCCTCGCATTCCAGGGCAAGCTTCATCCCTAAGATTAGGGCCTCATATTCAGCTTCATTATTAGAAGCTTTAAATCCCAGGCTGACTGCTTTTTTCGATGTAAGTCCGTCAGGGGACTGTAGTACCAGTCCTACCCCTGATCCTTGATCGGTTGACGATCCATCAATATACAGCAGCCAGGTTCCTGTAGTTTCGGTGATTTGTGCTTCGTTCTACAGTGCCGGGGTGAACTCGGCTACAAAGTCAGCTAAGGCCTGCCCTTTAATGGAGTTTCGGGGTACATATGCTATGTCAAACTCCCCTAGCTCCACAGACCACTTGACCAATCTTCCCGATACCTCGGGTTTCCTCAGTATTGACTTTAAAGGATAGGCAGTTGGAATCTCAATTGGATGGGCCTGGAAGTAAGGTCGAAGCTTCCGGGCTGATATGACCAAGGCATAGGCCAGCTTCTCTACTTCTGGGTACCTTTTCTCCGTGTCAAGTAGTGCCCTACTGACGTAGAATATAGGCCTCTGTACTCCTTTGTCCTGTCTGATTAGTGCGGAACTGACCGCGTTCTCAGAGACTGCTAGGTACAGGAGCAACTTTTCTCCTTGTACAGGTTTTGACAGGAGCTCTGGAGAGGCTAGGTACTCCTTTAGTTCTTGGAAGGAAAGCTCGCATTCTTCTGTCCATTGCAAGGCCTTGCTGCCCTTCAGAGCTTTAAAGAAAGGTAGGCAGCGATCGGTGGACTTGGATATGAATCTGCTCAATGCGGCGACTCTGCCGTTTAGTGCCTGAATCTCCTTTCTGGTCCTTGGCGACTTCAGTCCAATCAGGGCTTGGATCTGAGTGGGATCTGCTTTGATACCTCTTTGAGAGACGATGTACCCCAAGAATTTTCCCTTCGTAACTCCGAAGGTACATTTCGAGGGGTTGAGCTTCATCTTGTGCTGTCTGAGGATATCGAAGGTCTGGGCTAAGTGCTGGAGGTGGCTGCCTTTTTGGAGGCTCTTTACCAGCATGTCGTCGATGTATACCTCCATGGTGCTGCCAAGCAGTGGGCTGAACATCTTGTTCACCAACCGTTGGTAAGTGGCTCCAGCATTCTTTAAACCGAAAGGCATCACTCTGTAGCAGTAGAGTCCTCTTTCGGTTATGAAGGCGGTCTTTTCCTGATCTGGAGGGTACATCTGGATCTGGTTGTATCCAGAGTAGGCGTCCATGAAACTCATAAGCTCATGCCCTGCAGTGGCGTCAACCAGTTGATCTATTCTCGGTAGTGGGAAGCTGTCCTTGGGACATGCTTTGTTAAGATCTGTATAGTCAACACAGACTCTCCACTTGCCGTTCTTCTTCTTGACGAGCACAGTGTTGGCTAACCACTCGGGATAGAAAACTTCCCGTATCATCCTGGCGTCCAGCAGCCTCTGGACTTCTTCGTTTATAACCCGATGTCGTTCGGGAGCGATCGGTCTTCTCTTCTGTCTGACCGGGGGGTGGTCTGGATCTACCATTAGTTTGTGAGTTATCAGGTTAGGATCTATTCCCTCCATGTCCTTAGTCTCCCAAGCAAAGATAGAGAGGTTGTTCTTCAGAAACCTGACTATCTTTTCCTGCTCGGCGGGCGTAAGGTCTAGGCCGATGTACAAATAATGCCCCTCTGCTCCTGAACTGACCAGTATCTTGATGGGCTCGCCAACAGGCTTGGCTCGGCTATCACGTCCCCTTGGGCTCAGGGGCTCTTCAACGCCGGATGGGCAATCTTCCACCTCGGGAGTGTGAGTGAAAACCGGATCTGCACAGTCCCGAGTGTACTGTAATTGCTATTTTGGGGCTGTCTCCTTGAAGGCAATAGCGTGACATTCTCGTGAGGTTGGCTGACATCCTCGGACCGAGTGTACGCTCTGATTGTGGACGTACTTCAGACACTGATGAAGGGTCGAAGTGACCGCCCCTATCTGGTGTAACCAGGGTCTCCCAATGATGACGTTGTATGGAGACTTCATGTTCAACACCATGTACTCTGAGATGGTGGTCTTCTGCCCTTCACCTTCCCCAATAGTGGTAGGAAGGTCAACTCTCCCCAGGGGGGTGCTGAGGCTGCCATCAAAAGTTGCCATTACGGCAGTGGTGGGCTTGACGCTGTCCTGGTCTATGCCCATCCGCTTAAGCGGTTCGTAGAATAGAATATTGACTGAGCTGCCAGTGTCGACTAGGACTCTTCTAGTTTCGAAGTTGGCGATTCTGAGGGTGATAACAAGGGCATCACTGTGAGGGCAGTGTACCCCTGCTAGATCTTGCTCGGTGAACTGGATCTCTGGCCCTGGCTTGAGCCTCTTTTCGACGTTAGAGACCTGCAAGATGTTTGGGGCGGTTCTTGCCTCCCGAGCATATCTTTTTCCCGCCCTGTTGGACATTCCTGTCACAGGGGAGTCAGCATGGAGGACGTAGATAACATGGTTGTTCTGCCTCTGAGGCTTGTTTCGTCCTTCCCGCTGCTCTTGCCTCTGTTCGGGCCTCTGATCTGGCCGCTGCTGAGGCTTGTCTTCTTGGGGGTTCTGCCTTCCATCTTGTTTGACGAACTCCCGAAGACGTCCCTTTTTTATGAGCTGTTCTATCTCATATCGGAGGGTCCTGCAAGTGTTAGTAGTATGCCCATGATCTTTATGGAAATTGCAGTACTTACTTTGGTCCCGCAGGCTGGGATCTCCTTTGATCGGCTCTGGCCACCTCAGGTTCTCCCGATCTCGGATCTGCCGGAGTACCTGGTTCGGAGTAGTGTTCAAAGGCGTGAAGTTGGTGAACTCCCTTGGTGTGGAGTTGTACACCGCTCTGGGAGCTGTTTTCTTCTCTGGGCTCCTGACCCTCTTTTTGTTGGAGTCTCTTCTGTGATCCTCCTTCTTATGGTCCTCCCGCTTCGGATTATCCCTCTGGGTCTGATCCTTGCCCTTCTGGGCTGAGCGGTTGGCTTCTTCCAGGTTGATGTATTTTTTGGCCCGATCCATCAATGCTACCATATCGGCCGGGGGGCTCTTTGTCAGGGAATCTCTGAAGCCACCTTGGGCAAGCCCGGCAGTAAGGGCCGCAACAAGGAACTTCGGGCTGCAATCCGTGATCTCAGTGAGCTCGGTGTTGAAACGGGCAATGTAGGCCCGGAGGGATTCTTCCCTGGTCTGCTTAACATTCAGCAGGAATTCTGGCCCCCTTCTGAGCCTTCTGCTGGTCATAAATCTATCCAAGAACTGTCTACCGAGCTCGTAAAAGCTGGCAACTGAGTTCGGAGGGAGGTTGTGGAACCACTTCAGAGCTGTTCCCTTCAAGCTGGAGATGAACGTTCGGCACATGAAAGCATCTGAAGCTCCGTGAAGGGCCATCGTATGCTGATAATGAGATAGGTGATCCCCTGGATCTCCAGATCCATCATAGAGAGTGAATTTGGGCACCACGAACTTTCTAGGCCTCTCTTCGGACATGATGGCGAAGGTGAACGGTGTGGCTAGTCTTCCGAGCAGCCTGGCCAGTTCGTCTTGCTCTGGAGGGTTATGAGGTCCTCTTAAGCCGATTGTCCGGTCCATAGACTCGGCAATCTCCTCTACCCTTCGCGGGTCTCTGAGTCTGACATCTTGTGAACTCTACCTGACAGCCTCGGCTTCAGGGTAATAGGGTGGAGTGCGCCCTTCGGATGGAGGAGGAATCCGAACTGGTGGGACTGGCGCTGCATGATGAGGTTCCTGTGGTGCCGGGGGTGCTCCCGAAACCCTCGGAGTTGGGGCTCGAGTAGTGCTCCGGTAATGCACGTCGGGGACAAAAGCGGATGTTCCCCAGCCAGGAACTGTTGATGGCTGTAGATCTCGGCCATTGTGAGCAACGCCTGAAGGGTGCTCAGGCTGGTTAGTAGGGGCCTGCCCACGAAGTTCTTCATTCCCCGTGGCAACCGGGGGTTGCGTTCCTGCAACGAAGTTGGCCGGCGGGCTAAGAGAAGCCGCTGCTTGGTTCTGCGTGAGCGTGGCCAGCGTTCTAGTGATGGCTAGCAACTGCTCCTACACCAGGTCATTGTGTCGTTTTATTGCTTCGATCTCTTGTCGCATAGGGTTGGCCGCTGGTCCTCTTGTGCGTGGAGCAGGCGGCTGACGCTGAGCGTTTTGCGAACTCTGAGTATTCTGTCGGGGTCGGAGATTTGGTGCCATGGTTTTCCGGTGGGGAAAAAGATGAGTTTACGAATAAAGCACGTAGAGATTAGTCGGTTCCCACAGACGGCGCCAAATTGATGCTGCACTTTTTGACTCGCAACACGTGAGGGCTCCGTGACCTGTAGAACACTCAGAAAGATGATCAGAGGACCACTGGATTGGCTCCGGCGGTAGCCGCTCCGATGCTTAAGTGAGTAAGGGAATTGAAAGACTGTATTGAAAGTCAAAGAATGAGCATGAATTTAATAGCGTACCTCTAGGGTTTAATATATAGGCCAAAGCTTTCCTAAGTTGATTAGGATTCAACGCCATGAATATAGGGATATGTTCATCGGAGATTGAAGTTACCTTGTGGGCATTGAGTCGTAGATGGAGATAATCAGCACTTTTTGACTCGCAACACGTGAGGGCTCCGTGACCTGTAGAACACTCAGAAAGATGATCAGAGGACCACCGGATTGGCTCCGGCGGTAACCGCTCCGATGCTTAAGTGAGTAAGGGAATTGAAAGACTGTATTGAAAGTCAAAGAATGAGCATGAATTTAATAGCGTACCTCTAGGGTTTAATATATAGGCCGAAGCTTTCCTAAGTTGATTAGGATTCAACGCCATGAATATAGGGATATGTTCATCGGAGATTGCAGTTACCTTGTGGGCATTGAGTCGTAGATGAAGATAATCATAAATGGTAGTTTCCGTGTTGGAGACTGCTTCCTTATCCTCTGCCCGGAATCCGCTAAGGCGGAGATAATCACAAATGGTAGTTTCCGTATTGGAGACTGTTTCCCTATTCTCTGCTCGGAATCTGCTAAGGCGGAGATGAGATCTGAAGCTCTGGTCTGGACCCTGTGATCAGTTCTGGGTATATTTGTTTGGTCACTTCCGACCTTATGTGATGATCTGGATGTCATTGGCTGAGCGAGAGTCATGCTAGCTGAACATAAATCGGTCTGTGGTCATACGTGTCAAGTGTTGATTGGCTTGTCCTTTTATGGTATATCAGGTTCTAAAATAGGAGAAATATGACTTGTCGCTGAAGTCAAATTATGTCTTTCTCTACGAAGACCGTAAGCTCGATACTCGCTCTCAGTAAGAAAAGAATCTCGAGAAAACTCCTCTTGCTCCACTAGGGGAACCACACTCTGTGGAAAATGCTGATTTGGCGGAGTCAAATTATGTCTCTCTCTGCGAAGACCATAAGCTCGATACTCCTTCTCACTAGGGAAAGAATCTCGAGAAAACTCCTCTTTCTCCACTGGGGGAACCTCTCTGTGTGGAAAATGCTGATTCGGTGGAATCAAGTCATGTTTTTCTCTACGAAGACCATAAGTTCGATACTCCTTCTCACTAAGAAAAGAATCTCGAGGAAACTTCTCTTTCTCCACTGGGGGATTCTCTGTGTGGGGAAAATGCTTATTGTTTTCATGGGACAACTGTGAATACCTCCTAACTTCACCATAGGGATCTCTAATAAATGGTTCCCTGTGTGAATGGGGCTAAGATTCTTTTGCTCCTTCATAAACTTCCCTATCCTGAATTATCGCCAATGGTGGGGGAAAGATCGATGGTGCATCTGACCGAACTTCAGCAGGCCGGAAAAATTCTATTAGCTTCTTTGCCTGCAAGGAAAATTCAGATGTGATCAATCCAAATATGATGAAACTGCCAAGCCAATAAGTTAAGCTAGTGTTTCTCACTTGTTGAATAGTAAGTTCCATTTTGAACTTGTGCTTTTCATTATTGTTTTCTTTGATTGCCTTTTTGAAGACACTCTCAGGCAGGGGATAACAATCCAGGTGAACATTGAAACGCACCTGAAACCTAAACAATCAGCATAGAAATCTGGCTAAAATGATCAGAAAAACAGTCATTTTTTAAAGAGACATCAGCCACGGTTGAATATGACCTGAACAGGGAAGGCCCCACCAAAAGCTGTGGGCTCAAGTTTCATGCCACCAGGAGAGGATGCCTTGTAGATCCCATACATAAGCTTAAGATCAAAATCATAGAGAAAAAGCTTAAGCCCTGGTCTGACAGCTAACACAAGATCTTTCTTGCTCATTGGTACACCCATGACACGATAGCGGAAACAATCTGGTTTTGTCTTTGCACTGCACATGAAGATCAGACCACCAAGCTTCTCTTTCTTCTTTTCTTTTCCAACTCACCATGCTTTCCTTTGTCCATTTGATTCTGTTGGTTCCTCTCCAAACCACTACGCTTTTCTTTGTTCCGCTGATTTAGTTTACTCTTTTGCAACCCTTCAAGATTTTCTTTGGTCTTAGGATTCTGTATGCTTAGTTTCTTCGCCTCGCTCATTTCATTACTGGCACTTTCTTTGTTGACCTCTGAAACAATCTTTTTCTTGTTCTTTCTTTTTTTCCCTTCAACCTGTGGAGTACTTTTGAATTTACTGATCTTTGTAATATTGTTATTCAGATATTTCTTTTTCGCAATTTTATGTTTGGGCTTCAAAGATTTCTGAGATCTATTTTTAGATGATGCTGATTCTGAGGAAGCTCCAGCAGCATTCTCAGCTTTCTTCTTTTTTTCTGGTGCCATAGTCTATTCAACCATAGAAGCTTCCCAAAAGAACGAGTACCTTCAACCAATCACTGCTATATTTTATCAGTAAAATAATTTATCGTCTATTTAAAAATCTTGCCAACCAAAAGAAGAAAATAGAATTTGGAAATCAAGAAGCATATAAAAATGAACTGATAATTAATGAAAAAAGAAAAATAAATCAACAACATAAAGATATATTGATAAGTATTCAAATTTGGAGACCCAACTCCCAATTAGCTCATCCTTAAAACCCAGGTGTCAAGCAGAGGTAGAGAGGGCCCTTATATATAGACCAGAGGAGCTAGAGACGGGCGATGTGGGACAATCCAACACGCCTCCTGGACCACATTGCCCGCTAGGTGAGGGTGAGCGCGCCCCGTGCGTCTAGCCCAAAGTTAGAGCTCTGGCCTGGCTCTGATACCATATTGAAATTTGGAGGCCCAACTCCCAATTAGCTCATCCTTAGAACCCAGGTGTCAAGGAGAGGTAGAGAGGGCCCTTATATATAGAACAGAGGAGCTAGAGACGGGCGATGTGAGACAATCCAACAATAAGCTATGTCAAAATGTATTGAAATACTCTAGGAAGGGTAATCTTTTACTTTTCATTATTTGATAATAAATACAAATATGAGAGAAGAGATAAATAACTCTTTCAACCCTTTATCTCCGAAGTGTCTCTCTTTTCTTCTTCCTTGTTCATTCTAGACCCTAAACTAATATAGGAAGACACTTTAACTTGGTAGCAGCGTCTGATCGAAGTCTAGAAGCCATTTATCAGTGTGGGGATCATCCAGGAGGGCTGATATCATCATTAGCTTGCTGACGTCATCACTATAAATTTATTTCTGTCATGTAGAATGGTGGTATCCTAGTGGGTCTTCTTTGAAGTTTGGGGAACTAAATTGGAAACTAAATATAGATAAGCCAATTTTATTAGAAGGTTTAGGTTTATTTTTATAATAATACTAGCATTATTTTTATACTTTCAACTATAAAAGAAAACAGTTAGTAAATTGTTGTGCTAAATTGCAAGTGCTTTATATTCATTAGAAATGGAGGCCAATGGTGAAGGAGTGTCAAGTTATGATTTCCTAAATATCACAAGTTAATTAGCGAAATCCTTGAGATTTTTAAAGGATACATGAAGCCATTTATGCAATGTGGAACATAGCGAAACGCCTTGATTGTTTTCTCTGGTTCAGTGTATGCAGCTATATACCTTCAATTATCATTGGAAGCCATAAAAATTGAACTGTTAAAACCCCAGTTAAATATTTTAGTTATTTAAATAAATAAAAAAACAAAGCGTACCTTTCAGATTGAACACAATGAGAATACAGCTTCAGCCACAAATTCGAATAAAGCAAAGTTTGTGACTGAGAGTGTGTGTGGGTGTTCTCAGTGTGGTACTATTTTCAGTGTTATCATAAATCAGATTTAAGTGAGAAAAATTACAAACCTCGAGTCCTTTAATAGACTCAGTTCCAATCGGTACGAGGAAGCTAGGAATTTTAGTTAGGAAGTGGAGGCGCTGCGAACAGGTGGCGGTGGAAGCCGAGGCGCGGCGAAGGGGTGGCAGTGGAGGCCGAGGCACAACGAACGGGTGGTGGTGGTAAGGTTCTAGGAGTTGAGAGAAAGAGATCTAGAGAGAGAGGGATCGTGAATTTTTAGCCGAAATTGGGGATTTTATGGGACTATTAGCGACGCCCACAGTGCGTCGCTAATAAGTCTATTGTGCGTCACTAATTGGTTACAATACGTTGTTATTTTCATTATGGCACTATTACCAACGCCAACCATTCGTCGCTATTACCTATTTGTTCGTCGGTAAAAATTACTTGCCATTTTTTTTACGCAGGAAGTGCATTTTCCATGATTTTTAGAGACGCACCTACTGTGTTATGGGCGTCACTAATAAGGGGCGTCGCTAAAAGTCTACATTTTGTAGTGATTTGTTTCTTTTATCTTCGTTATTTTATTTTTCACTTCCATTGCACAACAATAGGTCCTATCTAAATGCTTTTAGGAATAGGAACCACTACTTTAGCCAAGCACCCCCATATTTCTTAAGTATTTGTAAGAAGGTCTTCGACCTTTCCACAATTCATAAAGGGTTTTCATTTATTTTCCTTTTGAGGTACTTGGTTGAAAATATAATTTGTGTAGAACATAGGTTTCCCCACAAATTTGAGATAATGTAGTATTAAGTATATTTTTAAAAGTTCAATTTTTTTTAGATGAGTAAGGTGTAGAATAGTACCACGTTGTAACAAAACTTACTAATGAGTGATTTGTGTTCATCATTTCTTAGCACCTTAATCTTCTTATTAAGTTGATTCTCAACCTCACTCTTGTAATGTGTAAACATTTTCAAGACCTCATCTTTACTTCTCAACAAGTAATTATAACAGTATCTTGTGCTCTCATCAATAAATGTAAGAAAATATTTCTTACCACCTCTACTTTTAACATACCTTCAAATCACAATTATTTGAATTAATTCTAGAGGTCCAATGCTTCTTTCAAGATTGAAAGGAAGTCATTGTAAACTTTATTTCCACACATAATATGTCATGCCAAATAATTAAATGTTTAATAATGATCTAAACATTTATTTTTTTGCTTTTAACTTAACAATAAACTATGTTTAAGATTTTTTCGAATATCTACCACATGTAGTAAAAAAAAATCTTCCTAATAAATTCAATAAGGAATTGTATATAAAAATTAATGCAATATATCTAGATCAAGCATGACTTTAAAGAATGATCATCATATTCCAAATTTACTAATATTGGATAATCACATTGCAATAAAATATTATTTCAACATATAATTATATATATTATCTATAAAGAAATGATAAATAATCTTTTTTTAGTTAATAATATTATTGTCACACTTTATATGACTCAAGCATATGAAGATATATATATATATATATATATATATGTTTTAATTATTAGACAAAATAATTGTCATAATATGCATTTTGAAAAAACTCATTTCTCATATACCTGTTGCATACATATATCAAACTTAAAAAGTATTTAATTCAAATTAAACAGATACAATGTTATATATATATATATATATGTGTGTGTGTGTGTGTGTGTGTGTGTGTCTAATACACCAATTTGAATTAAATAGACATAGTCTTTCAATTTAAATTAAAAAGACACAGTTTTAATTTGGATTGAAAAGGCACATTGTTTTAATTTGAATTGAAGAGCCACATCGTTTCAATTTGAATTGAAAAAACACATTGTTTCAACTTAAATTGAAGAGTCACATTGTTTCAATTTTGAATTGAAAAGAAACATTTATCAATTTTTAATTGAAGAGCTATGTCGTTTCAATTTGAATTGAAAAAACACATTGTTTTAATTTGAATTAAAGAGTCACGATATTTCAATTTTGAATTGAAAAGACAAATTGTTTCAATTTTGAATTGAAGAGTCACGTCGTTTCAATTTGAATTGAAAAGACACATTATTTCAATTTGTATTGAAGAGTCATGTCGTTTCAATTTGAATTGAAAAATCACATCATTTCAATTTTGAACTCAAGAGACACATTCTTTCAACTTAAATTGAAAAGTCACATTGTTTCAATTTTGTACTAAAAAGACACATTATTACAATTTTGAATTGAAGAGTCACATCGTTTCAATTTGAATTGAAAAAACACATTGTTTCCATTTGAATTGAAGAGTCACGATATTTCAATTTTGAATTGAAGAGTCACGATGTTTCAATTTTGAATTGAAGAGTCACGTCATTTCAATTTGAATTGAAAAGACAAATTGTTTCAATTTGAATTGAAGAATCACGGTGTTTCAATTTTGAATTGAAAAGACACATTGTTTTAATTTTGAATTGAAGAGTCGCGTCATTTCAATTTGAATTGAAAAGTCACATTGTTTCAATTTTGAATTGAAGATTCATGTTGTTTCAATTTTGAATTGAAGAGATACGTTGTTTCAATTTCTTCTCTTTCTAAGTTACTAACCATCACATGGAAACTTGAAGAGATTAATGATTACACACTAAAATAACAATAGTTTCTTAATATATACTCTTTAAAAAATTTGTTCCCAACTTATTGTTTTCTCACAAGCTTCAAGCTATGTTACTGTTTTCAAGTGGTAATATTTTGAATCAATTTCTCATTCATTCTTTAATAATTTTGAGCAACCCAATATATATTTCTAATCTCCTCATTCTGTCACACCCCGAATTCCAGCGAACCCGAGGCGCGAGTGACGAGACAAAGGAAAATAAAATAATAAAGAAATAAAAGATAATAATAACATTCTCATACATTCTGTACACTGTTCTGATACATACATAGGTCTAGTCTACTTGCTTACAACATGTAAAATGAAATACGGTCTTGGGCTTATGCCCTTATACAATATCAAAAACAAACACCCCTTGGGCCTAACACAGTCCCTAGTCAGATCATCTCCACGTCTCGTACTGCTGGGACATCATCTGAAATGTTGCCCCACTAAAGGGGTCAGCTCAACATGCTGGTACGATATAATGCTAATGCAAGAAACAAAACCAAGGTCGTGGCATGTGCAAGTGTACAGTTATTTCTATATGGCATTCGATATCATGATGGCAGGATATGAACAATGTACAGTATATAAGCAGTATGCGTGACACACCCATGCAACTCTATGCCCACCCATGTCTCATGATACGGTCCTTCCCCGTCGGCATGAGTACCTTGTATGTCTCGCTTCACGGTACGGAATCCGTCAGGCTGGCAAGTACCTATGGGCCGATTTTGGGTTTTTCACCACAGGATCTGCACCCTCATAATGCAAAGCACCAAGTGCTTACCCACGCCATGTCCAAAGAATCACACTATGCCAATATGCTCTGATTTCATCATGTCATAATGTAATCTCAATGATGCATCTCATTCATACATAAAGCATGCCTTCAAGTACATAATTCATAATATCAACAGTTCTTCAAAGCATATAATTCACACACCACGCTAACACATGCGATATACCAATAATCATCATCCAACTTAACAAGGTAGCACGTAGCACATAAGCATGTGAACACTCAAGCAAACATGTGAATAATCAATGCAGCAAAACAAGTATTCCTAATCTCAATTCTATTTCTTACTTAGCACAATATATCGTACCTGATAATCGATCTCAACTCAAGAAGGGGCACTCGAAGTATGGTAGAATCACAGTGAGAATGCCGAAGGTCAGATCACCTTCTCCTTGCCCTCTCGTGTTCCTAAAATCATAACAGGGATTCAGTTCATTGTTATTTGAATTATGCTATTCATCAAATTTTATGTCTTTAATTCATAAGTTTCTATTTTGCTAAATTAGACTCTACCATTGAGTCCGGAACATCGAAGAAAATAAGTTTAGGCTTTTGTAGAGTTCAATTCGGATACCTGGGTTCAAAAGGGCAAAACAGTCATTTTGCACCTTACATGGGTCCCTACATTTCGTGACCTCTTTTCACAATTCGGACCCCACGGTTGAATCCAGAATGCTCGAGATAATAAAGTTTCACTATTCGTTTACTAAATTTGGAGTTTGTTTGATAGCGTTTCAACCTAGGGGCATTTTGGTAATTTTAAAGGTTACTACGGGTCTTTTATTTTTTTGGGACCCCGTCTCGTAAAACGGACCTCGCCATTGACCTCAGAATGGCCGAGATAGTCAAAATACACTAATGACTTGTCCCATTTGGACTCCGGATTATTTTAGAATATTTAATTAATTAAATTAATTAATTAATTAATTAAATTAATATTTTATTAATATTTAAATCTGGTGGGGTCAAGTTATAATAAGTAATAGTTGGGGGGGTCAGTTTGTAAATTCTGAAAGTTCTGGGTCAAAATTACATTTCCAAAAGTCCAAGGGTAATTCCGTAATTTGAAAACCCTTATCCCACATTTGGATAACCAAACAGCGTATAGCGACAGAACAGGGATAGGATATCCCTATCCGGATTTCAATTTCTATCTTAATTTCTTATCTCCGTTACCAAACACTCCCAACCCAATTTTAATTTAAAACAGGAATGTGACACGTGGCAGGGGCGGACCGGCCCAAGCCCAACCCGACCCGAACCGACCCGACCCAAGCCCGGATCAGCCCCCCCTTCGTCCCCGACTTTCCGGCGGTGAACCAGTAGGGTTCCGGAGCCTTCTCCGGCGCCGGCAACCGGATTCCGGCAAGTTTTCAAGGTTTTTAAAATGCCATTTTCTTCCATTCTTCCCCTAGATTCCTTCCCTACCCTCCATTTCCCTCAAAGCCTCTTCAACCTTCACGAAATAGAGCTCAAAGGCCCATGGCCGAACCTCCGGCCAACTGTATAATTCCGATTTCATGCTTATTTTTCCATTGTTTTTCATCATTTCTCTTTCTATTCTCTTTCTGCACCTCATAAGATTATTTTTAGGTCATTTCAATATGGTTTCTCACATAAAATGACAAGGTTCAACCTCCATGGCCGAGACCTACAAACCCCCTTTTCTCCTTCATCTTTCAACCATTTTCCTTCATTCTTTTTGCAAAATAATGCTTATAACATGCTCTCTAAGATTCAAAAATCAAATCAATTAAATAACTCAAAAACTTAGAAACCGAAACTAAACCCATTTACCTTGAAATCTTGATTTCCTCTCGGTGGGTTGTTTCTTTCCCCCTTCTGTTCCTTTTGGTCACTTCTGCTTCTTCAGAACTCTCTCTCCCTTGCTCTCAGTCTTTCCTTTCTTCTCTTTTCTTCTCCAACCGAGACCAACTCCCCATACCTCACTCATCCACTCTCACACGTTTCTCTCTCACATCAGCCCCTTTTCTTGACCTTTTTCCCTCTGCATCAGCCTCCCAAATTTCCCTACAAAGCAGCTTTGCATTAAATGCAAAGCTGCTCTACATCTATACCTATATACCTATATGCATATATATCACTCATATACACACACTAGACACACACACACTAGGTCGGTTGCACACACACACTGCCACATATACGTACATACATATTCATCTATACATGCTTTTATCCCACATCTATATATATATATATATACATATATACATCTCCCATTTTTAATACCAACACTAATAATAAAAATAATAATAATAATAATCATGATAATAACCATGAAAATTTTATATTAAAAAAAAAAATTTCCGGGTTATTACACATACAGGATAACATATTTTCTTGTGGACTTACCTAAAATAATATGTAAGACCTATTGTAATTTTGACTCAAAAATGACCAAAAATTCTTTCTCAATAATACATTTTTCAAAAAATTGTTGTCTTACCAAAGTTACGGGTGTTATACTTTCAATAAAAATAGTGTCTATCGTGTTTTTTTGTTTGTGATGTGTCATTATCGAGTAAAAGTTACATGAGTGTTGTAATATTAATAAAAATAAATTATAAAATAAAATAACTAATTTAGTTTTTTTAACACAATGCCAATAGATCATATTGGTCAGTGTTTTTTAAAATTTTGTTAGACTATATCATTGCACATGCATATAATTAATGCATGGATTCACATGCAAGTACATAGGCGTCTTCTACAGGTGCCAAACTTAGACTATAGCATTAGGGGAGGGAATAATTAAAATTTAAAAGCGTCTCTATATAAATATGAGAAATTGTGAGGGAAGCGAGCAATTGCTAATTTTTTATTTTTTATTATAGAAAATAGTGGTACAAAAATCATATTTTTAAAAGGGTTAATCACTTTGAGTCCTTAAATAAGTTGCTATATTATTATAAGATTCGTGAATATTTTTAATTCAATGTGGAGGACTTGGTTGTTTTTATTTTTTAGGTCAGATCCATACCTGATGAAATGTCGCTTGTAATTTTTTTAATAATGACACTAATACCCTAATAGCACATCCGTCCAAAATAGAAACCCTCAAATAACACATCCATTTAAAATTGGAAACTCTCAAATTGATGAAACCCTCACGCGACTCTCTCTTCTTGGTCGAAATTCATAATCCTCTATTGTTGATCCAGTAAAGATGAATAAAATTCTCACTCAATCACTTATCCCTCTTCTCTCACTCTCTCATTCTTCCATATCTCTGTACACCACTTATCCCTCTAACTTTTCTCTAACCCAATCATTATTGACAACTACATATACGAACGATTTATTATAGTCTCCAACAAATTAATGAGTGGATTAATATATATATATATATATATAGAAAGAGGGGGGGGGGGAGACAAAAAACTGAATTCTTATTGATGATAATTAAGTTTGCAATAACGATGGAAGGATTGTTCTATGGTGTGTCGAAGATGACAGCAGTGGTGGTTCTCTATGATGACTTGGTGGTGATAGAGGGCGATCTAATGGTGGCAGTGGGTTATTGAGGTTAAACTAGATGCGCAATTTTGATTGCTTTGTGAAATTCTACATTGGTCTCACATACTGTAAAATTTTACAATCTCTACCTTTCACTTTCTCACTAACTTTTTCTCACTTTTTTTTGAGTGGTGAGGTCCGTTTTGTCAACCTCTTTGTAATCTAAGCCCATCATTCCAATTATAATTTGTGTTAAAGTATGTTTATTCATAAAGCAGTGCAAAGGTTAAATTTTACCTTTTCACTGCTCTCACCCTTTACTCTCTCACGGATTCTTTTTCATGTTTTTTAACAGTGAGGCCCATCTTGCCAACTTCCTTGCAATCTAAGTCACTCATTCCAATTATAATTTGTGTTAAAGTGTGTTTATTCCAATTATAATTTTACACTTTCACTGCTTTTATATCTAAACTGAATTTTTTTGTTGTAAGTTTTACTACTTTAAAATACTCTTTTTGACAAGCAGCACAAGTGTACAATTTCACTCTCACTTATAATTTCTGTTAAAGTGTATTTATTCATAAAGCAACGCAAAGGTGAAATTTTACTTTTTCACTGCTCTTTCCCTTTCACTCTCTCACAAATTCTTTTTCACTTTTTTTAAGTAGTGAATCCCATCTTGCCAACCTCCTTGCAATCTAAGTCACTCATTTCAATTGTGTTAAAGTGTGTTTATTTTAATTATAATTTCACACTCTCACTACTTTTATCTCTAAACTGAATTTTTTTTGTTGTAATTTTTACTACTTTAAAAGACTCTTTTTAACTAGTAGTGAAAGTGTAAAATTTCACACTTTCACTGCTTTTATGTCTAAACTGATTTTTTTTTTTTTTTGGGTAATTTTTACTACTTTAAAAGACTCCTTTTGACAAGTAGCGCAAGTGTAAAATTTCACACTCTTACTGCTTTAATGTCTAAACTGATTTTTTACTATTGTAATTTTTACTACTTTATAAGACTCATTTTAACATCCAAAATACATCTCAAAAAAAAAAACTGGTAACAAGTAAGAAACTCATAGCGATCGAAATTGAAAATTTCACAACCTCTTTCTAAATGTTAAATTTTATAGTTTGAGAAGCACTTTTTTTTCTTCAAAATTTCATATCACATATGGATATTGTTTTATAGATCTCGATTTTTAGAGTCCAGATATATAAATTTTATTGAAAATGGATTTATATATTTTGAGTTATTGAATTTTAAAATTTTAAAACGCTTCTACAAAGTTGGTAGAAGTCACGCACATTCAATTTCATTATTTTCGGAGAAAAATACTAAAGGGCATTTTTGTCCAATAAAAGATGATGAACTTGATTGGTATTTAAATTTGAACTTGAATTTGTTGATAATTTTATTACTCTTTATGGACCTAAGGTTGAACGGCCCTTTTTAAAATCTTTGAAGAGGCGAGCTACTATGTAAGTCTACTAATATCTTCTACGATTTTGTAGGACACATTTTTAATTTGGTCAAAGGATTACAAATCAATGCCAAATGGCATAACCAAGTAAATTATGTTTTCTTACAAAATCCATTTTCATTAAAAATATTAATGTAGCCAACAAGCCCAACACCATATAGAGTTAGAAAAATAGTTTGGGTGGTATCCATTCTACTTATGATAAATTAATAATTAATCGTTGAGAATAGTAGGTATCTAGGCCTTATCTAAGAGAACATTATTTTGTACGAGTTCTTTAGATGATGACTTGTTAATGGCATCATTAGTGCTGATCAACAGTGTTACAAAGCTAGTGTTCTATTTGGTTGCCTTGACTTAAAATTAACTGCATTATCTCTAGTGTTACTAAAATGAGGGTTCTACTTCTATTTTTGTGCTTATCGAGTGAGGTTTGATTGGAAACTTGAACCAAATAGACCATCCCGAAGCTGAACAATTTTACAAAATCAAGCCAATGTCTAGTGTTCCTCATATCCAGCCTATCATGTTTGTTGGAGCCACATTCTATTGAAAAATGGAAAAAAATAAAAAGGAGGAAAGAATTTGAAAATAAATCTATTTTGTTTCCGATTTCAAACATATTGAAATATAATTTTATATAACACTATACTTTTATTTTGGAACGAAAATATATTGAAAAAATTAATTTTATATACCACTATACTCTTCTTTTGATGAGACATTTATAGACATTAGGAGTAAGGAGATTAAAGGGTATTACTCTTATTATTGTGATCTAAAAGTTATGGGTTCAAATCGCGGAATCAATCTTTCCCCCTTGATTTCATTGAAATCTCCACCCATACTCTCTTGATTTCATTGAAATCTCCACCTATACATCAATACAAAGGGAAAAAAAGATCTCAAGACGCCCAATAGCTCCCACAACTTCCTCCTCTAATTAACATCATTTGGACCATATATATATATATATATATTAATAATAGTGAAATAAAAATTTGGTTTTACCATACCTAAATTCAACAAGAAATTCCTGTTACAACAAGCTTTCTTCATCTCAAGCACTCTTGGATTCTATAGACACAACAATCCTCTCACGTTACCATCAAAGTCTACTTCAAGAAAATCAAAATCCAAAGTAGGCCAAATGGTTTGGATAAAGAGACTTGTCGAATTATCCCTTTTAGTCTCCTATAGAAGCACGGAATATATTTGCTTTTCCTTCAACATATTTTTAAACCTTCCCTTTTTTTCTTTCTTACCAAGGCACCTTGGACTCCATGTTAACATCTTCATAATTAATGGACAATAATGAAACTAATGCAGTGTGGAACTTGAAAGAGAATCAAACACATTGAATTCTATAGTAACCAAGAACAAAGGGGATTTTTCACCTAAAGAGAATAAATCTCAAATTTTTAAACAGAAATATATTATTGATAATATGAATAATAAAGACTACTTTACATCATATATATATAGACTAAAACTACTACTAATCTAAATACAAATCTACAAATTTCTTGGCTTTTTAGAAAACTAGAAACCATATCAAACTGGAAAAATTATAGCCGTAAGCAGAAGTCAATTCGGACTTCTCTAAACAAAGTTTTTGTAAAATTAAAAGTTATTATAACTAGTAAAAAAGTCAAATTGAAGGCCTAAACGAAGTTGTTTGGCCCTAGGGCAGCTTCGGTCATGGCAAAGCGATAAGTATTGTCCATCTTCCCATTTTGGGTCAAGATAGGACCTCCGTTCCAAAAAATGCAATTGACCAACTTTGTGTCTACTAGTACTTTTTCTTGGAATGGGATTTGGAACGTTCCTATTGTTCTTCAAAAGCCTTTGCAACTTGTTCTACATCAGTCCCCCTCATCTTGAAAAAACTCGACATCGAGTTACAATTGGAATAGAAAGGGTCTTTTGCATGGTACTCGTAGATGTCAACAATATTAAAAGTTCATGAAATTTTCATAGTTTCTGGCAAATCAACAGCATAAGCATTGTCATTGACCTTGTGCACGATTTTGTACGGACCATATTTCTTTGGCTTCAATTTGTTGTAGTTGCCAATTGAAAATCTCTCTCTGCATAAGAAAAACATAACATAATCTCCTTCCTTAAACACATTGGCACGTCTATGCTTATCTACAACTCTCTTGTATTTGGCATTAGTCTGTTCCAATTTCTGTTTCACCTCGGCATGTACTGCTTGGGCCTGTTCTGTCATATTCTCTACTGCAACACTCACACCATGGCCCTTAGGCAATCAAACCAAGTCTATAGTATGCTTTAGTTGAGTGATGTAGATAACTGCAAAAGGTGTTCTTCCTATGGCATTATGAATAGAACTATTATATGCAACTCAACTTGCGGCAAGGCATGATCCCATTGCTTAGGCTTTTCTCCACAAATACCACGAACTAGGTTTTCCAATGTTCTATTTGTCACCTCTGTTTGGCTATCTATTTGAGAATAAGTTGTAGTAGTACCCTTCAAGGAAGTGTCAAACGTTCTCCACGAAGTAACCCAAAAGCGACTAAGAAACTTTATGTCACGATCTAAAGTGATGGACTGTGGAACTCCATGGATTCTCATAATCTCGTGAAAGAATAGTTGTGCTATGTGTGAAGCATATGGTGTCTTTCGGCATGGAAAGAAGTGCGACATCTTAGAAAACCTGTCAACAACTACAAAAATAGAATGTACCCCTTGTTGCGTTCGAGGTAATCCTAACATAAAATCCATAGACAGGTCTTCCCAAACAGAATTATGAGCAGTTAAAGGAGTGTAAAGACTAGTGTTTTGTGACTGACCTTTTGAGACTTGACAAGTATAGCATTTTCAAACATAATTACCAACGTCCCTCTTGACTTGCAGTGGCTAAAAATACCGTTCCTCCACACTTTCTGTTGTCTTATCTCTGCCCATATGTCCACTCAATCCACTACCATATAGATCACAAATCAGCTACTCTCACAGGGACTTTTGAGGGATGCACAAACAGTTTCCTTTGAATAAGTACCTTTCATGCACGTAGAAATCTACAATAGTTTGAGACTCTTTGCACTTGGCCCAAATTTGCTTGAAATCTGCCTCTTCTTCATACAATTTCTTTAGGAACTCAAATCCCACAACCTCTTGTGCCAATGTAAGAAGAAGATTAGCATTTCTGCTTAACGCATCTGCAACTCTATTTAAACATCCAAATTTTTTTTTATTACAAATGGGAACTTCTAAAGGAATGTTGTAATAACCTGAAATTTTTTTTTTTATATATAAAAATTTTCTTGGTTATTAAATTTTTTTTTTTATTATTATTATTAATGCATGTGTGTTATATATATATATATATATATATAGTATGAATATGTGTAAAATGATGTATATGCATGTATATATATTTATATATATAAATCTGTGGGAGTGTGTGCATGTGGGTGGACATGTATGTATGTATATATAACAGTGCATGTGTGCACTGTGTGTGCAACAGGTCTGGTGTGTGTGTGTGTGACCGACCGTGTGTGTGTGGTGTCGTGTAAGTGTGTGTGTCTACGGTGTGTGTATATGAGTGGGATATATAGGTATGTATATAGGGCAGCTTTGCATTTAATGCAAAGCTGCCTTGTAGAGAAACAAGGGAGGCTGAGCAGAGGGGAAAAGGTCAAGGAAAGGGGCTGTGCAGTGGTGACGTGAGTGAGTGGATGTGTGTGGGTGTATATGTCTCGGTCGGTTGGAAAGAAAGAGAGAAAAGAGAGACCGAAAGCGAGAGAGAGAATTCTGGAAAGGAGAAAGGGACCTTGGAGCTTGAATCGAGCTTAGAACCAGAAGGTGAAGGAGACGCACAGCTAGAAAGAGAAACCCAGAAAAACAGTGAGTGGTTCAATTCTGATTTTTCTGTTTCCTAGCATATTGTTTAGCTTTAATTCTTGGGTCTTATAGTGTATGAAATATGGAACATTTTGCAAAAGAAATCACTTAAAATGGTTAAGAAATAAGATAGAAAAAGTGAGTTGCAAGTGGGTTGGATAATCGGGTGGTTGGAAAATATTGATTGAAAACTTCGTTTTGGGAAGGAGGGATTGTTCCTCCATAGTGCAGAAACCCATTAGGATAAAAATGGAGGTTGAACCGTGACCAAACAATCACGAGAATGAAAGAGGAGAGTCGGCCAGAAATTTGACCAAGGTGTTTGACCCTCTATTCGTGATGATCCGATGGTTTAAATCCAAAACCAACTTTGGATAAGAAATCTACATGAAAAATCTAAGAAAACTGCATTTTTAAAACTGTGAAAACTCACCGGAAAAATCTCGCCAGCGCCGGAGAAGGCGCCGGAACCCTACTGGCACCTCGTCGGAAAAACGGGGAAGAAAGGGGGGTGTTCAGGTCGGGTCCAGGTTCGGGTTCGGGTCGGGTTTGCGCGACCCGCCCCTGCCACGTGTCGTCCTGTTGTTTTAAATTAAAAGTTGGAATGGGCTGTTTGGCTACGGATGTAAGAAATTAAAAAATTGAAATTGAAACAAGAACAGGGATATCCTATCCCTGTTCTGGATTAATCCCTGTTTGGCTAATCGAATTGAGAATAGGAAGTTTGAGAAATTACAAATTTAACCCTAGACTTTTTAGAAATTTAGTTTGACCCCAGAACTTTCAAAATTTACAAACTGACCCCCCAACTGTTAATTATTGTAATTTGACCCCACCAGAATAAAATATTAATTAAATATTAATTAAATTAATTAATTAATTAAATTATTTAAATATTCCAAAATAATCCGGAGTCCAAATGGGACAAGTCATTAGTGTATTTTGACTATCTCGACCATTCTGAGGCCAATGGTGAGGTTCATTTTTTGAGACGAAGTCCCAAAAAAATAAAAGACCCGTAGTAACCTTTAAAATTACCAAAATGCCCCTGAATTGAAACGCAGTCAAACAAACTCCAAATAGTGAAACTTTATTATTTCGACCATTCCGGACTCAACTGTGGAGTCCGATTTTTGAAAAGAGGTCTCGAAATGTAAGGACCCGTGAAGAGTGCAAAATGACTGTTTTGCCCCTTTTTAGCTCAGATGTCCGAATGGAATTCCACGAAAACCTAAACTTATTTTCTTCGACATTCCGGACTCAATAGTAGAGTTTAATTTAGCAAAATAGAAACTTATAAAATAAAGACATAAAATTTGTTGAATAGCATCATTCAAGAAACAAATGAACTGAGTCACATGTTATGATTTTAGGGACACGAAAAGGCAAGGAGAAGGTGATCTGACCTTCGATATTCTCATAGTGATCCTACTATACTACGAGTACACTTTCCCGGGTTGAGGTCGATTATCAGGTACGATATATTGTGCTAAGTAAGAAATAGAATTGAGTTTAGGAATACTTGCTCTGTGGACTTGATGCTTCACATGTTTATTTGATTGTTCACATGTTTATGTGCTTCATGCTATCTTGCTGTAAGTTGGGTGATAATGTGGATAATGATTATGTGTATATCGCATGTGTTAGTATGGTGTGTGGATTATATTCATTGAGAACTGTTGAGACTATGAAATATGTGATTGAAAGCATGCTTTATGTATGAATGAGATGCATCATTGAGATTATATTATGACATGAATGGATCAGAGCATATTGGCATAGTGTGGTTCCTTGTGCATGGCGTGAGTTGAGCACGTGGTGCTGTGCATTATGAGGGTGCAATCTTGTGGTGAAAAACTCAAAATCGGCCATTAGGTACTCGCATACCTAACGGGTTCTGGACCGTGAAGCGAGACATATATTAGTACTCGGGCTATCGGGGAAGGACCGTAAGACGAGACATGGTGGCATAGAGTTGCATGGGTGTGTCACGTATACTGCTCATATACTGCATATTATCCATGTACTGCCATAATGATATTGAATGCCATATAGAAATAACTGCACACTTGCACATGCCACGCCTTTAATTTTGTTTCTTGCATTAGTATTATATTGTACCAGCAGTTGAGCTGACCCATTTGTGGGACAAACATTTCAAATGACGCTCCAGTTGTGCGAGATGTAGAGATGATTTGATTATGGATTATGTTTGGCCCGAGGGGCGCATTTAATGTTGTATAAGGGCATAAGCCCGAGACTATTTCTTATTTTGTATGTCGTGGACTAATGGATCAGACCCTATGCAATGTATTAGAACAGTGTATGGAATGTATGTGATTGTCCTTAATTGTCTTTATTTCTTTATTATTTTATTTTCTTTTGTCTCGTTACTCGCGCCTCGGGTTCACTGGAATTCGGGGCGTGACAAATTTAGACCATCTCATATGCATTTTATTCAAGTGTGTTTGGCTGTTGATGTACTTTAAAGATTGGTGATCTGTGTAGAGCACAAACTCTCATTGCACAAGATAATGCCCCCAATGCTTCAAAGCTCTAACAACCGCATAGAATTCCTGATCATAGGTACTTCACTTTTGACGGGCCTCACTTAGTTGCTCACTAAAAAATGCCACTGGTCGCTTCTCTTAAGACAATACTACCCCTATGCCAACTCTACTCACATCACACTCTACTTCAAAAACCTTCTCAAAGCTAGGAAAGGTCAAAATTGGAGTAGTGCACAACTTTTCTTTAATTAAGGCGAAACTTTTTTCTACCTCTTCACCCCAATTAAACTTCCCTTTTCAAGCATTTATCAATTAGAGCTGTAATTGCACTGAAATCGCGGATGAATCTGCAATAGAGTGTCGCTAAACCATGAAATCTCTGCACATCGCCAACTGCTTTAGGTGTTAGCCACTCACGAATTACCCGCACTTTTTCTTCATCCACATGAATGCCATCTAAGTTAACCACATAGCCTAAAAACAATAAATTGTTTGTTAACAAACTGCACCTTTTAAGGATAATATACAACTTACTTTCCAGCATCACTGTCAGGATCTGCCATAGATAATCAACATGCTCCTTTCCACGTTTTCGCACTTTTTAAGGTTAATATACAACTTACTTTCCAACATCATTGTCAGGATCTACCGTGGATGATCAAGATGCTTCTTTCCATGTTTTTGCATTTTTTAAGGTTGATGTACAACTTACTTTCCAACAGCACTGTCAAGATCTACCGTAGATGATCAAGCTGCTCCTTTTCAGTTTTGCTATAAATAAGAATATCATCAAAATAAAGAACAACAAACTTTTCAACAAAAGACCTTAAAGTCTGGTTCATGACTCGCATAAAAGTGTTTGGTGCATTATTTAAACCGAAAGACATCACCAACCACTCGTACAAGTCATCTTTAGTCTTGAACACAGTTTTCCATTCATCTCCAGGCCTAATCCGAATCTGATGGTAGCCATTACGAAGATTAATCTTGGAAAATAACTTTGAACCTTCAAGCATACTAGGCATGTCATCTAAGCATAGAATGGGAAATCTATATTTGATGGTGATCTTGTTAATGACCTTGCAATCTATGAACATGCGTCAAGTGCCATCCTTCTTTGGTACCAATAGAGTTGGGACTGCACAGGGACTTACACTCTCTTGAATGAACCCATTTTTTAGCAAGTCATTTACCTTCTTTCTCACAATCTCATTCTCCTTTGGACTCATTCTAAAACGGGCCATATTATTACAAACAGACAATCGGTTAAAGTCTATCGTATAATTTAAAACTGATCGGCTGCCTTGGGTGCAATTCTGGTATACCTGAAACAAGTATTACTCATAATCTTGAGGTAGAAATCTTCACATCATGTACTGCTCCATCTTCTTCCGAACTCGAACTCATTGTTTGCCTTACCGTTATCGTTTTCACTATAATTAGTCCCACCAAACTACTGCTCCACCCTTCAATTTAAACACAACAAGCTTGACCATCTTGTTATCGGGAACCTTTATCATGTTCAGAAATCGATCAGCCTAAAAAATCTAGTCAAGGAAATCTTCAATGTTAAGATTTCCATTAAAGGTAGCGATGTTGGCCTTCATTCGATAATCCTCAAAATCCCAATTCTGTCTTGCAAGCTTATGAACCTGGTAGTCTTCCTCCTCATCTGAATCTGATTCGTCTCTATATGAAGGTTGTCTTGGGGGATGCTGACCTAGTATAGTTCTGTCTTTAGGATGGTCTCAAACAAATTCTCTAGTGCGATTCTTGTCAACTAGAGGGTCTTTCGGTGCATTCAAATTGAGTCACACAAGCGTCTATTGTATAGCACCAAGCAAATAATTGATCTATGCTAATTGTTGCCAGTGGTTGTCAATTATCGCCCATACAACTTTCATCCCATGACGAACATTAATAGGATTTGGGTTCTTGACTCCGTCCTTTGCCATTGAGATATGAAAATTCTCTCTCTGATACCAACTAATGAAGTGTGGAATGCGAAGGAGAATCAAACACATTGAATTCCTTCGTAACCAAGAACAAATGGAATTCCTCACCCAAAGAGAAAAAATCTCAAATTTCTAAACAAAAATATATTATTGATAATATGAATAATAAAGACTACTTTACACCATATATATAGGCTAAGACTACTACTAATCTGAATACGAATCTACTAATTCCTTATACTAGTCTTATTACAATTAGGAAACTATAATAATTCTGAAAAGAGAAAAAATCCAAAATTAATAAAAACTTGGGCTTTTTAGAAAACTAGAAACCATATCAAAATAGGAAACTATAGCCGCAAGCATAAGTCAATTCAGATTTTCCTAAACAAAGTAATTACAAAATTAGAAGTTACTATAAATGGCAACAAAGTCAAATTGGAAGCCTAAATGAAATCGTTTGGCCCTGAGGCAGCTTCAGTCATGGTGAAGTGATGAGTATTGTTTCTCTCACCATTTTGGGGTCAAGATAAGGTCTCTATTCCCAAAAATGTAACTAACCAACTGTGCGTCTACTAGTACTTTTTCTTGGAATGGGACCTGGAACGTTCCCATTGTTCTTCAAAAGTCTCCGTAACTTATTCTACAGTAGAAACACCTAAAGAAATTAGATTTAAACTGGTGATCAATTACCCTCACCTTCTTTTATACCATCGATTCTTCTGTCATCTTGACTTTTCAGCTCCGCGATTCTTTCAATTACTTCTTCATTCTCGCCCACATAACCAAGCCCTAATTTATTCCCCAAATCCCAAACTACCGAAGCTTCTTCCCAGTAAATTTGATTTTTTTTTATAGTGTCTGATGACATAGATAATGTGATATTGGGAATTGCTTGCTTTTATATTATTCTATTTGATTTTCCTTTGTTATACTTCATTCCCTTCCCTTTCGATCCTACTCTACCAAAAACAATCTCCTCCATAAATCTGCATTTTGAAGTTTTTTTCCTTTTTACAATTTCTTCTAGTCCTAACATAACTAGGTTTATGTGAATTAACTCACGACTTCGAGCTTATTCTGCTGCCTTCAGGTCAGACTGTGGAAAACTTGGCCCAATATTATTTAGCTGGACCAGGGCTGCATCAACATTACTTTCCAAACCTAAATCGGCTTGCTCCAATTCAAAATTTTTTTTTCATTAAACAACCCCTCAGTACCCATAATAAATCTACCTTTAGGACTAGATGGCTATAACTCAAAATTATCCAAACTCCATAACTGGTGCACCTTTATACCTTCCTCTCCATCTCTTCCACTGCCCCAAGTATTGCAAGATTCAGGCATGTCAATATTAGAATTCAAACCTGTTAGTTGTCCATTGGCTAAACCATCCTCCTTGGCATATTGGCTTAGTGAGTCAAAGCCAAAAGTCTCTAGGACATCATCTTCATCAATCATGGTTTCTTTCACCATTTCATCACCTGTAATTGAACTTAGAGATAGTTCATCATTCTCTAAGATGATATTATCTAAGCTTATATTATTGCAATTTCAATTACAACGGTAATTACACTATAAAAATATAATGCTCTCAACTATCACTTGCTCTTGAGTGGCTCTAACTGGGAATTGTTTATCTTTGCATTGCAAGTAGATAATTTGATTGATCGTCTTGTCACAAGAGGTTATGATTTTAACTTTTCCCACGCTAAATGATAACCCTTTGTAAGTGTCATTGTCCAGAAAAACCACCCCTAACATTTTCCAATGCTAGAGGTTTTAATTAGCATTCCAAAGATTAAGAGGAACCCTGTAATAGTTTAGCCAAACTATTCAAAATGAATTAGGATTGAAATTAGGGCTTCACTTTTGAACAAGTTCGAGTCACTCCTTTAACCATGACATCTCCCCATCTAGTATGGCATTCATACCTTCTACAAAATCAAAGGTCAGAACTACCCATTTACCACCGAGTGGTTGAACTTGAACATAAAAAGTAGTACTACAAAAAATCTAACTATATAGTTAAAAAATACTAAATAATTCATAAAATAAATTCTTCAATCCAAAAAAACTTAAAACTTTTTATTTAACTAAAAAATTTTCAAATCCTAGAACTTGATAGGGGTCGAATAAAGGTTTAGGTTTCAAAAATCTATGAGAGTGAGAAAGATAGACATATAAAAAATAAAAAGGGTGACACAATGGATACAAAAAGATTCAGTAATGGACGCGTTGCACACACACACATGGTTTATGCTTGAGTTGGTTTCAGGTTCTCAAAGCCCCAGTCTAAGTTAACCTAAGTTGAGGTCGATCTTACGCTTTTCTTCCTAGGCCTATCTTGAAGTATTAAAAGTAGCTTAGGCTTGGGTTAGCTCACCCTACTTACCCCCTCCCCTGGTTTGAATTTTCCTTCCCCTTTTATCGTTGATAAAAAAATAATAACTAAAATTTGTGAAGAAAAATTATATATTTTTGTGTTGAAAATTTTTTTTCAAAAGTTTTAATTTTTAGAACTAATATTTGTAGAGTCTAGTTGAATCATATAGATTACTCTAGCTACAAATAAAGACTCAATACAAGCCTCACAAGTACATCAAGTCTGAAAAAGTGTGCAATTTAAGGTAATTTTGTCATGCATATTATGCATTACACTCTAACACATGACCATAGGATTGTAGTAGTTTAGAATTTTAGTTAAAGTTTTAAAATGATGTTAGGAAAACTTTTCTTTTGACTATATGCTAAATTTCACTTATGGAAGTTGCTAAAAGAAATTTTTGTAAGAGTTTAGAAAATCATAAAGGGTAATTTGGTAAATTGTCAACATTGACTAAGGACGGATGAGTAATTAATCAATAACGCGTCAGAATAATTATGAAATTGACTAATAAAGCATTAATGTGACATTTTAAGGCTAAATTAGAATTTTGGTGAATTATTCGGGACTGATGTGAGTTATGGGACTACACAGTCATTTAAGGGACGTTGATAATTATGGAAGTGCAAACGATGGAATTTGAAGAAACGGATAACATATTTGTAACCAGGGCATCCAGATTAGTTAGGGTGCCAACTTTGGTACAATTCTGAGATAGTTTGGATTCACGCACGTCTGCGCGCACATTTAGCCAATTGGCTATGTGGCTTATTAGGAAGTGTGCAAAACTTCCTCAAGAAGCTTAGTTGGGCTTTCTAGACAAGGACATGTGTCATCATTTGATTGGGTACAAAGGGATCCAATGTAGAGTTGTTTTGGTGTGTGATGGTACACCATAGGAGAACTAAAAAAAAAAAAAATAACCCATACGCTTGTTGGGATACAAGCCTTACACAAGCCATCACCTTTCCCTCTATTTCCCTCCCACTTTCGGCAGACCCACCCTCCCCACATTTTTGAATCTCTATTTCTCTCTCTCTCTCTCTCTCATTCTCTCTCTCTCTCTCTCTCTCTCTCTCTCTCATTTCTTTCACCGAATGTGAAGTGTGTGAATGGGGGGTGTGCATATATGTGTATATATGTGTGGTAAGTATATTTGGGGGCTGTAACAACCATAAGATGAGAAATTGGAAGGTGAGTGTGGTGTGTGTGTGTGTGTGTGTGTGTTTTGAGTGAGAGAAAGAGAGAAACAATGTGTGCAGCTGTGTGTCTGTGTGTGTATCAATGTGTGGTGTGTGTTTAACACATATGGAAAAACTGAACCATAAAGAATGAAACATGGAGGAAGAAAAGAAAGAAAAATAAAATAAAATAAGGAAAGAAGGGGACTGGAACTACAGAGGGTGGCCATTGAAGAGCTTGGAAGCTCTCTCTACTTTCTCTCTCTAGCCATGGAAGCTCGGGTGAGAGGTAGGAACTTCTAGGAATTTTAGTTTATTCATAGTCCATTCGAATGTATGTATATGTATATATATATATATATATGTATATATGTGTGTACAACTATGTGTGTGCGCATACTGTTGGTGGAACTAATAGGGAAACTCGATCTAGGTCTCGGATTTTGACAAGGTTTTGGCTTGATTGGGGGTTCGAACGGGTCTGTTTGTGTCTCAAAGGTCCACCAGGAATGGAACAGGAAAAGAATAAGTTGAAACGGTTACCGAAATATTGAGAGATAGAGGGCGAACCAAATTTTCCCCAAAAAAAAAAAAAACCAGTAAGGTTTAATCATAATGAGGGGTGTTTCGAGGCTTGAAAATGATCCCAAAGGGGTTTAATAACTTGTTAGGAGCATTTAGGATAAAAATGCATTGAAAATAGCATAAGAAAAGTCTAGAAAAATACTATCAAAAATTAATTTTTCGACAACCTTGTAGGAGAAGGTGATCGGCGAGTCGCTGCCGATGGTCAACGGTCGACGTTAACCAGTTAATGGTCAAATCGAGTCATCGGGCCAGTTAACAAGGTTAATGGGTTAGCTAGTCAGGTCTGGAGGATGACGTGGCAGGTCCTTGATGGTTTATGGATTGTTTAGTTGTGAGGTCAATTTTTAGGTTGTTTGGTAACAAACCATGGCTTAGCTATTGTTTGGGGCCGAAATCTGGAATAGGGTTATCCTTATTCTAGAAATTAAATTGAAATTGAAGTAAACCTGTTTGGATTCGGGCACATCTGCACCGACATTTGGCCAACTGGCAACGTAATGCATTAGGAGGTGTGCAAAGCTTGCTCAAGAAGCTTGGTTGGGCTTTCTAAACAAAGACGTGTCATCATTTGATTGGGTACAAAGGGATCCAATGTAGAGTTTAGTGTGTTAGGGTACACAACAAAAAAAAAAAAAAGCCCATGTGCTTGGTGGGACACAAGCCGTCACCTTTCTCCCTATTTCCCTCCCACTTTGGGTAGACCCACCCTCCCCACCTTTCTGAATCTCTCTTTCTCTTTCTCATTATCTTTCTCTCTTTCTCTCCCTTTTCTCACCGAATGTGAAATGTGTGAATGGAGGGTGTACATAAATGTGTATATATGTATGGTATGTATATTTGGGGGCTGTTATAACCATAAAGTGAGAAATTGGAAGGTGGGTGTGGTGTGTGGATGTGCGGTGAGTGAGAGAAAGAGAAAACCAATGTGTGCAGGTGTGTATGTGTATCAATGTGTGTGGTGTGTGTTTAACATATATGGAAAAATCGAACCAGAGAGAAGGAAAGATAGAGGAAGAAAATAAAGAAAAAGAAAAGAAAAGAAGGGGACTAGAACCACGAAGGACAACCATTGAAGAGCTTGCAATATCTCTCTCTTTACTTTCTCTCTCTAAACTTGGAAGCTCGAGTGAGAGGTAGGGACTTCTAATCATTTTGGTTTATTCATAGTCCATTTGAATATATGTATATGTGTGTATATATATATATATGTGTGTGTGTGTGCGTATGTGTACAACTGTATGTGTGTGTATACTGTTGGCAGATTTTGACAAGGTTTTGGCTTGATTGGGAGTTCGATCGGTCTTGTTTGTGTATCAAGGGTCCATCAAGAATGTAACGGGAAACGAATAAGCTGAAACGATGGCCGAAATATAGAGAGACAGAGGGTGAACCAGATTCGTTGAAAAAACAAAACCAATGAGGTTCGATTATAATAAGGGCTGTTTCGAGGCTTGAAAATGATCCCAATGGGGGTTTAATAACTTGTTAAGAGCATTTAGGATGAAAAGGCATTGAAAACAGCATAAGAAAAGCTGAGATAAATAGAGTGAAAAATTAGGTCTCCAACGACCTTGCCGAAGAAGGTGACTGACGAGTCGCCACCGGTGGTCAACGGTCAAGTCGGGTTGTTGGGTCAGTCAACGGAGTTAACGGGTCAGCTAGTCGGGTCGGGAGGATGATGTGGCAGGTCCTTGATGGCTTGGGGACTGTTTGGCTGCGAGGTCAGTTTTAAGGTTGTTTGGCAACAAGCCATGGCCTAGCTGCTGTTTGGGGCTGAAATCTGGAATAAAGTTATCCCTATTCTAGGAATTAAATTAAAATTAAATTAAAACTATTTGTTAAAAGGGATTAGAAATCAAATTAAAAGAAATTAAAAAGGGGTTAGGAAATTTAGATTATTTATAAATTAGTTAACTAATTAATTTTAAAGAAATTATGAAAAAAAGCCCACTCGTTTATAAAATTGAAAATAAATCCTCTTAAAATGTGAGAAGGGACTTTATTCAGGTTTTTGGGCATTTGGGAACCCGGAGTAGTTCCACATAAATATATAAAATTACAAAAATGCCCTTGATGAAAAATTGAATAATTCAAAGGCTAATTAAAATTCGGAAAGGGCTAGTCCAACGCTTTTGGCTGCCCAAAATTCAAATGTAGTGTCAGATTGAACAAATTTGGACTTGGTGACGATCCCACCTTAATTAATAAAATGACGATTATATACCTAGACATAGATTGAACAATCGAATGCATAATTAAGATCCGGAAGAGGCGTTTCCAATGTTTTTGGACACCAAGAATTTAAATACGATACTAGATTAACGAATCGAAGACACGGGGTCAGTCCCATATGAACATGTAAAATTATCATTATGCCCCTAGGCATGGAACATATATCTTAAAAAAGTAATAAAATGCAAGGAAAGCGTCTTTAGAGTTTTTAGACCTTTTGGATCAGATTCCAATGTCAATTTTGTGAGACAAGGTCTCGGTAGACATGAAACTCGCTTGGTAAAACTACGAAAATGTCCTTATGGGTTTAAAAGATACTCAAATGACTTAGAAACAATACAATAAAGCATTCTTAATGTTTTTTAGGACCATGGACACATTTTTTATATTCGGTTGGGACAACGAACACTCTGTAAGTCGGCTAATGCATAATTTACCTAAGATAACTTAAAGAATCACTATGGAACCTTAGTGTTAAGAGTTGGGGTGGTCCCGAGAGTTAACCCTAGAATGGGTGAGGTATCTAGTACACGCTATGACTGACACAAGTAGTGTCCCCTTATAGTTTGGTCAGGACTAGGACTAGGACCTGATTCTAAATTTTTGGTATTATATACTTCTCATTGATTCTCATGATATCACTATTATTATTTTGATGCTTGACTATTGTCTACCTTTTGGTCATGATTGTCCTTATCATTCTGATGTTTTACTATTCAGTTTACTTATGCCTTGGACACATGTATGGACACTCTATGGAGTATATGTTTTTTGTACAATGAGATGCCTTATATTGTATTGTATGATTCTTGATGTGGTTGTGGTGTGAGCTTGTGTGGCCACCACATATTATAAGACAGTAATGATATAAATAAAAATGAGATAGTTGAAGGCTTGAGAAAGGAAAAGTTATGAATGAGCCAATGCAAGTTGAGAAAGGGGAATTTATAAATGAGATAGATCCAAGTTAAAAAATGGGAAGATATGAATATTATTGGGGTCTTGTGACGGGGATTGTGTCTCCCTTCGGTTTTGAACCGTAACCCCACGTTGGTAGTCGTATGTCTCCATCGGGTTAGTAGCCCGAGAAACACTTAGGCTTTATCGAGAACCATTAAGTAGTCTTGAAGGATTGTGAAAGAAGTAAAGAGAAGTATAGAACTTGTCGAGGTCCAACTTATTGTGTTGTGGATTGTGCTTGTTATAAACATGGATTGTGTAGTGATTACACTTGTTGCCTTATCACATTATTGACTTATATCGAATACACTGTTATTGAATATCATTGTTCTGACTGAATTGAAAAGGAAATGGAGATGTTTCTTGAGGTTTGTATATATTGATATATTTGAATGCCTTATCATTGTTGTTGTACCACACAAAGGGGTATCATATTTTCTCGACTGTTGTGTCTGTACCTGTGATCTAATTAATGATATTGTTTTGTGTTTGGGACTACATATTGGACATTAGGAATTGTCCTCATCGAACTTGCATTAGTTTTTGCATGCTGTATGCTTGTGTATTTTAGGAAACCCTATTGAGCATTATGACTCACCTTTGCTATTCATAGGAATAGCAGGTACCAGACAGGTAGAAGACAATTGTTGGAGCAACACGAGATAGACAAAGATTTGAGTTGCATTGGTATCGGATAGTTGTAATCATTCATTGTATATTGTAAAGGGTGCATGTACGTACCCTTCTTTGACATTACGTCTATGTTGTATATTGACCGTTAGAGTCAGCTTTGAACTTCACCTTGTTATACACTATTGATGAATAGTTTTAGTTCAGTTGCACTTTATTATGATCTATTTCATTAAATCTCGTTACGGGACTTGAACAAGAATAAGCATGTCAACGAACCGAATCAAATTAAGAGAAGATGATTTGAAGAACATAAACTAATAAAGAAATGGACTATACTTTATTCATTTGGCTATGATGATTAGTCTCAATCACCTGCCTATCTTATAGTTCAGGATCCCCGTGACCTCTCAATCGGGTACATTCGGGACTAAGGCGTTACAATTCTAACCTTATTTTTAATATTTATGACACTTGAACTATATGAAAATAGTACCTCAGTCGTCTGAATGCATGGATAATTTTGTCCGAATGAAAACGTTAATTTGTCTTACAATTTTAAAATGAAGCACATTTAAACTAACAACATCATAAAATGGTATTTAAGTAAGTATTAAATGGAAACTTGATTTGTGCTGTTAGAACATTTGATAAGAAAAAGGACTTAAGCATAAGATTCTAGAATTCAGGCGAGTAACCTTGTACCTCATATTGGTGCCTTTAATTTTATCACAAATCCTTTGTTTTACGAATGTTTTGATGGAAAACTTGATTTGTTAAATACAAATACTTTGTCAAGTACATTGTTGAGAATCTTTAATTATGCTTGTTTTAGAACTCTGTTTTGATACATGCTTTAAAAATTCATGGACAGATTTGTTTATTAGAATTTTTATATATGCCATCATAGGACACCTCTATTATGTGCTTGATATGTTCTTATCGGGGGACTTCTTAGCTGATAGACCTTTAGTCGGCCATGAGATGTCTAAATTATGTGTATCATTTTATGCGACTGTCTTTTTACAAGTCCACCTCAGCTCAGCATTGCTTTGTTCGTCATGATGGGCATGAATTCTTCAAGTGAAATATTACATGAAGCAATTATCTCCTATTTTGATTTACAAAACTCTACTAATAAAAATTGTGTTTAGAGGGAATATCAATATATATATATATATATATATATATATATGGCGAGCAAAACTAGAGATAATATATATATATATATATATATGTGTGTGTGTGTGTGTGTGTGAGTGAATGAAGTTTGCAGATTCAACATAGAGCAAGAAAAAAAAAAGATCATTTAGCAAAAGCAAAGACAACAGCAGTTGTACGAGTCCTTGAGTATATTCAATCATTTATAACAGATGTTGGCAGACCTAAAGAAACACTTTTATTGAAATGTCAAAAAATCTTTTACTTTATGTACTGCTCACTGGATTGGATTCTCGACTGTAGATTAGATTGCAAATTTTTTGCTTAATATCCTAAAGCACTATCAGAGTTGTTCTTCACTGCAATTCTACTATAATAATCCACACTATTTTCTAGAACATTGTAGAGGGAAATTAACTTGGAGAAGATTGAAGGAAATACATAATAAATACAAACAGGTATTCAATCCGATTACCTTTTCGGATCAAGAACAGCGGAAGCGGAAGAGGTGGCTTGTATTACGAGTGAAACACTATGAAAATCCTTGAAACGCTGCAAGAGATCCTCCTCGTCGAATAAGACGGTTACAAGATGAAGTCACCTATAGATTTCCACGATACAAGACCAAGGACACTATAATGATCACTCAATAACAATCTCAGAGAGAGGGTCACTCAAAACTTTACGCGATAATTTGGGAGACTACACATAGATGGATTCCTTACGTTTAACCAACGCATATATGTTTTTTTTTTTTTTTTGGGAATTAAGATTTATAAGCCAAAAAGGCAAGGAAAAGAACGAAGACTACACACCAACAAGGAAGACAAAAGAAAAAGAAAGCAACCAAGGGAGAAAATCAACAAGCCGACACCTCAACAAAACACAAAAAGGCCAAAGAGAGCAATCAAACTCTCCATTTCTAGCAAAGAGATGAGTTCAAGTTGGAAGATCTCGCCATGGGCGAAAGGGACATCTTTGTTCGGACCGTGAAAGTTATTTCTCTAAAGACACCTTCAATTGACCTTGCGGTTTGCTTGAATATCCTGGCATTCCGTTCTTGCCAGATGAAGTAGACCGAGGTGGCAAGAGTCCACTTAAGGACTGAGGAGTAGAAAGAGTTGCCATCACACACCGAAATAAACCATGACTTGATTTAGGACCAAGCAAAGGGCACTCTATCAGCCAAATAGCAAGTCATAGCTTTCTACCATATCTCGCTAGAAAACGGATACTGAAAGAAAATGTGTTCCTCATTCTCTTGGGCTGACTGGCACAAGGAACATCAGTTGGAGGCAACAATTCTCTAATTCATTAGCTTATCCATGGTCGATAATCTATCCTTCCATAACAACCACAAAATAAAGGCATTTCTATGGGAGTGACCCTTTAACCAAATGATGTTGTGCCAGGGCACCAGAGGGTTCTAATCTCTCAAATTGTTCTACGCAGAGGAAGCGATGTAAGTACCTGAGTTGTTGCATGTCCAATAAATCAAGACAGTAAGATTGGTGTTTGGCTGATAGTTAACCTGATCTTTATATGGATCCAAATGCCTCGGCCAATCCCATGTCCCATTCCGAATAATATCGGCCACTTTAGCTCTAGAATTTCTCCAAGTACTAGGAGGGATTTGGTCTTTGAGAGTTCTATTTCCAAGCCAAGGGTCTAGCCAAAGGAGTGTGCCATTCCCATCCCCTATCTTATGGGAGATCATTTTTTTTTTGCCCTGATTCTTAGTTGGAGCATTTTCCTCCTAGACCACCCAGAGTTCTGAGTGTTTATATCCCATGACCACAACTAATAGAATAACAACAAGACTTAAGTGATAATATCTAAGTCGATCAAAACAAATAAAAGTTTTACCTACATATAAACTCATACCATAATTATTACCCGCACCAATCTTGTGAATGCCAAATAAACTCGGGTCCTCATGACCCAATGTCCAACATATAATACATATATATATATATATATCATTGTACATAAACCAGTACTGAACATACAAAGAAACATATTATTTTAGACACCAAATCCTACATAAACCAGTACTGAACATACAAAGAAACATATTATTTTAGACACCAAATCCTATCTATTAAAAATATATATATATATATATATTTATATATATATATATATATATGAATTGCGGAGAATTCCCAACAACTCAAACTTTCAAATAACTATCCAAAGAATAAAAATATAGAAGAAGGTTTCTTGAATTAAAAGTTACTATTCAAATACATCATCAGGAAGTGGTTGTGCAACAGCCTTATGCTTGCAACAAAATAAGTGCAGATCACTATGCTGAGCAACATATATATCAAAACAACGGACAATCAAGGCCTAGACATAGATTATCCAAAATCCTAAGTCCAGCAATGACCAAAAAGCCTTCATATTCTATTTGGTCTAATTTGAACCTGATTTTATTATGTCAATCAACTGATTCGCATATATGTAGAATAAGGTTTTAAAAGTGTCAAATATACAGTGAAATCTAGGATACACCATGCAATTAACTATATATTATGTTATTCTAGCTCCCAATGTATGCTAAAATTACAGGTCACTGACACCAGTTTATAGTTTTTAGAAATTTTATTAGTAGGGTTCTATTTAGAATTTTCTTTTCTCAACTTATTGAATTATGTAACTCTATTCTTAGAGTCTTATTAAACATTTATATTTTTTTATTGAATAGTATTACAATTTTTATACTATAATATATATTATTTAATATTAAAAAACAAAAGCTTCATTTACATTATTGCTTTAGGCCTCCAACTGTATGGAACCGCCCTGAGGGCCATAATTCGAGCAGAGAATTTAGTTTGTGTTTGCTTACATAAATAGACTTTTCACTAATAATTTGTTTGAAGGTTCTAATTACATTATGGTGGGATTGTATAGTGGGAAGGAGGGTGTCGGATTATTATTCCTCAACTGTTGGTGAATGGATACGTAAACTATGCACCCTAATCCTATCCGCTAACCATACGAGGCATTAAAGTTAACAAGAAAAGGGTCCAGGGGATGCCAATTGTCATGCCTTTTGGCATGGTAGATTTCCTATAGCCAATTACGGTGCGAATGAGGGGCCTAAAAGCATGTATGAGATCAACGATTTTTTTCCCAACACCTTCATCTTTGGTACGTATGAATGAAATAAGAAATGACATGAAATGGAATAAGGATTTTTCATCTAAGCCAAAGGAATGCTTGGAATGATTTTTAATGAAATATTTCATGGAATAGGAATTTTCAATGACACCAAACAAGAAAAAGGAATGAAAAAGTTAGAATGAGTATTCCTAGAATGTCCATTCTACCGTACCAAACATAACGTAAGAAGTAGTCTCTGGGAATAGCTCTCTCCATATGCACGAGCAATTTTATACTTAATAAAACTTTCAAACTTTTTGCACAAAAAAAATCCAAATTTTGATTCCCAAATGAAATGGTATTGAAATATTGTGTTAAATTAATTACATAATTTAATACAATGTCAATTATAATTGTTCAATTTATATTTTATTTTTTTCAGATTTATGGTAGAGATTGATTGATGGTAAAATATTTTGATTTCATTAAAAGTGTAAAAGCAATATTTAATTTGTTAGCCGAAAAATTATTTAATAGTCCCCACTCAATAATTTTAAAAATCATGCGATAAGTCAAATATGTATTTATAGTATACGGTTGCTCATATCTATTTCAATTTGACATGAATAATTTCTCTTTTATTATCACCACATTTTGCTGTACTAGAAGAAAAATAAAAGGATAATGATCATGCCATGTGTTGCACGAGATTATTTCATTACAAGTTTTCAAGGCTCTTTCTCTCTCCTCTCTCCACTCTCTAGCTAATAATGATTGGAAAAGTTAATCCTTTTTTTTTTTTTTGATCGACAAAGAGAAGAAATAACATTAATAAGGAGAAAACTCCTATAGGAGCATTACAAGAACTAGAGCACCTAACCACCCAACCTTAATAGAGCAGTTGATAAGGCACCAACAGCAACAGGAAGGAAGGAAACTGAGCTAAAACATAAGATGAAATAAAGCACAAAACAGAGAAGGAGGAAACATAACTTCATCCCAAAAAACAACATCTTGGGAAACGAAATGGGAAATCACCTGCTAAAACTGAAGGATTCAAAAAGCAGAGTATCTGCTAAATCAGATGGACAGAAGGAAGCAACCTCCTGACACATCTTCTTAGGGCCACAAACAAGAACTCCAGCATTTAAACCTCTGGAGTATTCCAACAGAATTCTCTTTAGGACATCCAATTTCAATTTGGGCAAGAATTGATAAAAGACCAAGCAACAAAATTACTTTGCAGTTGTTGTGAACCAACTATAGATTGAAAGGGATTGCAGACTTTGGATGCAGTGGTTTTCACTTGATCTGGAGGCTAGTTCTGACCTGGGACTTATCAGAAAAATGATAACGCAGCCATACATCCAAAGAACACCATGAACACTGCTTGACTGAGAGCAGATCATGACAGCATTGCAGAACTAAGCTCACCGACGACTCAGCATTGCAGAACAGGCCTCCAGGAAGTGACCATTTATCACTGGCTCTAAAAACATAGATTTTTGCAGAAAACTTACTTCATGAAGAACTGCTACCAGGATAAAACACCTCAACCTTAGACACAGGTATTGGCTTCCTTTAAAGTGCAGTTGAAACTTCCCACCTTTTGGACCAGCTTCCTTTAGAACAGCAATTCTCGACTTCAAGAATTTTGCAAACAGATTCTAGGCAAATTTCAAGTGCTCTAAACTCAAATGGTAATGGCTTGGAATTGCCAGCATTTGATACTTCTAGTGAAGTTTTGGGACTGCCATCACTTGCCTCTGGCTGCAGATTAGAGAGTGATTCCTCTATAGCCATATCACTTCCAATTTTAACAAAAACTCCCCACTTCAAATGCAAGCAGAACCAACAATTCTCATAAACCACTTGACTATACATCCAGCTGATACTTCTTAGTGGCACCAGTAATAGCTGACGAGACACACCAAACAATTGCAAGATGAGATAATGGCACGCCCAGCTCGACCACAATTGGAATCAATCCCCTAACTTTTTTAAGCACATCATCCACCAACAATCTGCTAGCGAGATTTCAGCTAGCAAACTGAAACTGAAGCTATGGATAGCCACAAAACAGAGCAAACAAAAACCACCAAACCACTGCTTTAAAGGCATGAGAAACCAATGCTGCATGACTTAATATTCCTTCTCTAACAAAAATGGCATCTGCTTGGATGTCACGGAGGCCTCCTCACACCAACAATCATCACCTCAGATGAGACCAAACTAGAATCCAAAATAAAACGCAAGAAGAACATAGCTACCACAGACCAGAAGCCCACAAAACAGCTACCCAAAAGCCAAAGAGCCATTGAAAATATCTCAACAACCACAACAACAAAAACTCAAATAGCCAAGGCCCAAAAATAACCTAAAAAGACCTAAACCCAGCTTCCTGCAAACCCAAACTCCATCCGCCCACAAGACTGTTCTAGTGGCACATTTGGAGAAAAGCACTTCTCTAAAGCTGAGAAGAGCTAGTAGCCCCTAAGAAAAACTGTACCGAAGCCGTCAACAACACCAAGCTGAAAACCACAATGACCATCCACAAAAATAGAGATAGAAAGGCAAAAGCATAAATATAGAACCAAATTCCTCGATGCATTAGCATCATCCACCTGGAATCCACTGCTCAATAAGAGTGAAAATCTAGCAGCTCCCAACAAGAACTAAGCCAACCCGGCCAATAACAACAAGCTAAAACCCAACGATGACTAAACATTGAACCTCTTTATCAACTATGGGAAGCAACACCCCATACTTGGAGTGGTGAATTAGGCTTTGGACTTGTTTTCAGCCAGGCTGTACTTCATCTAGAGGATGAGACAGTGGCTACTAATTATATTCTAAAGGTTGAAGATTAGATCATTGATGGAGTATGAAGAGCCCCCTTTTTTCGATTTTATCCAGAAGGCAAGTCTAGATTTAATAAGATCTCGAACAAGGGTCCAGCATGGTTTAACCTTGTTGAAGATACATTCATTCCGTAGCTTCCAGATAGACCACATAATAGTAAAGGGGATTGTCTCCCAGATCAGTTTGTATTCCTTCGTGAAGTTAAAGCTTTGCCACCAATCAAGGGTTGCTTTGATAGAGTTAGGCGATGCCTATTGAAGATCCTACCAGCTGATCCGATCCGACCAGATTTTCCAAACTTCAAGACAAAATAGCAGAAGGTAAGGAACCACTTGGATTGAGAAATCCTATGTCAGAGCTTGGGCATGAATTTGATCTAGGGATTTTTTTCTGTTTGGTGGGGGCTGACTTCTTTTTAGATTGGGAAAGGGAGAGATGTTTAAAGGGAAGAGCTGTAGGGCATGGTTGTGTGTGGGCTAATTTTTTAGGCTGATTGGGAGAATTCTGTGAAGTAGAGCTAGAGGGGAGAGCTGCAGGGCATGGTTGTGTGTGGGCTGATTTTTTAGGCTGATTGAGAGAATTCTATGAAGTAGAGCTAGAGGCTAGGGTTGGGTTCTTTGAAGGGTCAATGACTTTTGTTACATCTTGGCCCAACAAGATTTTTAAGTGTATCTCAGGGTATTTACTTAAGGGGCCACTTATGCTTCTCATGGGCTCAGGTAGCCTTGTTTCATCTAAGATTGAATTCTGGATTGTTTTTGGGTCTTGCATCCCATTCTCATCTAAGGATAATATTTGAGGAGTGATGGGCATGTTGCTTGTTTCTCCGTTTGTATTACAATCTTCTCCAGTCCCCACACACTGTAGCGTTTCATAAACCATAGAGTTGTCAACAAAGTTGTCTGCCTTTGCGTACATGGAGATCCGGGATTGATCCACGCTGTCTTGAGAATCCACGTGGGCTGCTTCATCCATGCTGTTGTCCGCATCTTCTTCGTCATCTTCATCGATAGGTTCCGACAGAAATGGATTTAGGGATGAAGCTGCCAGTTGGAGAGTGTCGGTGTTATTTTTTATGAAAGGTTGGATGATACAAGGTTTTACTATCTGCTCTTCTACAACCCTTATGGGATAAGTCCTCCTTTTACAAGTAAGAGTAATAGCTTTGTTAATAGGTTAAAAACAATTGGTGATAATCTGGATTTTACCACTAGCAAATGATTCCATTTTGGCCATTGCACTGTCAAAGTGATGATGTTTCCCCACAGTTTTCCAATTTTGAAGAAGGTGTTTGCATTCCATAGGTTTAATGGAATACCATAGCAGCTTATCCATACATGGCGGGAAGGTTTTAGGTGTGTGCCTTGTTGCCATTCACTCACTGAAGCAAACCAATTGGATAACCAACATATACCATCATGTATCATGGATCGCATATGGTCTATGGAAGAGAAGGTTAAGATAACATCATTTCCTCCACAGTCCCGAATTTCGATATCGTATATGCCTTCATTACCAAAAGCTTCATAAAGGGATTCCATGGATCTGGGAGTGTGGAGTTTGGCAATGGCACTTCTTGCAAGCCAACCATTACCGAATTCTTGGACTTCAATGAAGGTTTGTGGCAGATTGTGCACACTATTTCCTTTCAGAGCATCAGCATAAGATTTTGTAGGGGAAGCAGACTCTGTTGGTGAGCAGACTCTGTTGTTGATGTTTGCTAGATAGCTTTTCTTGATATTGGGTAGGGCCTTGTTTTTTTCAAATTCAGCCTTTTTTGCGGTGATGGCTTTGTCGTTGATCCATAGGCCGTTGGCTTTCTAAATAGCAATTCCTACCGCTACCGAGCAGTTGTATCTTACAAATCCAAATCGAGAACGCGTTCTCACCCTCCTTTTCTTTGGAATAAAGACATCCGTGACGATGCCGAAGTTTGAGAACAATCGGTAGAGGCCTCTTGGGTCCATAGATTCCGGCAGGTTGTCGACGAAGATGGTGTGCAAGCTGTTCAAGGCTCCGACTCTGTTGGAGTTGAATCTCTTCTTCTTGTAGATTACAGGGTTCCAACCCCTACCTTCTATTCTTCCTTCTACCCCACTTTCTGATCATCCCTTGGATACACCCATTTCCGCTCCAGCGCTGGATTAGCCAGATATGTCACTCGAAATCTGAAGCAGTGAAGGGGGTTGCGCCGACAGGGGAGAATAAATTGGGATTTTCGGTTTGGGAGTGGATTGATGGATTTTGGGGTGGGTGATAGGAAAGGGAGTGGGGTTTGGAATGACGATGGATTGTTGGGTGTAGATAGAAAGGAAGAAGAGAGGGGTCGGCTGTGGCGTTGGATGGAGAGGCGTGTCAGAGATGTTCGGGTTGGTGTTGGGTCGAAAGATTTTTGGGGGATGGGGTTGGGGGGTGGGTTGCAGACGGTTATGGCATAGAGGGGGAAAAAAAGGAAGGGGAGAGGGTTGGCGATGGTGGCGTTGCAGTGGAGGACGTACGGGGGGTGTGGCGGTGATGTGGGGGGTGGGTTGAGGTTGGTTATGATGATCGTGATGTTGGAAGGGAAAAGAGGGGAAGAAGATAGAGGGTGGCATGGGTTGAGGTGGTGGCATTCTGGTGTAGGAGCATTGGAAAAGTTAATTCGAGTGCTTTGCCTGCAAAGTTTTGCCTCTTTAGTGGTTGCCAACCTGTTGGTTTGACAGGGATATGGATGTGCTTAGGGCCCTCCTGCGGCTAAGTGGACTATGTGCACTTCGACTAGCAAAATGGTGATTGATGCTTGTATTTGTCGACTAACAAATAGTGATCGATGCTTGCTTTAGTATGAAATAATGTCACCCCGTGTGTAAATGGAAGTTATGGGTGTTGTAATTGTAATAAAATAGTGTCCATCATTTTTGTGTTAATGCGTGTGTCTAGTGAAAGTTATGAATTTTGTAATAATAATAATAATAATAATAATAATAATAATAATAATAATAATAATAATAATAATGTGTATTCCATCAAGCCTATAAAAAGATTAACCAACTGTATGACTGTAACTGCAACAATAGTTTTTTTTTTCTCGTTAATGTTTATATTATTAAGCAAGTATATGACTGTAACCAACCATCAAGCATGTTAATTTATGTATGAAATCATATTACAAATGTGGTTAAAGCATGTTTTGTATTGCCAAAATGAACACCACCGAGTGGCCAAGTTGTTTCCATTGCCTTTTTCTATACAAGTTTCACAGTGTTATGGCTGTAGTATGAAATCGGGATATGTGACATTGAGGCGTGTTTGGAACATTGTCTTTAAGGTATTAATTGCCCCCACTCAAATTGAGTTTTCTATTGGATTCAGGCAATATACCTCCAGGATACAACGAAGTCAACAATATCTATAGATAGCAATTCTAAAGATTTGCTATAGAATTTTGACTGAATATTTAACTTGGAAGAAATAGGTAGAATAAGGGAGAAAACATTTAGGAGTAAAAAGTATTGAAATCTGGATCACAACTATTGCTTATATAGATGAATTTTTTAAGCCACAACTCTTCATGAAAAGACACTTTTTCAAAATAATGTGTCGGTTTAATTTAAATAGGTGTCTTTTCATATATATATATATATATATATATATATATATATATATATTATACTAACACAACTGTTCAATTCGAATACATGATTATTCAATTCTATTTGGCATCTTTTCATATGTACTTACCTGATCTAATCAAACAAAAATATTTCAATCTATCTTTAATATAAAATTCAAAAAATTTCCACTTAGATTGTAATATTTAAATCTTCCAGTCAAATACAGATATTCTCATACATATAAGAAGGTATCTCTCGATTTAAACCTTCAATTAGAATAAGTATCTCAAATATCTAACGAAGTCATTAGTGGCCAAAGCTTAAACCAAGACTCTTATGTGTTAGATACAGAAAAATCACACACATGATTCAATCTTATTTCAACAAAAAGCTCACAAAATAATAATGTACTACATCTTGGTTTTTCATAAACATTTACAAAAGTAAACCCTAACTTTTGCTAAAAGTCATACCACTCCTTATGTTTATATAGGTGAAAAGCCTTTAATGTCCCTGTTACTTCAAACACTTAATAAATCAGAATTATGAACTTTATCAAGAGTATATAACTCATTCTCAGTTTATCGTAATAGTCAACATTGAACATTCTAAAACAGACAATCAAAGATAAAAATTTTAGTGCTATATCAGTCACTTATCTGTAACTTGTTTTAGCCATTAAACCTTATATTAGTTTTGGCTACTATAAAGTTGGGTTTCTATTGCAAGTGACTTTAGAAAAAGGTTTCAAACACATTCCAATAGATGTATTTTTTTACCAAGTCTCTCAAGAGTCCCTTAGTAAATGGATCCACCAAATTGTTACTTGACCTAACATAAACTATGCTAACAATTTCATCCAAAATCAATTGTTTGACATACTCATGTCTCAAGCTAATATATCTAGATTTACCATTGTATATTTTATTATATGCTCCAAATATAGTAACTTTACTATCGCAATACAAAGAAATAGTTGCCATCGGTTGTGGCCATAACTTTATATCCAATAAAAGATTTCTTAACCAATCTGCTTCTTTGCCTGCTGCTGCCAAGGCAACAAACTCAAATTCCATTGAGGAATGTGAGATGCACATCTGCTTCTTTGAATCCCATGATATAGCTCCACCAACGAGAGTAAAAACTCATCCACACGTTAACTTATTATCACTTGCACTGGTAATCCAACTAACATCAGTATATCCTTCAAGTACAACTAAAAAATTGGTATAAATTAATCTTAGTCCAATAGTTCTTTTAAGATAACCAAGGACTCTACCAGTAGCTCTCTAATGTTCTGTACTTGAATTACTTGTATATCTGGAAAGTTTGCAAACTACAAATGAAATATCAAGCCTTATGCAATGCATTGCATACATCAAGCAACCAATTGCACTAGCATATTGTAACTATGCAATTGCCCTGCTAGAATTCTCTGTCAGTTTAAATGATGAATCATATGGGGTATTTCCTTCTTTAATTTCCAAATACTGAAATTTAAGAAGCACTTTTTCAATGTAATGAGATTGACTCAAGGCATAACCCCCACTATGTTTATTTACTTTGATCCCTAAAATAGTATCAACTTCATTAAAATCTTTCATCTTAAATTTAGAAGCAAAATACTTTTTAATTTCATTTACACCATCTATGTTTATGCCAAATATAAGCATAACATCCACATAAAGACAAATAATAACACCATAGCTATCAATGAATTTAGAATAAATGCATTTATCAACATTGTTATGCTTAAAACCATGGGAAGAAAATCACAGAATCAAATTTCTCATGCCACTGCTTTGGAGCTTGTTTTAGTCCATATAATAATTTAACCAATTTGCAAACTTTCTTTTCATTTCTAGGTAGAACAAACCCTTCTGGTTGTTCCATGTACACCTCTTCATCCAGATCACCATTCAAAAAGGCAATCTTAACATCCATTTGATGTATATATAAATTATAAATTGAAGCTAGTGGCATAAGCATTCTAATGAATGTTACTCTAGCTACTAGGGCATATGTATCAAAGTAGTTTATACCTTCCTTTTGTTTGAAACCTTTGGCTACCAATCTAGCCTTAAAAGTTTGTATAGACCCCTCTATATTGAACTTTCTTCTAAATACCCATTTACATCCTATAGGTTTAGAACCAGAAGGCAAATCAACTAAAACCTAAGTATTATTTGATAATATTGATTCCATTTCATCGTTGATTGCCTATTTCCAAAAAGCGGCATCTCTAGAAGCCACAAGTTTACTAAATATTTTTGGATCTTCTTTCATGTTTAAAATAATAGGCATTTCATTCAACATAGTCTCTCTATTTCTTTCTAAAAAGGAAAACAATGGCTTGAGAGGATACAAAATTAGAATCTAAGTATTTTTCTTTTCTAGGTCTTTGACTCCTCCTAGGTTCAGAAGATGTTTCAGGAATTTTCCTTTTGTTTTCAATAGATGAACTAGGATTTGAATCAATTTCTAGTGTTTGAGTAGGATTAGGAACAAAGTTAAAATCTTTGCAAAATTTATCTTTATTAAATTCTACATCTTTTGATTCTACTATGACTTCAGAATTTAAATCTAATAATCAATAAGCTCTGGGATTTTTTGTATATCCTACAAAAACACTTTTCAAAGCTCTTGCATTTAATTTTGTTCTCTTTGGGTCTAGAACTCTATAGAAGGCCAAACAACCTCGTACCCTAAGGTAACTTAAACTAGGTTTTATGCCTTTCCACAATTCATATGGTGACACTTGTCTTATACTAGAATGAATTCTATTATGCACATGACCAGCAGTAAGTAATGCTTCACCCCATAAATTAAAAGGCAATTTTGCATTCAAAAGCATAGCATTTAACATGTCACCTAGTTTCTTATTTTTCCTTTCTGCTAACCCATTTTGTTGTGGGGTGTAAGGTGCACTAGTTTTATGTATAATGCCATTATCTTCACAATATGAAGTGAATTCAGTAGGAAAATATTACCCACCTCTATCACTACTCAAAAATCATAACTTTCTTTTCCTTTTGATTTTCAACAATAGATTTATAGCATTTAAATATATTAAAGGCATCATCTTTATTTTTCATTAAATATACATGTGTATATCTTGAAACATCATCAATGAAAGTAATGAAATATCCATTGCTTCCTCTGGTTAAAATGTCATTTAATTCACAAATATCATAATGCACAAGTTTTAATAATTATGTCTCTCTATTGACTTTAGGAAAAGGTTTCTTTGTCATCTTTGCTTGAATGCATATTTCACACTTGAAATTATCATTATTATTATATGCAATCAAACTATGTTTAGACATAAACTTTAAATATCTAAAATTTAAATGTGCTAAACAAGCATGCCACAAATTACAAGACTCAACAATATAAGCAAAATCAAAATTTATTTTATTAATACTAAACTTGAACACTCTACCACAGAGTATCACATTCTAATAAAAATCCCAACCTTAGGCAAAATGAGATTGTCAAACTCAAGGACAACTTTAATTCCCTTCTTAAAAATCAAATTTGCAGACACCATATTTTTCCTAATTTCTGGAACATGAAGAACATTTAGAAGTATAAGTTTCTTTCCAGAAGTAAACTAGATTTCAACAGTCCCCTTTCCCATAACCTTGGCAGAATTATGATTTCCCATAAGTACTTCATGTCCGTCCTCTACATCTTCATAATGCTTGAATTAAGACTTGTTATTGGATACATGTACAGTAGCACCAGAATCATACCACTAATCAAAGAACTTGGTTGTTGTTGCCATATGTAGTTCTGTCACCACACCAACATGCAATTCTGATATCATGGCAACAATTTCAGAAGTCTCATTTTCAACCATATTTGCATGATTGTGTCCTTTGACTTCTTCTGTCTTTTGTTTCTTCAAGCATCTACAATCTCTCTTAAAATGTCCCTTCTTTCCATAATTATAACAAGCCTTATTCTTCTTGTTATGATTGCCACCAGAATTATTAGAGTTGGAATCAGTGTGCTTTCTCTTGTTTCCTTCATGATTCTTATTATTATTGACATTATTATAATTCACATTAGAGCCAAAATTCACCAAAAATTTGTTATCATGAATTCGAGTTTCCTCTTCAATTCGCAAATGTTTTTGAATCTGCTCTAAAATAAAATTCGTTTTTATATGCATTAATTTCTTTATGTAATCATTCCAACTATGGGGGAGTTTAGCAATTATAGCCCCCACTTGTAATGATTCAGAAACCACAACTTTAAGATCATAGAGTTTGTTCACTAAGACTTGTAGATCATGGAATTGGTCCTTTAGAGAAATATTTTCTACCATGGAGCACTCAAAATATTTCATTATAAGAAATTTATCCGTACCTTGCTTTTCTGTATTGTACTTGAATTCTAGTGCCTTCCATATTTCTCTTGGTGATTTTATTGATATGAACAAATCATATAGATAATCAGAGAGTGTGTTCAGGATGTGTCCTCGACAAACCACTTTATCTTCTTCATGTTTCTTACGTTATCCCTTAACTTGTTCTGATGTAGAACAAGTTGTGGAGGCTTTTGACAAACAATGAAAACATTCCAAGTTCCATTCCAAGAAAAAGTACTAATAGACGCAGACTTGGTTAGTCATGTTTTTGGGAACGTTGACCATATCTTGACCCAAAACGGCGAAACGAACAACTCATTTCTCCGCCATGTATGAAGATACCACAGGGCCAAACAACTTCGTTTGGGCCTCTAATTTAACTTTTTTGCCGTTTATAGTAATTTTTAATTTCGCAATTACTTTCTTTAGGAAAGTCTGAATTAACTTCTGCTTACGGCTATAGTTTTCTTGTTTGATATGGTTTCAAGTTTTCTAAAAAGCCCCAATTTTTATTAATTTTGGATTTTTCCTCTTTTTTGGAATTTTTATAGTTTCCTAATTGTAATAGGACTAGTATAAGGAATTGGTAGATTCCTATCAGATTAGTAGTAGTCTTAGCCTATATATATATATATATATATAATATAAAGCAATCTTTATTATTCAGATTATCAATAATATATTTCTGTTTAGAAATTTAAAATTTGTTCTCTTTGGGTGAGGAGTCTCATTTGTTCTTAGTTACTAAGAAATTCAACATGTTTGATTCTCATTCACGTTCTACACTATGTTAGTTGGTATCAGAGCGAGGATTTGCCTAGCTCAATGGCAAACGACGGAGTCGAGAACCCAAATCCTGTTGACGTTCATCGTGGGATGGAGGCTGTATGGGCAGCACTTGGCGACCATGGGTAATAGTTAGCACAGATCACTGATCAACTCGGTGCTATACAACAAACGCTCACACGGCTCAATTTTAATGCCCCTAGAGACCCTCCAATCAACAAGAATTGTGCTGGAGGATTTGTTTAAGGCCATCCTAAAGACATAACTATACCAGGTCAGCATCCCCAAAGGCAGCCTGCCTATGAAGACAAATCAGATCTAGACGATGAGGAGGACTACGAGGTTCGTAGGCCTTCCAAATGGAACTGAGATTTTGAGGATTATCGGATGAAGGCTGACATCGCTACCTTTAAAACAAATCTTAACATTAAAGATTCCCTTGACTAGATTTTTTAGCCTGACCGATTTCTAAATATGATGGAGGTTCCCGACGACAAGATGTTCAAGCTTGTCGTGTTTAAACTGAAGGGTGGAGTGAGAGTTTGGTGGGACCAATTGTAGCAAAATCGACAGTGACGTGGCAAGTAACTAGTTGGAGTTTGGAGGAAGATGAAGCAGTACATGATGGAAAGATTTCTCCCTCCAGATTATGAGCAATACCTGTTTTAGGTATACCAAAATTACACCCAAGGAAGCCAATCAATTTTTTATTATACAATAGACTTTTAACCGATTATTTGTTTACATTAATCTGGCTGAAATAGAAGGCCAAGGGGGCACGATATTTAAGCGGACTTAAGCCCTCTATCCGTGACAAAATTGGATTACAGGTTTTATAGATAGTTGATGAGGCTTATAACATAGCGCTGAAGATAAAATTGTTGGAAAATGAGAGAAGGGCTGAAAGTTCTAATACAGTACCCTTTCGTTGGAATTTTTCCAAATCCTCATATGCAGTGAGTGATAAAGGAAAAGGCATTCAAATAGTAGCAGTTCAATCTCCTGTTCAACCTATTCAGATCAAACCACAAGGCCTAAGTTATGCAAAGGGTAGTAGCAATTGATGCCCTCCGAAAAAGCCAGTACCCATTACAAATACAAATCCTTATGCCATGCCTACACTTGGCAAGTGATATCGTTGTGATAAACCTGGGCATCACTCTAATAGTTGTTGATGCTGCACTTTTTGGCTATAGCTGACTTTGGCCTTCTACGACTTGAAGAACACTCAAAAAGACGATCAGAGGACCACCGGATTGGCTCTGGCAGTAGCCACTCCGATGCTTAAGTTAATAAACTGAATTGAGAAAAACGTAATGTAAGCCAAAGAATGAGCATAAAAATAAAGCGTACCTCTAGGGTTTAATATATAGGCAATGGCTTTCCCAAGTTGATTAGGATTTGGAGCCATGAATATAGGGATTGGATCATTGGAGATAGCAATTGCCTTATTGAATATAGCAACAATAGAGATAATCCTGTGTGGTCGTTTCCTTGTAGAAGACTGTTTTCTTATTCTCTGCTTAGCTGATATTAAAGGCGGCAACGAGCTCTGAATCACGGAAAGTGCTCTAGAGGTCCGTGCTCGGACCTGTAGGCTCTGTAAGAATGTAGCTCTGCTCTGTAGGTCTGTTCTGAATACTCGGCACGCTTTGGATGACCAAGCCCCTAATTGATCTATAGATACACGTGTCACATGGGGATTGGTCTATCGTTTTGTGGTATATCAGCTACTCCCCCCCCCCCCTCAAGCCTTGGTTAGAGCTTTAGTGCGTAACTTAGGTTATAGGCTCAAGAAGATTAAGCGTTCTATCTTTTTATAAGATGACGGTTTCATCATATCATTTATTACGCACCCTTCGTTTGGGGCTTTCGAGGCCACTCTTTTCCCAAACCATCTCGACGGTTTGGATGGATGACTCTTTGTCTTCAAGGATCTATATATAGGGGAGAGAGGGGGAGCTTCCATGCCCATTCTTCTTATTGTCTGTTTTCATGATGTTTCCCTATCAAGGGGAATTGAATTGCTATAGAAGTTACTGTCATCCGGAGGTGATTGACGATCCTCAGTCTGAGTTGGGTGTGATCAAACTGTGGCTAAGGATAGCCCACCCTTTTACCTTGGTTCCTATGGAAAGACTAAAGGATACGAAGATCTCTTCGTCCATCTTAGCATCCGATAGGGATTTCCCTTCATGGAGGCGGGCCCTCCTTAATTCAATTGAGGCTTAGAGCGTTGATGATGAAAATGATAGGAAGATGCCTCCTCCCCTTCTTCCCTTGGCAGAGACCCTTGCACAAGCAGGCCAAGGTGCCATGCTGAATTTGAAAAGAATAAAGGCGGAGAATGAAGGTGTCGTGATACCTGGAGTCATCCTTCTGCAATGGTGCCAAGGCAAGCAGTGATGCAGATTGGGGTTCAAGGCTCCTTCCTTTCAAATGGGAGCCGGTGGTGGCGGTAATGGTATCTTGGGACCTTGGACCTTTGACTTTAGAAGAGCTAGAGGAAGAAGGCCATGATGGCATAAAACCAAAATACGACTTGTCCGAAATTATTTAGCTTTAGAATTGTAGTTTGTCTCTCTGTTGACTCATTCGTTCTAAAGTAACTTTTCATGGATTATCAATAAAACTGAGTTCCTTTCCCTTTCAATAAACAGTGTTCCTCCCGAGCTAGCACATTTTTCTAAGTATTGTTGCCAACTGCTTTCTGTCAATGGTTCTATTTGCATAAATAGATTTTCATAATATCTGCACCTCCTCCAAACTGAAATACTTTGCGAATTCTACGAGCTAAGTTCTCTTGGCGATATATTAAGTTATGGCTGCATGGTAGTGCATAAGTTTGTCCTTGATAAAATCCGAGTTCTTCATACTCTATTCAGATCAGCTTTGTAGAGTAGTCTTTCGAGTAAAGTAACCTACAATAATTTGAGTAAATATAGTAATAATTATGCTTGCCTAGCCCAGAGACTTGTGCAAATAATTGGATTGAGAATATCCGAAAATCAATTGAGCAAATCAGACTGTTTGTTTTGGACCAGACCCGAAGGTCTATACATTTGATGGACCGGACCATGAGGTCTGTACATTTGATGGACCAGACCATGAGGTCTGTACATTTGATGGACCAGACTAGAAGTCTGTGCATTTGGTGGACCAGACCATGAGGTCTGTGCATTTGGTGGACCAGACCAGGAGGTCTGTACATTTGGTGAACCAGACTAGAAGTCTATATATTTGATGGACCAGACCATGAGGTCTGTGCATTTGATGGACCAGACTATGAGGTCTGTACATTTGGTGGACCAGACCGAAGGTCTGTACATTTGATGGACCGGACCACAAGGTCTGTACATTTGATGGACCGAACCACGAGGTCTGTATATTTGATGGACCAGACCATGAGGTCTGTACATTTGGTGGACTAGACTAGAAGTTTGTGCATTTGGTGGACCAGACCATGAGGTCTGTGCATTTGGTGGACCAGACCATAAGATCTGTACATTTAGTGGACCAGACCAGAAGTCTGTACATTTAATGGACCAGACCATAAGGTTTGTGCATTTGATGGACCAGACCATGAGGTCTGTACATTTGGTGGACCAGACCGAAGGTCTATATATTTGAATAAGAATACTTTGCGAGGATACTTCAAGGAGAAGAAGACCTTTATTGATGGTACTTTTGCTAAATGCTTTATACTCTCAGATCAGGGACAATTTTTCCATCCATACCCTCAAGTCAGTATAAGATGAGTTTAACAATCCTTTCCACTCAATAGGGACCTTTCTAGTTGGATGGCAGTTTTCTCGTAATAGGATCTTTGGAGTTTTGAAGCACCCGTCTTGAAAGAGATCTTCCACTTAAAAGTCGACGGGCCTGGGTCTTAATTCAGAACTGTTGGTCGTCTTGTGGTCGTAAGTTTTACAAACCACTTGTTGTTGACCTTGGACAGTATTAAGGCCTTCATGTTAATGACCTGGAGCCACCCCGGAGACAATGTCCCTTGCTCCTGCCTTACAGGCTTATGGTCGGGATCTATTGTACCAGTGATAAGGTCTGAATCTATACGCAGATATCGCCTTTGAGACTCCGAGCATGGCCAATACCTTAACGAGGTCCTTCTGCTGCCCTTTGTTCTTTGATTTAGTAACCCATCATTTTTACAAGGGCAGTCTATGGCCTTGTGATGGTGGGAGAGGGCTGGATCCATACATTCACGAGCATGCGGTAATTGCTATCTAGGAGCCTTCTCTTTGAGAGCGAGGGCATGACATTCTCTAGAGGTTGGTTGGCACCCTCTGACGAAGTAGACAGCCTGGTTATGGACGTACTTTAAGCACTAGTGGAAGGTTGAAATGACCGCTCCCATCTGGTGTAGCCAAGGTCTCCCAATTATGGCATTGTATGGAGATTTGGTGTTTAGGACCATGTACTCTGTCAACGTGGTCTTCTGTCATTCTCCTTCCTCTGTAATAGTAGGGAGGTCGATCCTTCCCAGCGGAGTACTAAGATTCCCATCGAATCCTGCTATAATTATGCTTGTAGGCTGGATATCATCAGGATCAAGCTTCATCAGCTTGAGGGGCTCATAGAACAGGATATTTGCAGAACTCCTTGTGTCAACCAGGACTCTGCGGATCTCGAAGTTGGCCACCTTGAGAGAGATGACAAGGACGTCATTGTGGGGACAGAGTACACCTCCAAGGTTTTGTTCTGTGAACTGAATCCCTAGTACTGGTTTGAAACTTTTCTCAATGTTGTTGACCTACAAAGCTTTTGGGGCAGCTTTGGCCTCTTGGGCATACCTTTTCCTTGCTTTGTTTGACATCCCTGTAGCTGGGGTATCTACATGGAGGACGTAAATAACATGATTGTTCTGCCTCTGAGGCTCGTTCCATCCTTCCCCCTGTTCTTGTCTTTGCTCAGGCCTTTGGATCGTCCTTTGTTGTGGCCCGTCCTCACGGAGGTTCTGCCCCCCGTCCTGCCTAACGAACTCCCGCAAACCTCCCTCTTTATGAGCTGTTCAACTTCATGTCTAAGGGACCTACATGTGTTGGTCGTATGCCCGTGGTCCTTATGGAAATTATAGTATTTACTTTGGTCCCAAAGACTGGGATCGCCTTTTATTGGTTCTGGCCACCTCAGATTTTCACGATCTCGGACTTGCCGAAGTATTTGAGCCAAGGGGGTGTTTAGAGGAGTAAAGTTGGTGAATTCCCTTGGGGTAGCGTTAAATTGAGTTCGGGATTCTATCCCTTTTCCTGGGTAGACCAGGATCCTTCTTTTGATCATCCCTCATCTGGCCGTCTTTCTTTGTGTCATCCTTCTGGGCTTGCTCTTTAATCTTTTGGGAGGTATTTTTTGCTTCCTCTAGGTTGATGTATTTCCTAGCTTGGTCCATGAGAGCTGCCATGTCGGTAGGGGGTTCTTTGTCAAAGAATCCCTGTAACCTCCCTGAGCAAGGCTAGAGGCCAGAGCGACTACTAGGAAGCTCGGGCTGCAATCTGTAACTTCAGTAAGTTCAGCATTGAAGCGCGTGATGTAAGCTCTGAGGGTCTCCTCCTTGGTCTGCTTGAAGTTCAATAGGAACTCAGGTCCCTTCCTCAGCCTTCTGCTGGTCATGAACCTGTCTAGGAATCACCTACCGAGCTTATAAAAGCTGGTGACTGAGTTTGGTGGGAGGTGGTGAAACCCTTTCAGGGCGGTACCCTTCAGGCTGGTAATGAAGGTACGGCACATGAAGGCATCAGAGGACCCATGTAGTGTCATCGTGTGCTGGTAATGTGACAGATGGTCCCTTGGATCAGTAAACCCATCATATGGGGTGAACTTTGGTACAAAAAACTTCCTCGGTCTCTCCTCTGACATAATGGCAGGAGTGAATGGTGTGGCAAGCCTTCCGAGCAGCCTAGCCAGCTCGTCCTACTCTAGAGGATTTTGAGCACCTCTCATAACAACAGTTCGGTCCATGGACTCCGCCACCTCTTCAGCTCTGCGTGGGTCCCTAGGTGGACTCCCAGAGAATTTTTGTAACACCCCAAATTTATTTTGCTACTTAATTAATGTAATGAAGTCCATTACGGAGTTTAATACAGTGGTTGAGCTATTTTAAACCATATTTTATCGCAGTTATAACTCGAATTAGCTAATTATGAAAAGCATAAAAAAATAAAAATCGACACTAGACCTTGGACAATAAAGATAATCCGAATAGAAAGCGACCAGAAGAAACCGCGTCGAAAAAGGAGCTACGGAATGAAAGTTAGAGCAGAAACAATGAAACTGAATTACTGCGCCAACCAAACAAGGCCTTAGCCTAAAATGGTGGAAAATAGCCACACATGGGGCCAAGGAGAATTGAACCCTTGACCTATGGTGGGAAAGAAATTGTTTCAAAAAAATTACCAAGTGGGCTGCAACCCACTTTGTGTATAAATGCACCAAGATATATATCTAAACCCTAAATTAGCTCAAGCCACCTCACAAAATGGCCAATAGCCATCCATGCAACAGGTCAGCCCACATCACCCTACAAATCAGCCTATTATCATAGCCCCCCATGATGCAATTGAAGCCTCATGATGTGCATGTATACACCTATGTGTGTATAAGTCAACCCATTAACTAAGACACCTCAAGTCTGTGTGTGAGTTCAGATATTGTGTGTGCGTGAATGCTGATCTGGTGTAAAGAGTTTAGAGAGAGAAACTAGAGGGAGGGTAGAGAGAGAAAGAGAGAACTTGTGTGTGTGTTTGTACAAGTGTGCATGCATGTGTGTGGGTGTCCACTCAAGTGCACAAGGAGAAGGGATTGAGCAACCTAGAGAGGATTGAGAGGGTCAGAACTGGGCTACGGCTGAAGGGAAACCACCAAGGTATAAGGTCTGAAGTTGTCATGTTCCATTTCTTTTCTTTTTGAATTTTTGATTTCTGTTTCAGTTGGTATGGAGATTTAATTGCATGCATGTTTAAAATTTGACATTAAGGGACTATTATGAATGAACAGAGAGGGTCAAGAGGCTTGAGAAGCCAAGAACCGAGAGGGACCTCCATTGTTGGACCTCCAACAATGTAGATCTGAACCGACCTTCATGAAACATGATTTTTACCTTCAAAACCTAAAATAGACCTTATGGAAGCCTAGAAATCAGCTATTCGCGACCTAGAAACACCATGGAAAACATGACTTGCAGGTCACGGGTTGTGAGACCAACTCCACAAAACTGCCCCAAAACTCCATTTTAAAAATGGGGGCTTGAACCCCATGATGAGGGGACCATAACAGAGAAAACCCCATGAAATTTGAGTAAAAAATGAGCAGGCACAACTGTGATGTAGGTCGCGACTATTGAACACCAAACTGTGACCCTGAGCTCAATTCGAGCCCCTAAATTGATGCTAAAACTTTCCTGAAGGTTTTAGGAGCCCTTTCGAACCAAAAACAGAGATCAAATCATCCCAAAAAGCCACGAAATTAGAAGAGTGTGAAATCGGGAATTAGGGTTACAGTCACTGTGTGATGAAGAAGACGACGAGTCGACTCAGTCGACTCGCCCAACTCGTTTAAACCCTTCGTGCCAACTCGGCCACGTGTCGACTTGTGGGACGTGCCACCGCATTAATGAAACTACGCCGTTTTTCTTTGGGAATTTTTAAATTTTAAATTTTGGGCTGACGTCATCATGACATCCTGAACCGGACAGACCGGTTGGTTCAGTAGAGTCCCAGTCTGGTTCACTTAAGGGTTAACTGAATCCTTCAGTTTAGTTTGGTATTCTTAGAAAATTACAGTTTGACCCCTAGAAAACTCTGGAATTCTGTTTTGACCCCAACCAGTTCTGATTATTTGAATTCTGGCCCAGACTTTGGAAAACAAATTCAAATAGGCCCTTGGGAAAATAAATAAATAATAAAATAATTAATTTAATTATTTTATTAATTGGGTAAAATTTCTATTTTACCCTCGGACATTAAATAAGTCAAACGAAGTCTAAATTTAATAAATAAATAGTGTATTTGTACTATTTCATGCATTCCGGACTTAACGGTGGAGTCCGATTCGTGAAACCAAGTTCCAAAAAATACAGACACGTAAATAGTAAAGACTGTATTGCCTCAAGTGGTACCCAAGGCCAAATAAACATGAAGGATAGTCCAATTTAATTATGTCGGACGTTCCGGACTCAATGGTGAGGTCCATTTTGTTAATCGAGGTTCCGAAAAATTAAGTCACCTAAAACATGAAATTACCATTTTGCCCTTAGGAGTACCCGAAGCTAAATAGAAAGCCGCGAAGGCCTAGATTTATTTTCTTGGACGTTTCGGACTCAACGATGGAGTCCGTTTACCCAAATAAAATACTCTGAAGGCCGATGTGATAAAATTAGCAACCTTAAGGACATACTTAAATAATACCGAGAGGGTAAAATTAAACCATGAGCAATTACATCGACCTTAAATAATCGAAATGGGTTAATAACACTTAAATTTCTGATTTATAGGAACCTCCAAGGGGAAGGAGAAGGAGATTTAAATTAGTAGAACTGTCGAAATCTATTTTTGAGGTAAGTAACTCTTATGCTTTAATGTGGGTTATTTCCCAACCAGTCACATTTATCTTTTTATGCTGCCAAAATTTGTACTCTATCACTACCTATTGAACTTGATTCTCCATTTGAAGCCAATCGATTGTGATCAATTATTCATGTCTGTACTTCGAATTCGACTTGCTTGCCTATAACTTTTGTGATCTTGATCTGCTGATATTTGAGCATATTTATACCATCATGATCTGGTGATACATCTTGAATTATGTTGATCCATACTCTTATGTCTCGTTGATTGAGATTGTGGTTATTTCACATGATTGTACATTCTGTATGGAAATTTATGGATTATAATATTCGGTATGTACCCGGGGGTTGTGCTCAGTCACAATGCCCATCTGTTTCCAGATGCAGGGTGGACCCTTTGGGGTCTGTTGTGTCCTTCGGGACCTATAGTAAAAGAGCTCTGGCGCTTTTCAGTAAGCCTAAGGAACTGAGGCGGAGCTGAATATGCGTGTTCTGGGGGTATGTCGGGCCCTGTTCTGTTTACGCATCTGTTCTATTAGATTTCGATATTAACGTTTTTGCATTGTTAGATGGTCATATTTTATACCCTATGAATGATCATATTATTGCAAGCATGACATATTTTGATTGGCTAACGCTTTGTTTGTGGCAGCAATTTGTCATGATAGGCTAGATCCCAAATCTGAATAACTTTGTTGTTGCCTCCTGTTTTTTTATACTGTGGGATATGCCTCTTTTGGACCCTCGGGTCGTTATTGTTGCACACCTTGGTGACTGGCTATGTATCTACTGATTGTTCTTTTGACTATTGGCTATCTGATATCTTTTTATGCTATCATTCCCTTGAATTAACCCTAACCCATGTTAAAGCTAGGAGATTACTTATTGGGCTTTGTTAGCTCACCCCTCCCTTATATTTTTCAGGACAACAAGAAGTAGGAGAACCCTCAGGCGCCCCAAAGGTCTAGACGCTGCTAGCTACTAGTAGCTCTTTTGGCGAGTTTTGTATTAAATTAAATACTGGAAGGTCTTAATGTCTCCCATGTCACCACGGTCCTGTCTGTTGTGTTTTTGAGGATCTGTATTTTTTAAACACTTATGTCCTTTTTGGCATGTATCTAAATGATGACCTGACTATGCTACCAGATATTTTAATGATTATAAAATGTTTTTGTTAAAACTCTACTTAGTGTTTCAGATCCTTTTGATGGGGAATGGCCCACGGGCCGTAGACCCGGTCACGAACCCCTAATCCGCATAGGGTGGGTTTTGAGTCGTGACAGAGTTGGTATCAGAGCATATGGTTCTAGTGGTCCATGGGAAATTAAGACTAAAGTATTACAACTCACTAAAGTCTGAGGGTCATAAGTCTAGAGGTCAATTAATTAAATGAATCTTGTAAACTATCTTTTTGCAGTATATGGTACAAACCCGTAGCATGACAATGGAGTCTGATAGAGAGAGGCTAGATCGAATGGAGCAAATATTAAACCGTGTAGTGGAGATGTTACCCCAAATGCAGGCTCAAGCAAATGGGCTGGTGCCACAGAATAATCCCCCAGCCCTAGAAGACAGACCTAGGCATAAGGAGGATCCGACTTACTTTTATAAACGGTTTCAGAATATGAAGCCGCCTGCCTTTGATGGTAAAGGGGGATCCTCAGTAGCTGAAAACTGGATGTTGGGAATGGAGAAGATCTTTAAAATTATGACATGTACAGATACCCAAAAGGTGGCCTATGCCACTTATATGCTGACAGGAGCAGCACACATGTGGTGGCTTTTGCAAGAAGCCCGGGAACCTAATATGGCTTGGCCACGATTTGTTGAGTTTTTCAATCAGAAGTACTTTCCCCGAGAAGTCTAGAATCAAAAGGATGCTGAGTTTATGACCCTCCAGCAAGGAGGCATGTCTGTCGAGGAATACGAGGCCAAGTTTACTGAGTTGGCCAGATTTGCCCCAAATGTTGTAAACACGGAAGAAAGGAAAGCCCGCAAGTTTGAAAATGGTCTCAAATGGGCCATTAAAGATAGAATTCGGCCCCACTAACTCGCCACCTACGATGAGGTGGTGGAGATGGCCATAATTATAAAGCAGAGCGAGGAGGAGTTTGCAAAAAGGCGGGGAAATCAGAGGCATGGAAACAACAAGAGCGGGGGGCAGGGATCATCAACCTTCAAGATGGGCAGTGGTTCGTATAGCACCAGTGCAGGGCCTAGTCAGAAGAAGCACAAGTCCCAAGGAGGGAGCGCACCTAAATGCCCAACTTGTCAAGGACTACACAAAGGGCCTTGCTATCGTGACACCAATGCTTGCTACAGATGTGGACAGACTGGGCACTTTGTAAGGGACTGTCCTAAGGAAGGCCAGTCTATGGTCGGTACTACACCAGCCGCCTCAGCCTTTGTGGCGAGACCTCAGCAGAGGAATTAGGGACCCAGGACTGAGCAGCAGCAACCGGGGAGAGTCTTCTCCATCACACCTAGAGATGTTCAGGCCACTACCTCGGTAGTACTATTACAGTTTGTTCTCAGCTTGCACAAGTTTTGTTTGGCACTGGATCCATGCACTCATATTACCACATTTCTACTAAACCGCACGTAGGAGCCAACCCCTAGGTTTTCCGTTAACTGTTATTATACCATTGGGAAAGTCGTTATTTGGGGATGTTGTACAAGGATCATGTGAAATTAAAGTCACGGGTACTCTTTACCCAATTAGTGGTCCGATCTACCAGACCGAAAATCTTAACTACTGATTGGGGATCACAAATGAATGTCGCGAGTAAATCTAAAAGTTACCCTTAGGAGAGAACTTTGAAACATGATAAACCGAAGGGTGATCGTAAACATAAAAAGGAAATTGGTGAATCTTCAAATACCCTTTAGAGTTGGGAACGTGCTTAAATCATGAACGAAATTTAAAATTTTCTCTCCCGTGAACTAATGTTGTATTGTAAAAACAGAGGGGTATGTGAGGAAATAAGAAGACTATCATAGTTGATTCAACTTCCAAAAGAACATCATGTTCCTCAGATGTGAACATATCCAACCTTTGTCTGGTTGCAGTCAACATTCCACTAGCACTGCAATCATCATTTAACACTCCAACTGACTCGGTAGGACTATTTCTCTTGTTTCTCCAGCCCAAACCCCAACCACGAGAGCTTTCAGTGGAATCTCTCTTTTCAGTGAAACATTTCTGGTGACCCCAAGACGACTGTACATCACCTTCACTGCAATTATCAACCTATTTCTGATAATCCCATTGAGACTGTACACTTTCACTCCAACCGCCACCCTTTAGAGAAATTTTGGTTAAGTGTCACAAGCCCCTAATTATGTGTTTTGCTCCGACCTTTAACTGGGTGGCCATTTCTCCTATTTCTGCGAGAACATTCAATACGATCAACATGTTCTGCTACATGGTTTAGACTTGCTCTGTCTCTTATGGCATGAATAAAAACCTCATTGTGGATCTCTACCGATGTAAGTAGCACGTTGAGGGTGTCCAGGTCGAGGGTTGGGAACCTCTTCATGGGGCCCTCCTTCCGTAGTGATAATAGGGGGTTGTGTCCCCTGAACAACAATGTTGATCGGCGAATTTAGAGGATTTGTCCCCTGATTTTGCGTAAGCTTTGCCAAAGTTCTAGACATAGTTAGAAGTTGTTCTTGCATGAGCTAGTTATATCACTTGACTGACTCAAGCTCCTGCCGCATGAGATCAGCTATCTATCCTCTTCCTCGTCCGGCAGGTGGCTGACGTTGAAGGTTTTGTGGGTTTTGAGCGTTCTTCCTTGGTCGAAGATTGGGTGCCATGGTTCTTCGATAAGAAGGAGAATAAATTTAAAAGTAAGTAGAGCACTTGGAGATTGTTGTCGTTTCTCACAGACGGCGCCAAACTGATGCTGCACTTTTTGGCTGTAGCTGACTTTGGCCTTCTGCAACCTGAAGAACACTCAAGAAGATGATCAAAGGACCACCGGATTGGCTCCGGCGGTAGCCACTCCGATGCTTAAGTTAATAAACTGAATTGAGAAAAACGTAATGTAAGCCAAAGAATGAGCATAAAAATAAAGCGTACCTCTAGGGTTTAATATATAAGCAATGGCTTTCCCAAGTTGATTAGGATTTGGAGCCATGAATATAGGGATTGGATCGTTGGAGATAGAAATTGCCTTGTTGAATATAGCAACAATAGAGATAATCATGTGTAGCAGTTTCCTTGTAGAAGACTGTTTCCTTATTCTCTGCTCAGCAGATATTAAAGGCGGCGACGAGCTCTGAATCACGGAGAGTGCTTTGGAGGTCCGTGCTCGGACCTAGGCTCTGTAAGAATGTAGCTCTGCTCTGTAGACGTATGCTCAGCCCTTTAAGTTCCGTAGGTCTGTTCTGAATGCTTGGCATGCTTTGGATGACCGAACCCCTAATTGATCTGTAGATACACGTGTCACATGGGGATTGGTCTGTCGTTTTGTGGTATATCAGTTGTCCAGATCAACGGCCTGTTAACTATGTTGACAACGATGATCATGTTGAGGAGATAAATGAATAGGAACCTACTAGTGAAGATGATTTCTATGAAGGAATAGAATTCACAGAAGAAGATAGAGAACAAGTCAACTATGTGGTACAGCGGTTGTTGTATGCACCAAAATAAATAGATATGAGTCAATACCACAACATCTTTCGATCATGTTGTACCGTTAATCGAAAGGTTTGTAATTTAATTATTGACAGTGGAAGCTGCAAGAACTTTATGGCCAAGAAGCTGGTGGATCACATCAAGCTATTTACATAAAAGAATCATTTTTGTTACACAATTGGCTGGATTAAAAAAAGACCAACGATGAAGGTAACATAAATTTGTTGTGTTCCTCTTTCCATTGGTAAACATTATCATGATAAAGTAATTTGTGATGTAGTTGATATAGATGCTAGTCATGTGTTGTTGGGTAGGCCATGGTAGTATGATGTTGATATTACTTATAAGGGCAATGATAATGTTTATATGTTTATATGGGGAGCACATAAAATTTTCATGACCCTTTCAAATTTGATTTTGAGATAAACAGTTCTAAAGATGAAAGGCAGTCTATGTTACTTTTATCCAAGTCTGAAGTAGAGTTTGAGGCTAAAGCTAAGGAGACATAAGAGGTTTACACTTTAGTGGTTAAAGATTTCGTGATAGAGGATCCAAAGGTAGATTCAACAATGGTTGTGCCAAAAAAGTTACAACCATTGTTGGAAGAATTCAGTGAATTAGTTTCTAAGGATCTACCCAATTATTTGCCTCCTATGAGAGATATTTAGCACCACATTGATCTAATACTTGGAGCAAGCCTTCCAAATATAGCCCATTATAGAATGAGTCCAAATGAGAATGAGATTGTGAGAGAGAAGGTAAAGGACTTGCTGGAAAAGGGGTTTATTCAAGAGACTATGAGTCTTTGTGTAGTCCCAGCCCTATTAGTGCCAAATAAGGATGGTAGTTGGCGCATATACATAGATTATAGGGCCATTAACAAGATCACCATCAAATACATATTTCCTATTCCAAGCTTAGATGAAATGCTTGATTCCCTTGAAGGGTTCAAAGTTATTTTCTAGAATTGATCTTCGCAGTGGCTATCATCAGATTCAGACTAGGCCTGGTGATTAATGGAAAATTGCGTTTATGACTAAAGATGGCTTGTATGAGTGGTTGGTGATGCCTTTTGGCTTAACGAATGCACCCAGAACTTTTATGCGAGTCATGAATCAAGTTTTGAGGCCTTTTGTTGGAAAGTTTGATGTTGTTTATTTTGATGATATTCTTATTTACAAAAAAATCGAAAAGGAATATCTTGATCATCTACGACAGATCCTGATAATGCTGTTGAAAAGTAAGCTTTACATCAACCTTAAGAAGTGCCCTTTTTTTATTAACAGATTATTATTTATGGGCTACGTGGTTAGCACAGATGGCATTTATGTGGATGAAGAAAAAGTGTGGGCAATTCATGAATGGACAATGCCTAAAACAGTTGGCGGTGTACGGAGTTTTCATGGTCTAACAACATTCTACTGTAGTTTCATTCACAATTTCAGTGCAATTATAGCTCCAATTATTGAATGCTTGAAAAAAATGGAAGTTTAATTGGAGTGAAGAGGTAGAAAAAAAGCTTCGCCTTGATTAAAGAGAAGTTGTGCACTGCTCCAGTTTTGGCCTTGCCTAGCTTTGAGAAGGTTTTTTAAGTAGCATGTGATACGAGTGGAGTTGGCATTGTGACAGTATTGTCTCAAGGGAAGCGACCAGTGGCATTCTTTAGTGAGAAGTTGAGTGAGACCCGTCAAAAGTGGAGTACCTATGATCAGGAATTCTATGCGGTTGTTAGAGCTTGGAAGCATTGGGAGCATTATCTTGTATAGTAAGAGTTTTTGCTCTACACAGGTCACCATTAAAGTACATCAACAACCAAAACACTTGAATAAAATGCATATGAGATGATCCACATTCCTTCAAAAGTTCTTGTTTATCATTAAACACAAATCTGGTAGCTTGAATAAAGTTACAGATACGTTAAGCAGAAAGGCTAATCTTCTTGTTACATTGGCACAACAGGTTGTGGGATTTAAGTTCCTAAAGGAACTGTATGAAGAAGATGCAGATTTCAAGAAAATCTAGGCCAAGTGCAAAGAGTAATAAATTGTTGTAGATTTCTATATGCATGAAGGGTACTTATTCAAAGGTAACCCTTTCTGCAACCCTCAAATATCCCTACGAGAGAAGCTGATTCATGATCTACATGGCACTAGATTGAGTGGACACATGGGCAGAGATAAGACAATAGCAAGTGTGGAAGAGCGATTGGCCACAAGTCAAGAAGGACGTTGGTAATTATATTCGAAAATGCTATACTTGTCAAGTCTCTAAAGGTCAGTCACAAAATACTAGTCTTTATACTCTTCTATTATTTCTAATTTTGTTTGGGAAGACTTGTCTATAGATTTTGTGTTAGGATTACCTCGAACACAACGAATGGTAGATTCTGTTTTTATACTTGTTGATAGGTTTTCTAAGATGGCGCACTTCATTCCATGCCAAAAGACATCAGATCCTTCACATATTGCACGGCTGTTCTTTCGAGAGATTGTGAAACTCCATGGAGTTCCACAGTCCATTACTCCAAATCATAAGACAAAATTCCTTAGTCACTTTTGGATTACTTTGTGGAGAATGTTTGACACTTCCTTGAAGTGCAATACTGCAGCTCATCCTCAAATAAATGGCCAAACAAAGGTGACAAATAGAACATTGGGTAACCTAGTTCGCAATATTTATGGAGATAGGCCTAAGCAGTAGGATCATGCCTTGCCACAAGCTGAGTTTGCATATAAAAATGTTGTTCATAGTGCCACAAAAAGAACACATTTTGTAGTTGTCTACATCATTCAGCTAAAGCGTACTGTAGACTTTGTTCGATTGCCTAAGGGCCATGGTATGAATGTTGCAGCAGAGAAGATGGTAAAACAGGCCCAAGAAGTACATACTGAGGTGAAGCAAAAATTAGAACAGACCAATGCCAAATACAAGAGAACTATAGATAAGCATCGACGTGCCAAGGTGTTCAAGGAAAGAGATTCTGTTATGGTCTTCTTACATAGAGAGATATTTCTAGTTCATAGCTATAGCAAATTGAAGCCATAGAAATATGGTCCATACAAAATTGAGCACAAGGTTAATAACAATGCTTATGTTGTTGATTTTCTAGAAACTATGGGAATTTCACGGACTTTCAATGTTGTTGACATCTATGAATACCATGCAAAAAAACCCTCTCTATCCCGATTGTAACTTGAGGTCGAGTTCTTTTCAAGGGGAGGGGACTGAGGTAGAACACAAGTTATGGAGGCTTTTCATGAATAATGGGAACGCTCTAAGTCCCATTCCAAGAAAAAGTACTAGTAGATGTAGAGTTGGTGAGTTACGTTTTTTAGAACGAAGACCATATCTCAACCCAAAATAGCGAGATGGACAATACTCACTACTTTGCCATGACCGAAGCTGCCATGGAGCCAAACGACTTCGTTTAGGCCACCAATTTCACTTTTTTACCATTCATAGTAATTTTTAATTTCACAATTACTTTATTTAGGAAAGTTTGAATTAACTTCTACTTACGGGTATAATTTCTAATTTGATATGGTTTCTAGCTTCCTAAAATGCCCCAATTTATTTTGCATTTTTCTTTTTTTTGAAATTATTATAGCTTCCTAATTGTAATAGGACTAGTATGAGGAATTGGTAGATTCCTATTTAGATTAGTAGTAGTCTTAGTCTATATATATAATGTAAAGTAATCTTTATTATTCAGATTATTAATAATATATTTCTGTTTAGAAATTTGAGATTTGTTCCCTTTGGGTGAGGAGTCTCCTTTGTTCTTGGTTATTAAGGAATTCAACATGTTTGATTCTCCTTCACATTCCGCACTGCGTTATGTTTAGTATCCTTTCCCTTAGATTCCAAAAGTGGTGCCAAATTCAGATGAAGTAGGTAGGAGATCTTCAGAGTAGTAAGTAGGAATAGCATCTTGCCCTGCCAACAGGTGAAATTCGTTCTATCAAATCTGTCCAGTTTGACAAATTCTTGGTTCATCACTTTGAAAGTTGCCATGTCAGATCCTGACTCCATTGCAATTAATACCTTAAAATTGTTATGACAGTAGTATGAAATCAGGATTTGTGACCTTGAGGTGTGTTTGGAACACTGTCTTTAAGGTATTAATTGCCCCTACTCAAATTGAGTTTGCTGTTGGATTTAGGCAATATACCTCCAGGATACAACAAAGTCATTAATATTTGCAAACAGCAATTCTGAAGATTTGCTACAGAACTTTCACTATATATTTAACTTGGAATAAATAAGTAGAATAAGGGAGAAAATATTCAAGAGTAAAAAATATAGAAATCTGTATCACAACTCTTGCTTATATAGATGAATATCTGATAGTCACAACTCTTCATGAAAAGACACGTTTTCAAAATAATATGTCTGTTTAATTTAAATAGCTATATATATATATATATGTTCAATTCCAATACATGACTATTCAATTCTAATTGGCATCCTTTCATATGTAGATAACTATTCAAGTCAATTTTTTAATTTTTGTATTCTCAAAAATTAGTTATTTCCTGAAAAATAAATAACAAACAAGAGTTATGACATATTTCATCTCATTTGATCCAATCAAACAAAAAAAATTCAATCTATCTTCAATATAAAATTCAACACTCAGTTCATACCTTTTTAATGACATCATTTAGTAGTGATCAACAATGTTAGTTTTGTTTGGATGCCTTAACTAAAAACTAACTACATTCATTCTAGTGTTACTATAATGATGGTTCTACTTCCAATTTTCTGCTCATTGACTGAGTTTTGATTGGATACTTGAACCAAACAGACCAAAATGAAGCTAAACAATTTTACAAGATCAAACCAACGTCTAGTGTTCCTCGTATCCAGCCTATCAGGTTTGTTGGAGCTACATTCTATTGAAAAATGGGAAAAAAACAAAGATGAAAGAATTTGAAATTAAATCTTCTTTTTTTTGTTTCAAACATATTGGAATATAAATGAAAATAATTGTTTGGAACGAAAATATATTGGAAAAAAATAATTTTATGTACCACTATATTATTGCGCAACGGAAATGTGTAAAGGAGAATCGAACATGTCGAATTTCTTAAAAAACACGTAACATGGGGACTCTTCATCCAAACAAGAGAAATAATTCTCTAAAATTCGTAATTATTTATTAACGATAAAAAACATGCATGACCATAAAGACCTATTACATCATATTGATAGTGTTAGAATACTCCTATTTTGGCTAGGAAATAAAAACTCTTATTTTTATACCAATCCTACTACAATAAAAACTAGTAATTTAAATAAGAAACTATTAATTCCTATATTTTCTATACTAATCATAATAAAACAAGAAAACTAGAGAAATTAGTAATAAATCAAAATTGAAAACTAAATAATCCTAATACAACTCTAAAATAACTTTTCTTATTTTTAGGGTCTCATAGTTGCCCTACATCAGTCTCCCCCACTTGAAAACAACTCATTCTCGAATTAACTAGATGTACGCAACCACGAACTCATCCATAACCCTACTGAATCTTTGCAAGAACAATTGTAAGCTAAAAAATTGCTTCTACCGTATCTTCCATGAAGTTTGTAATTTTAGGCCATTTTCCTTATGATAATAATGTTCTTGTAATAAAGCAAAAATTATTTTTTGATCGACCACAATTTCAATCTTACTATAAGCATTTGAATCATCTTTCACAAATTTAGGTTTAGTTTCATCATCTTTAATATTGACAACTTCAATAGAATTTTCTTGATTCTCTGTAACTTCTTTTTCTACTTGCACAATAAAATTTTCTTTTAATTCCTCTTCTTCATCTACACCAATTGTTTCAGCAACATCATTAAAATAAATTCAACTTTATTTTCTTTCAATTTTTTGATCTTCTTCAATGGATGAAATAGTTTGATCTGTACTTTTCATAACAAAAGAGTCTTCTAAAATGATGTGAACTTCTTTCAACAGTTCAATATCTGCAATCTTATTAGTTGAAGTTGCCTTAACAATATCAAATTTTTCTTGTGCTTTTTTCATGATGCTTTCCCATGTTGACCTGTATTTATCTTCTAAAATTTGCAAATAATTTCTTGACAAAAATATATTCATCAAGAAGTTCATCATTCTTAGCCATAAACGAATGCATCATTCTTGGCCATAAACGAATGCATCTTTTTTGTGCTTAACAGGGGGATTGTTTTGGTTTTGAGGTGGTTCATTGTTTTCTTCTCCTTTCTTTTGGTTTTGTGCTTGCATATGATATGCTTTAAGCTTGGTGCCAACCTGGTTGGGATGAGGCTTGTTTTCATTGATGCTTTCTACACTTAGCTTTATTGATGTATTTTGAGTTGTATGCCTTGTACCCTCCTTTTACATCAATTAAGTTTTTTCCTTTCACCGATCAAAAAATAAATTGTCTATGCCTTTGTAAATCAAGTCACCATCTTTTAGCAAATCTAATGAGCTTATTTTCTGTCCAAAAATATTCTTTACTTACTAAAAGTCTCCAATCATTAAGACAATCATCCAAATCATAAATCTAATCATGAAAGTCATCAAAATAAAAATTATCATCAAAGTCAGGAAATCTTTCGTAATTGCGAATAATTTTGTTTTCAGGCTGGCCTCGGACAAATCTTTTGGCGCTGTTCTTGTGGACTGGAAGGTCTCTAAGGGCATTAAGATTGAATTTCATAAGTGCCTCTCGTACTGCACCAAGCTAATTGTTAACTTGTTGCTTATTTTTTTCAAACGTTGCCCATAAAGCCTCCATTTCACAATGAACGTTAATGGGACTTTTGATTCTGTCTCTAATACCAAATAATGCGGAACAGAAAAGTAGAAAGGAAATTCGAATACGTTAAATTCCTTAGAGAACAAATAACATTGAAACTCCTTACCCAAACAAGAGAAATAATTATCTAAAATTCGTAATTATTTATTAATGATTAAAAAAACATGACCCTAAAGACGTATTACATCATATTTATAGTGCTAGAATACTCATATTTTGGCTAAGAAACAAAAACTCTTATTTTTATACTAATCCTATTACAATAAAGACTAGTAATTCGAATAAAAAACTACTAATTCCTATATTTTTTATACTAATCCTAATAAAATAAGGAAACTAGAGAAATTAGTAATAAACCAAAATTGAAAACTAAATAATCCTAATACAACTCAAAAATAACTTTCTTTATTTTTAGGGTCCCATATCTATCCTACATCATATATATGCTCTTGTTATTTTAAGACAACAAATTGGTATACTTTAAGTTTTGAAAAATCAAACTGTTTTGAAAAGGGGACACTTGTAAAAATAGGCAAGTAAGCTTAAATTGTCAAAATCAATCGACCAATTCCAAGAACCAGTCGACTGATTCTTATGCCTTATTTTTATACTAGCAAAACCAATCGACCAATTTCAAGAATCAGTCAACGGAGTGACTATTTCTGTATACATTCTAAACCTACTATCCAAAACAGTCAACTGGCCTGTTAAACTAAAGGTAAAAATAGTGTACTAAAGAAGCAATTGATAGATTCCAAGGACCACTCGACCGATTGTTCTGGAGCATATGAACCTCAACTCTCTGGACAAAGCAATTAAGCTAATCAGTCAACTGGATCTTCATCCAGTCGACTAATTTTGGCAATTTGATAATTGAAAATTCAAATTGTGAACATATAAAAAAAAAAGGGAAGGGAGGAACGACTCAGTTTTGAATCTATCAGACATATCTTTCAAAGCCCTTTAAATAGAATTTCTTTACAACATTTATTACTATCCATTCACAAGCTTTAACTTCTACATTTTTGTTCTTGACTTTAAATCTCATTTATTGCAAAACCTAGAACTAGAAGTTCTACTCATCTTAAATACTCAAAACTTACATATGATCAATCTTTAGTGAGTGAGTATTTATTTCACCAATCAACTCTTCAAGAGAGTATATATTTGTTGGTAGCAACTTTGTAACTTCTCATTGTAGTGAGATTTGCACGTAGATGCTATCTTGTGAGGCAAAAGGAGATTTTTTTTAAGCAAAGAGGTAAGAGCTCTTGTTGTAAAGGTTTGACATCCACCTATGAATGAGACGAAGATAGTGAAAAAATTTAAGTGAGAATGCTTGAATTGATGATGTAGAAATTTTTTGAATCTTATAAAAATAATTGTGTTTGTTCTCTTTTTCTCTCTTTACTCTTCTACATACTTCATAAATAACTTTTATTCATATTTAAAATTTGTAAAAATTATCAATATTTACAAAATACCTTATTCTTCTTCTTTAAGATATATATCTAACCAATATAAGCCAAAAAAAAAAAAAAAATTATAAAAAAGAATAAAATAAAATAAAGAAGAGAAGTGGAGAGTAATAGGAAGTTATTATATGGTTGAGTTCGTTCCATGCATCTATTAATAAAGCCGAGCCCCTCATAAGAGCACATGCCAATTGATTATTTTATTATATCCCTTATATTCTTGCAAGTTGTTTAGGCTGATGTTGCAAGTGAATAACAATTGAGATAATGTATCCTAAGTTATGATGATAATGGTGACAAAATTATTAATTGAAAAACCTGAAGGTAAATAGATACCATCAAATCTCTACCCTCGTTGAGATATTTATTTCCAATTCAAACGAAGCTGGCCACAGGCCCACCAAACCCCTCAAGCCAGAGAGGTTGGAGTTTAGTTGATTATCTTAATTTGTTTATATGCTTCTTCATAAATTGAAGCCAAGAACTGTTTTTTTTTTTTTTTTTTTTTTGTTTTGTTTTTCGATCATGTGTTGCACGCCATCATTTTATATATATATATATATATATATATATATATATATATATATATTATTCTAAATGAATGAATGAAAAGGAAAAAAATGATAAGAAAAAATATAAAAGATGAGAGTACCACATAAGATAGGATAGAAAGACTTGAAAAATGACAATCTTACGTCATAAATATATTGCTATAAAAAAAATAGATATGCACTTCTTGAAATATCCTAGACATAGTTTGTAATTTACTAGAAATCTGAAATATCCTAGAATAGAATGTGTATTTCGTAATTTAATTAGTTTTTTTTTCCCTACTTTTGAAATATCTTAGAGATACATTTTTTTAAAAGCCACTCCCACATTAAGAGTATAATAGATTTATCTTTGTTTATTATCTTTAATAAACATGCATGCACACATTCAGAAGTAATTAACCGAGAGAGAAATCAAAGGCCAGTTTATTATCTTTATTTGTTTATAGGGTTGTTCGGAGATTGAAGCCAACAGCTGTGTTTTTTTTTTTTTTTTTTTAAATCTTGTGTTGCATGTGATCATTTTATTATATCCCATAAATCCTTGCAAGTTCTTGATGATAATGGTGACAAAACTATTAATTGTAAAACCAGATAGATACTTTCAAATCTCTATACACGCACGTTGGGAGATCTCTTTTCAATGCAAACAAGGCTATTAAATTTTTAATTTACAAAAATAAAAAAAAAAAAAAAAACAATCATGCAGATCCACGTTTTAACTATGTCCTTGAGACATTTTTTATTAGGAGTTTGATTTGTCTAAAGTTTTTATCGAATGGCGGTCCATGTGTACTTACAGTTATATATAAATAATAACCATAACTTGCATAGACAACCAAAATAGCGATGCCTCTGATACCGGTGTGTGTTGGGCTGCTGCCGATGCCTCTGATACCAGTGTGCGTTGGGTGCTGCCAAGTGTATGGGCACATCAACTAGCAAATGGCAATACTTGTCGACTAATAAATGGCGATTTATGTTTTTTCATATAAAATAATGTTGACCTATTGTTGTGTTGTGTTGTTCTCTAATGAATGTTTTGGGTGTTGGAGTTTCAATAAAAATAGTGTCTATCCTGTTTTTTTTAATTAATTTCTTTCTTAAAATAACAAAATTATTATTTAATGATTTTTTTTGCAATTTTTAAATATTTGACTTTTTATTTTCAAATAAATATTGATTGAAATCTAAATTTATTTTTATGTAAAATAAAAATAAGTTATTTTATTTTTTTTTACGTAACATAAAAAAATTGGTCAAAATTAAAAAAAAATGTTAAAAAAAGTATAAATATAAAAATAATAATTTTGTCATTTTGATTGAATAAAATATTTATATATTGTCAAATAAAATAAAATAAAAAATTTGTATAATTTTAAATATTTTAAGAGATATTAATATAATTATCAAAATTTAATAAAAAAATAGTATAATTTATCTGACATATATATATATATGTGTGTGTGTGTGTGTGTGTGGTCAGTTTCTATAAAAAGGAATATATTTTTTTGAGATCATGTATTTCACATGATTATTTTATCATATCCCATCTTACAGGATAACAATTAATTGAGATAATGCACCTGGCCTAGAGCAGTGATGACAAAATCATTAATCGAAAAATTATGCATGCAGATTCCTCCCACCTCCAATGAAAACCATTAATTAATTGACAAAATCCATGTTTTTAGAGAGAGAGATATCTCTCCGTTATCCAGATATTCTTTTAAGAGTCCATATATTAGGTGTATTTAAGGAGGTGGTGGGGGGGGGGGGGGGACACAGGAGGTGATGACATTTTTTAAAATATTTGGATATTGTATTTTTATTTTTAATTTTGTTAAAGTTTTTTAATAAAATAGAACTTGGTGTTTTTAATTTTTTTTAATATATTTATCTAAATTCTTTTAAATTTTAATACTTATTATTTGATCTTTTCAAAAATTTAAATATTATATTTTTTATTATTAATTTTATTAAAAAATTTAATAAAATAAGACTCGACTCTCCTAATTTTTTATTATATATATTCATATAAACTCATAAATTTTTATACTTATAATTTGATCTCTCTAATTAAAATTTATATGTCATTTCAATATTATTCTATCATATTTATTACGTTCTAATAAAAAAATAAACTATATCACACGTAAATAATATTATTAAAAAAATACATTACTATGTTTTTATCTATTCAAAAAAACTATCATGTCATCCGAAAAATCGGACAAAAACTATTAACATATATGTCCAGTAACTAAAGAGAGGAATATTTGAGGAAGAGGCATACTACAACATGTATACATACAACAATACATACATTCAGAAGTAATTAACCGGGGGAGGGGGGGGGGAATCACAGGCCAGTTGATTATCTTAATTTGTTTATATGGTTGTTCGGAGATTGAAGCCAACAACTATTTTTTTTTCTTCAACCATGTGTTGCGCGTGATTAATTTATTATATCCCATTTTATTATATGCCACATATATATATATATATATATATATTTTTGCATCCTAAGTTATGATGATAATGCATCCTAAGTTATTATAAGCCACACACTCACATATATAAATATATATATGCCACATTTTATTGTTGTAGGTGATTAACGATTGAGATAATGCATCCTAAGTTATGATGATAATGGTGCCAAAACTATTAATTGTAAAATTAGGCAGATACTTTCAAATTTCTATATATGCACGTTGAGAGATACCTTCAAATCTCTATATATGCACGTTGAGAGATCTCTTCCGAACGCAAACAAGGCTGGCCACTTCAGGAGTGATGTTAAGTACACCTATTTGATTTAGTTAAAAATTTTATCGGATGATGTGACGGGTCCATGTGTTATCATAGTTATATATAAATAATTGTTTTTTTCAATTTAAGAAACAATAAAAACAAGAATAAAACATATAAAAAGTTTATTATTTAGCGTATTGGAAAGAATTTATTTTTTAAAAAGTTTCTTATCTGATTTTCATGTTGAAAAGTCTTCGTATAGTTGAAGAAAGTAATATAAATCTTCATCGCCTCGTGTGGACGGATGGAACCAATACTCCTAGAATTGTGTTTGATTCAAAATTATTTAGAATTTATTTCAACCATTCTCATGTAATTGATTCAATGGGAACTAAGGATTCAATGGGAACTAAGGAGCTGCGAGCGAATGGTTTGTGTTATTTAATATAGAATTAATTAGTCGGAGGTCTCACAAAATAAGTATGTAGAGGTTAAGGTCTAACAAAAAATAGTTTAATCTCAAAAGTCTTTAATTTTTAAATTATGTGATCCTAAGTTCAATAGTGTTGAGGTGGCATCATTATTTTCACTATAGGAAAAGTTACTTTTAGCGACGCACGTTATTAGCGACGCTCAATAAGCGTCGCTAAAGGTGCCTTTTAGGGATGCACAATCGTGTGTCGCTAAATGTAGTAAAAAAAGTAATAAAAAATTAGTTTCCCACGCATAAAAATAGGCGCGAACCTATCCGCGACGTACATGTGACCATTAGCGACGCACACGTGCATCGCTAGTAGTTAATACTTTTAGAGACGCTCGTTTAGACGTTGCTAATAGTATGCATGAATGAAACGATGTTGTGTTACATGAAGTTAGCGACGCTCACTAATAAGTCCTTTTATCTCAAATCCCCAATTCGATCTCTCTCTCTCTCTCTCAGATGCTCTCTTCTGTTTCTCTCTCTATATCGATCTCCACTCTTTCTCTCTCTGTATCGATCTCCCTCCATTGCTGATTGACAAAGAATAGGCCAGAAATTGTCACCGTCGTAACTGTCGACTAGCACTGCCCCACAGACAATCCCACCGCTGCTGCCGACTGCCACGATCGACACTCCCATTGCTGCTGCCAACAACGCCGAAACCCCAATCTCACCACTTCACCTCGTTTGAGAAAGGTTAGGGTTTTTTACTTTGTTTAAATGACCAAATTTCAGTGTAATTTTTGCTTTGTTTTACCATGTATGAATAGGTGACTATTATACTGTTGAAGGGAATGTCTACTTGATTATTTTTTAGTTTTTTAACTATTAAGTTTATTTCTCTTGCATGCTGCTAACTGCCGATGCTTTTACTCCCAAATCCCAATATTCTGATGACTTATTTTTCATGTTTGATTGCTTAGTAAAAATTATTATTTGCTACTGCTTGTCTCTTTGATGTGATTATTAGTTTTAAGTTTGGTATTTTTTTGTGCGATAGTGCAGAGTATTTAGGAAGTGTAGCCATCATAGTCATTATAACTGTGCACTTTTTTTCCCTTCAATAATCTATCATCGGATTATTGTATTTTGACGATTTGACCACATGGAATTCATTTGATGTTTGGTCATGCCTGCTGAGCCCTCTTGTTAAATCTAACTACAAGTTGGTTTAGATTGTGTTTGTCTAGCCTAAAGCCCCAAGCAATGTGCCATTCATAATGAGATATTTATAAGAACGATTGTGTGTATGGGTTGTTTTCACCAAAAGACATTGATTTTTATCAAATAATTATTGTTTGAATTAATACAGAAAGAAAATTCTTTAGTCAAAAGAATGTGTGTCCGAAGAATTCTTTAGTCAAAAGAATGAAAAAAAAAATTTTTAGATGAAAATGTTACCGTCCTATCATCGTACCGATCTATTTATTAGATGGATTGCTTTCAAATTTGAAATTTTAGCAAATTCTTAATCTATTGAATATTGATTTGATTGTCGAAGGAATAAAACTTTAGTATTAATTTTACATTACAAAATGATTTTTGTTTTAATAGGCTACCAATCTTTAAGAGAAGCGATCTATAGTGCTTAATGTAAGTTTGTGGTGAGCAAGTGATTGGTTTAAGGCATTTTTTTTGGAGTTGAGACTTGTAAATCTTTTATTAGTCTTAACTTTTTGGAGAAGGGTAGTGTTTGTAACTAAATGATCATGTAACTCAATGTATAATTGCATTCATATAAGCCTAGCCCTATTCGGGAGTCATTTTCATCACATGTGAATCTTGTCGCGAAATTTATTTGCGATTGGGCTCGTGTGTATGAAAATCGATTCTTGAATTGTCTAGAGAGGACAGTTCGGGAATGCATAAATCTGCACTGCAATCAATAGCTTCTCATGCTTGAATATTCCACTATGACAAAATTTCAGCACGGTCTCCTATTGTTTTCTGGGTATATATTTAGGCGTGCTAACATCTATCTCGTATACTTGGAGAACCGTGGGGAGATGCTGCCCTAATTTTGTTCGAGTGGAATCAAGCATTTGATTTGCTGCTGATTGCAATGTAGATTGTGCATTCACGAATGGGATAGGACCACCTTACCCTTTAGAGAGAAGTTGGAGGTGATAGGATTGATGTTTCATATTTATAATGAGTACCATTTTTTACTTGTATTAGGTAGACGAAAATGGATAAGAGTTGGATGGACTTGAAGGGTAGGCATTTGCCAGGGTATCTGAAGGGGATCAAAGATTTTATTGAATTTACTCGTGCATCTGTAGATGGGAGAAATAGGATAAGATGTCCATGTAGGAGGTGCAATAATAGGGATTATATGCACATAGATGAGGTCAAAGAGCACCTACTCCAACACGGGATGGACAAGACGTATACGTGTTGGGAATTTCAGGGGGAACACCGTGATGTAAGAGTGGTATTTGAGGATGAAGAAGAAGACGACGATGATGACTTTGGTGATAATGTTGGGGTTGGTTACGAAGGCTTGCCACAAATGCTGGCAGACTTGTAGGGGGCTACAACCGGGGTGAGAAGTCACGGGAGTGACACAGGACAATCAAAAGCGTTTGAGTCCTTGTTGAGGGAAGCAAGGCAGCCGTTATATCCGGGTTGTGATAAGTTTTTGAAACTGGAATTTTTTGTGAAACTCCTTCATATTAAGACCATCAACCGATGGAGTAACAAATCATTTAATATGATCATTCAATTGATTAAAGCAATGCTTCCCACTGGGGAGACCCTTCTGAAATCATATTACGAGGCGAAAAGAATATTAAGAGATTTGGCCTCAGGTATATTCCCATACATGCTTGCAAAAATGATTGCACGTTATTTTGGAAGGAGACTGAACAATCTAAGGAGTGTACGGTGTGCCACGAACCTAGGTACAAGCTGAATAAAGGAAAGAGCAAGACAATTCTACACAAGGTGTTGAGATATTTTTCCTTAAAACCTAGACTACAAAGGTTGTACATGTCTCAAAAGACGATAGAAGATATGCGGTGGCATAAAGAGAAGTGTGTTGCTGAGGAAAATGTATGTAGGCATCCGGCAGATTCTCAAACTTGGGCTGAGTTTGATACAAATCACGAATGGTTTGCAAATGAGGCGTGTAATGTACAACTTGGGCTGGCTAGCAATAGTTTCAATCCGTTCAGTGACATGAGTAATGCTTATAGCATGTGGCCGGTGTTGCTTGTGACGTATGACTTGCCACCATGGAAATGTATGAAAGAACCATTTATCTTCATGTCATTGCTTATTCCAGGGCCGAAGTCTCCTAGTAATGAAATTGATGTGTACTTACGTCTTTTAGTGGATGAGTTAAAAGAATTATGGGAAGTGAAAGTGGAGGCATACAACGTCTCTAAGAACAAGACATTTCAATTGCATGCAGCGTTACTGTGGACTATAAATGACTTTCCAGCATACGGGAACTTGTCTGGGTGGAGCACTAAGGGGTATCTGGCATGTCCAATTTGCAATAAGGATGCATGTTCCCTACATTTGTCCAATGGAAAGAAGATATGCTACATGTGCTATCGTCGTTTTCTACCGCCATCACATGGCTGGCGAAATCTGCAGAAGCATCTATTTGATGGAAAAATGGAGCGCAGATTGTCACCTCCATTGTTGTCTAGCAAAGACGTGTTGGTGCAATTGGCACTCATCCAACCAATGAGGTTTGGGAAGATACCGGGTACTAAGAAGAGGAAGCGTACTAATGTGGAGTTAAATTAGATAAAGAAGAGCATATTTTTTGATTTGCCGTACTGGGAGACCCTTAAGTTGAGGCACAATTTGGATGTGGTAGATCATGTTCTTTTGTACAGTATAGGCATGATATGGTAAGTTAATAAATGTATCAAGTTCTTATTGTATAATCTATTCATGAAATCAATCTTCACAAGCTTCTATTTATTTTCTCCAGCGAGACCAGGAGACCGGTGCACTACCTAGCAACATTGATTTGTGGCACAAGACACACTACAACCCCGAGAAGGGTTGGACTGGGCCTGAAGCACAGCGGCTTTATGTAAGTTTTTATGTAACTTGCCACAATATTACTAATTTAATATTAATCTAAAGTTATAAAAGTAGTAACATATATTTATGTTTTTATAGGAGGAGATGGTCCACCTGCATGCTCAGCCGACAGCTGAGGGTCAGGATCCGCCTACTGATGACCAGATACGGGAAACTGTTCTGGGCAAGAGGCGCGGCTATGTGCGTGGCTTAGCGACTGGGATGGCACTGACGACATCGTCCTCTACCGTTGAAAGAGATGCTGAGGCACACGCAGCCACTGAGGTAGTTCAACGAGAGAATGCAGAGCTGCGGCAGAAAGTAAATAGCCTTGATAAGCGATATTCCCAGCTAAAGGCTCTTATGCATACGATGCTCAGCCAGTAGGGTGGCTCTGCTCAACCTTGGTAAGTTTTTAAAATTATATACTTTGGTGGATTTATTATTTATAGAAAATGTTACGTAAAAATAAAAAAAAAATATAGTTGCACGAACTTATTTAATTTCAACGGTTCGAATGACCGTTAAAAACTTTTGCAAGTTTATGCTTCAAAAAGGCCCATTTTTGGGTTTTGATGAACCAAAACACCGGATATCTACCTAACTACCATGAAACCCCATCACACACCTCAAAAATGATAAAATAGACTTGCATGAACTTACGGCACTCGATTTGGATCACCGGTTTGAAACTTATGCAAGTTTCTGCTCCAAAAGGCCCATTTTTGGGTTTTGACGAACCAAAACACCGGATATCGGCCAAACTACCATGATACCCCATCACACACCTCACAAATTATAAAATACACTTGCACAAACTTACGGCACTCGGTTCGGATCACCGGTTTGAAACTTATACAAGTTTCTGCTCTGAAAAGTCCCATTTTCGAGTTTTGACGGACCAAAACATCGGATATCAGCCTAACTACCACAAAACCCCATAATACACCTCACAAATGATAAAATAGACTTGCACGAACTTATGGCACTCGGTTCGGATCACCGGTTTGAAACTTATGCAAGTTTCTACTCCAAAAGGCCCATTTTTTTGTTTTGATAGACCAAAACACCAGATATTGGCCTAACTACCAAGAAACCCCATCACCCACCTCACGAATGATAAAATAGACTTTCACGAACTTACGGCACTCGGTTCGGATCACCGGTTTGAAACTTAAACAAGTTTCAGCTCCAAAAGGCCAATTTTTGGGTTTTGACAAACCAAAACATCAGATATCTGTCTAACTACCATGAAACCCCATCACACACCTCACGAATGATAAAATAGACTTGCACAAACTTACGGCACTCGGTTTGGATCACTGGTTTGAAACTTATGCAAGTTTCAGCTCGGAAAGGGCCCATTTTTGGGTTTTGATGGACCAAAACATCGAATATCTACCTAACTACCACAAAACCCCATCACACACCTCACAAATGATAAAATAGACTTGCACGAACTGACGGCACTCGGTTCTGATCACCGGTTTGAAACTTATACAAGTTTCTGCTCCAAAAGGCCCATTTTCAGGTTTTGACTGACCAAAATACCGAATATCGGCCTAACTACCATGAAACCCCATCACACACCTCAAAAATGATAAAGGAGACTTGCACAAACTTACGGCACTTAGGTGGGATCACCGGTTTGAAACTTATGCAAGTTTCTGCTCCAAATAAAATAGACTTGAATGAACTTATGGCACTTGGTTCGGATCACCGGTTTGAAACTTATGCAAGTTTCTGCTCCAAAAAGGCCTATTTTTGGGTTTTGACAGACCAAAACACTGGATATCGGCCTAACTACCATGAAACCCTATCACACACCTCACAAATGATAGACTTGCATGAACTTACGACACTCGGTTCGGATCACCGGTTTGAAACTTGTGCAAGTTTCTGCTCTAAAAAGGCCCATTTTTGAGTTTTGACAGACCAAAATGCCCGATATCGACCTACTGACCCCAAAACCCAATCACACACATCACAAATGATAAAATAGACTTTCACGAACTTACAACACTCGATTTGGATCAACGATTTGAAACTTATGCAAGTTTTTTCTCCGAAAAGGCGGGTTTTGGGGTTTTCACAGACCAAAATACCGAATATCCACCTAACTATCTCGATACCCCATCACACACCTCACAAGTGACAAAATAGACTACCAAAAACTTAGGCAATCAGTTCGGATTAGTAGTTTGCAACTTATGCTACTTTATGCCGTTCTTACTATTTATGCACGAAAAAAAATAATATATTCACTTTCATATATATTTAATAACTGTTATGATATATATCATTTTATCTTTATTTCAAATTGATCGGGATTATTGTGCCGGGGTCTTTAGGTCTTGCATCGGGACTAACTATTTTTATTTGTTTTTTTTTTCATTGACATCTGTAGTTACATTTTTTTAGACAATTTTTTTATTTTTATATTTATTCTTAAATTGTACTTTTACAAAGGTAACTAATTAATTACTATAATATATATATATATGAATGTATTTTTCTTTTTTAATATATATTTATTTTAGAATGTTTGGATTTTACTGTATATCAGGATGATTGATACAGGTTTAAACAGGAATAAAACAACAAATAAAACAAATATTGTAGGGAAAAATAAAAAAATAAATAAACTTTTAGCGACGCATTAAAAACTAAGAAATCAATTTATAGCGATGCTTTAAATCCGTCGCTAAAGATTGGCATTTGCGACGCACAAAGTGAGCGTCGCTAAAAGATATCATTTGCGACGCACATAGTGAGCGTCGCTAAAAGGAACCATTTGCGACGCACAGAGAGAGCGTCGCTAAAAGGAACCATTTGCGACGCATAGAGAGAGCGTCACTAATACATACCATTAGCGACGCACACCGAGCGTCGCTAATAGATACCATTACCGATGCACATTTCAATCGTGGATAGTTTTTGCGACGCACAATCAAAATTATTAGCGACGCACATTGGACGTCGCTAATAGTTCCCTTTGGCGACACAAAGGGATGTGTGCGTCACTAATACTATTAGCGACGCAGATTTTAGCGACGTTTTTAGCAACGCCCCATTGTGCGTCGCAAAATCTATTTAGCGACGCATTTTTCCAATATTAGCGACGCACTCGTGCGTCGCTAATAGTGACTTTTCCTGTACTGTTTATTTTTAATGACAAAATTACCTTACTTTCCTATTTTCAAAAACAATAGTTTCTTTCTACCGAACCTGCCACGTCATTACCTTTTATTTTTGAAACTTCAAAATTAAATAACTTATAATGTATAAGTCCGTTTTTCATAAAAATTATATATTTAGACTGTAAAAAGTGTTCTGGCCGCCTACAACTGCGTGTGGTGTAGACTGCATTTTTAGTATCGCTTTACAATGAAACCTGATTTCACTCTAAAGGTTCTAGGCTGCAGGCCATACATCATTGGAAAGGTCTACGAGTCTACTTTCCAGCAAAAAAGGCGATTCATAATTTTGACTCTTGTGGAAGGAAATATTATTGTTTTACTAAAACGTGTTTGAGCTGTCTCGAACACAGATATTCTTGGAAAGGTCACTTTATATTGAAACCTGATTTCACTTCGAAGGTTCGATGTTGTATGCTATACATCATTGAAAAGGTCTATGAGTCTAATTTTTAGCAAAAAATGTGGTTCATGATTTCAACTCCTATGGAAGGAGATATTGTCATTTTACCAAAACATGTTTTAGTTGTCTCGGACGGAGACATTCAAGGAAAGATCATTTTACAGTGAAACCTGATTTCACTCCGAAGGTTCTAAGCTGCACGCTATACATCATTGGAAAGGTCTACGAGTTTACTTTTCAGCAAAAAATTGGTTCATAATTTTGACTCATTTGGAATGAGATATTTTCATTTTACTAAAATGTGTTTAAGCTGTCTCGAATATAGTCATTCTTGGAAATGTCACTTTATAGTGAAACCTAATTTCATTCCGAAGGTTCCATGTAGTATGCCATACATCGTTAGAAAGGTCTATGAGTATAATTTTCAGCAAAAAGGACAATTTGTGATTTCGACTCCTTTGGAAGGAGATAATGTCGTTTTACTAAAACATGTTCGAGCTTTCTCAGACAGAGACATTCTTGAAAAGGTCACTTTACAATGAAACTTGATTTCACTTTGAAGATTCCATCCTACATGCCATACATTATTGGAAAGGTCTATGAATCTAATTTCCTAATAAAAAAGGCAGTTCGTGATTTCTACTCGTGTGGAATGAGATATTTTTGTTTTACTAAAACGTGTTGGAGTTGTCTTGGATAGAGACATTCTTGGAAAAATCACTTTATAATGAAACCTAATTTCACTCCGAAGGTTCTATGTTTCACGCCATGCATTATTGGAAAGGTCTACGAGTCTATCTTCTAGAAAAAAAAAAAAGGCGGTTCATGATATCGACTTATGTAGAAAAATATATTGTGGTTTTAGTAAGTGTTCGAGCTCTCTCGAACAGAGACATTCTTGGAAAGCTTACTTTATAGTGAAAACTGATTTCACTCCGAAGGTTCCATGCTAGAAGTCATACATCGTTGGAAAATTCTACGAGACTACTTTTCAGCAAAAAAGGCAGTTCATGATTTTGACTCTTGTGGAAGGAGATATTGTCGGGTGTTTAAGCTTCTCAGATAGAGACACTCTTGGAAAGCTCACTATACAGTAAAACTTGATTTCACTATGATGGTTCCATACTACATGCCATACATCGTTGGAAAGTCTCTAGTAAAAAAGGCAGTTTGTGATTTCTACTCCTATAGGAGGAGATATTGCCATTTTACTAAAATGTGTTTGAGCTGTCTCGGACAAAGAAATTCTTAGAAAGCTATTTTTATAGTGAAACCTGATTTAACTCCAAAGGTTCCAATGCAGCAAGTCATATATCGTTGGAAAATTCTACGAGTCTACTTTCAGCAAAAACGGCAGTTCATGATTGTTCTTTTATGGTCAGAAGGTCTCCCGTCCTTCACTACTTGTCACGAACTTGAGGTCAGAGGGCTCCGGTGATAGCCGCTCTAATGATAAAGTCAGTAAACAAATAAAGACAATAATTCAAAAGAAGAATTGAACATAAATTAAAAGCGTACCTTATGCCTTTATTTATAGACTGTATATCTCCTGAGTTGAATAGGATTAAGGGTCGTGAAAATAGGGATTTGAAGATAGTAATTTCCATACTAAACATTTGTTTCCATATTCTAAGGTCGGTAGCCTATGGATGACGGTGACTAGTTCAGAATCCCTTAACTTTGAAATGTCAATATCTGTTCGGTCTAACAGACCAATTACCCTAAGATATGTATTTTGAAGAATTATTAGGAGCCACGTATCATGTCTTGGTAACTCTGAATTGCTGTAGTCAAATTATGGTATAATAGCTACACCCCTTAAGCCTCATTTCTATAGGACCCGTGCAGAGATGAGGGTGTATTGTTGTTTTACTAAAACATGTTTGAGTTATCCTGTGTAGAAATTCTTGGAAAGGTCACTTTATATTGAAACCTGATTTCACTCTAAAGGCTCCATGTTGTATGCCATACATCGTTAGAAAGGTCTATGAGTCTAATTTTTAGCAAAAAATGCGGTTTCATGATTTTGACTCCTATGGAAGGAGATATTGTCGTTTACTAAAACATGTTTCAGCTATCTCGGACAGAGACATTCTTGGAAAGGTCATTTTACAATAAAACCTGATTTCATTCCGAAGGTTCTAGGTTGCATTTTATATATCATTGGAACGGTCTACAAATCTACTTTTCAACAAAAAGTAATTTTGACTCATGTGGAAGGAGATATTTTCGTTTTACTAAAACGTGTTTGAGCTGTCTCGAACATTGTCATTCTTGGAAATGTCACTTTACAGTGAAACCTGATTTAACTCCGAAGGTTCCATATTGTATGCCATACATTGTTGGAAAGGTCTTTGATTATAATTTTCAACAAAAAGATGATTCGTGATTTCGACTCTTATGGAAGGAGATATTGTCATTTTACTAAAACATGTTTGGGCTTTCCTGTATAGAGACATTTTTGGAAAGGTCACTTTACAATGAAATCGGATTTCACTCTGAAGGTTCCATTCGGCACACCATACATTGTTGGAAAGGTCTATGAGTCTAATTTCTGTGTAAAAAAAAAAAAAAAAAAAAGGGCGGTTCGTGATTTCGACTCGTGTGGAATGAGATTTTTTTTTTTACTAAAATGTGTTGGAGTTTTCTCGGATAGAGACATTCTTGGAAAAATCACTTTATAATGAAACCTAATTTCACTCCGAAGGTTCTATGTTTCACGCCATGCATTGTTGGAAACGTCTACTAGCCTATTTTCTAGGAAAAAAAAAAAAGGCGGTTCATGATTTCCACTTTTGTAGAAAGATATATTGTCGTTTTAGTAAGTGTTTGAGCTCTCTCGGTTAGAGACATTCTTGGAAAGCTCACTTTATAGTGAAAACTGATTTCACTCCGAAGGTTCCATGCTGCAAGTCATACATCGTTAGAAAATTCTACGAGACTACTTTTCAGCAAAAAATGTAGTTCATGATTTCGACTCTTGTGGAAGGAGATATTGTCAGGTGTTTAAGTTATCATAGATAGAGACACTCTTGGAAAGCTCACTTTATAGTAAAACTTGATTTCACTCTGATGGTTCCATGCTACATGCCATACATCGTTGGAAAGTCTCTAGTAAAAAAGGCAGTTCATGATTTCTACTCCTATAGGATGAGATATTGCCATTTTACTAAAATGTGTTTAAGTTGTCTTGGACAAAGACATTCTTAGAAAGCTCTCTTTACAATGAAACCCGATTTAACTCCGAAGGTTCCATGCTGCAAGTCATATATCATTGGAAAATTCTATGAGTCTATTTTCAACAAAAAGGGCAGTTCATGATTGCTCTTTTATGGTCAGAAGGTCTCTCGTCCTTCACTACTTGTCAAGAACTTAAGGTCAGAGGGCTCCGGTGGTAGCCGCTCTGATGATAAAGTCAATAAAGAAATAAAGACAATAATTCAAAAGAATAATTGAACATAAATTAAAAGCGTGTACCTTATGCCCTTATTTATAGACTGTATATCTCCTGAGTTGAATAGGATTAGTGAAAATAGGGATTTGAAGATAGTAGTTGCCATACTAAACATTTGTTTCCATATTCTAAGGTCGGTAGCCTATGGATGGCGGTGACCAATTCAGAATCCCTTAACTTTGAAATGTCAATATCTATTCGGTCGAACGGACCAATTACCCTAAGATCTGTATTTTGAAGAATTATTATGAGCCACATGTCATGTCTTGGTAACTCTGAATTGCTGTAGTCAAATTATGGTATAATAGCTACACCCCCCTGAGCCTCATTTCTATAGGACCTGTGCAGAGATGAAGGTGTATTGTTGTTTTACTAAAACATGTTTGAGCTATCTCGGACATAGAAATTCTTGGAAAGATCACTTTATATTAAAACCTGATTTCACTCTAAAGGTTCCATGTTGTATGCCATACATCGTTAGAAAGGTCTATGAGTCTAATTTTTAGCAAAAAATGCGGTTTGTGATTTTGACTCCAATGGAATGAGATATTGTCGTTACTAAAACATGTTTCAGCTATCTCGGACAGAGATATTCTTGGAAAGGTCATTTTACAATGAAACCTGATTTCACTCCGAAGGTTCTAGGCTGCACGTTATATATCATTGGAACGGTCTACAAATCTACTTTTCAGCAAAAAAATTGGTTCGTAATTTTGACTCATGTGGAAGGAGATATTTTCATTTTACTAAAATGTGTTTGAACTATCTCGAACATAGTCATTCTTAGAAATGTCACTTTATAGTGAAACCTGATTTCACTCCGAAGGTTCCATATTGTATGTCATACATCGTTGGAAAGGTCTTTGATTATAATTTTAAGCAAAAAGATGATTCGTGATTTCGACTCTTGTGGAAGGAGATATTGTCATTTTACTAAAACATGTTTGGGCATTCTTGTACAAAGACATTTTTGAAAAGGTCACTTTACAATGAAATCGGATTTCACTCTGAAGGTTCCATCTTGCACGCCATACATTGTTGGAAAGGTCTATGAGTCTAATTTCTGGAATAAAAAAAGGCAGTTCGTGATTTCGACTCGTGTGGAATGAGATATTTTTGTTTTACTAAAACGTGTTGGAGTTGTCTCGAACAGAGACATTCTTGGAAAAATCACTTTACAATGAAACCTAATTTCACTTCGAAGGTTCTATGTTTCACGCCATACATCGTTGGAAAGGTCTACAAGTTTACTTTATAGAAAAAAGGCAGTTCGTGACTTCGACTTATGTAGAAAGATATATTGCCGTTTTAGTAAATGTTTGAGCTCTCCCAGACAGAGATTTCTTGGAAAGCTCACTTGATAGTGAAACCTGATTTCACTCCGAAGGTTCAATGCTGCAAGTCATACATCGTTGAAAAATTCTATGAGTCTACTTTTCAACAAAAAAGGCAGTTCATGATTTTGATTCAAGTGGAAGGAGATATTGTTGGGTGTTTGAGTTGTCTTAGATAGAGACATTTTTGGAAAGCTCACTTTACAGTAAAACTTGATTTTACTATGATGGTTCCATGCTACATGCCATACATCATTGGAAACTCTATAGTAAAAAAGGCGGTTTGTGATTTCAACTCCTATGGAAGGAGATATTTCCATTTTACTAAAATGTGTTTAAGCTGTCTCGAAAAAAGATATTCTTAGAAAGCTCACTTTATAGGGAAACTTGATTTCACTCTGAAGGTTCCATGTTGCAAATCATACATCGTTGTAAAATTTTACGAGTCTATTTTCAGCAAAAAAAACAGTTCATGATTGCTCTTTTATAGTCAGAGGGCCTCCCATCCTTCAATACCTGTCAAGAACTTGAGGTCAGAGGGCTCCGGTGGTAGTCACTCCAATTATAAAGTTAGTAAAGAAATCAATACAGTAGTTCAGTAGAAGAATTAAGCATAAATTAAAAGCGTACCTTATGCCCTTATTTATAGGCTGTAGATCTCCAAAGTTGAATAGGATTAGGAGTCGTGAAAATAGGAATTTGAAGTTATCCTAAAGATAGTAGTTGACATATTAAACTTTTGTTTCCTTATTCTAAGGTCGGTAGCCTATGGAAGGTGGTGACTAGTTCGGAGTCCCTTACCTCTGAAATGTCAATATCAATTTGGTCAAACGGACCAATTACCCTAAGATCTATATTTCGAAGAATTCATAGGAGCCACGTGTCATGCCTTGGTAACTCTGGATACTGTAGTCAAATTATGGTATATCAGCTACTCCTCTTGAGCCTCATTTTTGTGGGACCCGTGCAGAGCTGAGGTTATAACGTTGTTGTCACGCCCCAAATTCCAGCGAACCCGAGGCGTGAGTAACGAGACAAAAAGAAATAAAATAATAAAGGAATAAAAGATAATTAAGGACGATCTCATACATTCTACGTGCTGTTTTGATGCATACAAAAGGTCTGGTCCATTTGTTCACAACATACAAAATAAAATACAGTCTCGGGCTTATGCCCTTCCACAATATCAAAAGCGCCCCTTGGGCCCAACATAATCCCCATTCAGACCGTCTCTATGTCTCGTACAGCTGGGACATCATCTGAAATGTTTGCCCCACTAAAGGGGTCAGCTCAACATGCTGGTACAATATAATGCTAATGCAAGAAACAAAACTAAGGTCGTGGCATGTGCAAGTGTACAGTTGTTTCTATATGGCATTCAATATCATGATGGCAGTATATAAACAGTATACAGTATATGAGTAGTATGCGTGACACACCCATGCAACCCTATGCCACCCATGTCTCATGATACGGTCATTCTCCGCTGGCATGAGTACCGCCACTTATGTCTCGCTTCACGGTCTGGAATCCGTCAGGCTTGCAAGTACCTAATGGCCGATTTTGGGTTTTTCACCACAGGATCTGCACCCTCATAATGCAAAGCACCAAGTGCTTAACTCACGTCATGTCCAAGGAATCACACTATGCCAACATGCTCTGGTTTCACCATGTCATAATGTAATCTCAATGATGCATCCCATTCATACACAAAGCATGCTTTCAAGTACATGTTTCATAATGTCAACAGTTCTCAAAGCATATAATTCACACACTACACTAACACATGCAGTATACACATAATCATCATCCACATCAGCAAGATAGCATGGAACACATAAGCATGTAAACATTCAAGCAACAAGTGAACAATCAAGGCAGCAAATCAAGTACTCCTAATCTTAGTTCTATTTCTTACTTAGCACAATATATCGTACCTGTAAATCGATCTCAACTCAAGGAGGTGTACTCGAAGTATGGTAGAATCACAGTGGGAATATCGAAGGTCAGATCACCTTCTCCTTGCCCTCTTGAGTCCCTAAAATCATAACAGGTAATTCAGTTCATTGTCATTTGAATTCATTCTATTCATCAAATCTTATGTCTTTAATTCATAAGTTTCTATTTTGCTAAATTAGACTCTACCATTGAGTCCGGAACGTCGAAGAAAATAAGTTTAGGTTTTCATAGAACTGAATTCGGACATCTGGGTTCAAAAGGGCAAAACAGTCATTTTGCACTTTACACGGGTCCTTACATTTCATGACCTCTTTTCACAAATCGGACTCCACGGTTGGGTCCGGAATGCTCGAGATAATAAAGTTTCACTATTTGTTTACTAAATTCGGAGTTCGTTTGACTGTACTTCAATTCAGGGGCATTTTGGTAATTTTATATGTTACTACGGGTCTTTTATTTTTTGGGACTCCGTCTCGTAAAACGGACCTCACCATTGGCCTCAGAATGACCGAGATAGTCAAAATACACTAATGACTTGTCCCATTTGGACTCCAGATTATTTTAGAATATTTAATTAATTTAATTAACTAATTAATTTAATTAACTAATTAATTTAATTAATATTTTATTGATATTTAATTCAGGTGGGTCAAATTGTAATTTCTCCAAAGTTTAGGGGTTAAAGGGTAATTTCTGAAAGTTCAGGGGTCAATTCAGAATTTCAAAAAGCCCAGGGGTAATTCTATAATTTTGAAAACCCTTATCCCACATTTGGATAACCAAACAGTGTATAGCGACAGAACAGGGATAGGATATCCCTATTTTGATTTCAATTTCTATTTCAATTTCTTATGCACATAACCAAACACTCCCAATCTCATTTTAATTTAAAACCTTAGCGCGACACGTGGCAGGGTGGTTCGGCCCAAGCCCGACCCGAACCCGAACCGACCCGACCCAGGCCCGGAACAGCCCCCCCTTCTTCCCCGATTTTCCGGCGACGCACAGTAGGGTTCCGGCGCCTTCTCCGGCGCCGGCGACTGGTTTCCGGTGACTTTTCAAGGTTTTTAAAATGTCAGTTTCTTCCATTCTTCCCCTAGATTCCTTTCCTACCCTCCATTTCCCTCAAAGCCTTTTCAATCTTCACGAAATAGAGCTCAAAGGCCCATGGCCAAATCTCCGGCCAACTGAACATTTTCAATTTCTCACTCGGTTGTTCACTGTTTTCACTCATTTCTTTTTCATTTCATTTTCTGCACTTATTATAATTAATTCTAGGCTTTTTAAACATGATTTTATACATAAAATATCAATAGAAATCCGAGCACCCTAAAACCTGTAACTGCTGTTTTCTAACTCAATCCGTGACCATTTTCCTTCATTCTTGTTCCTAATTATTCCATATTCCAAGCTCTTTCTAGCCCTATATTCAAAAGGAATTAATTATGCAAGAAAAATTTCAAAACAGAACTATACATCACATACCTTTTCTGATTTTCTTTCTCTCTCTTCCCTTGGTTTCTACTTCTGTTTCTCCACTTCTAAGCCTCTGGATCTCCCTCAAAATGCTCTCAGTTTCTATCTCTCATTCTCACCTCCTCTGATTTCCTCACAAACCTAAACCAACCGTACCTATGCATATATATTTTTATATGTGAAAACCACCTATACAGCCCATGGTTTCCCTCTCTCTTCCAACCCTACCCTGACCTCCCCTCTGTTCTTCCTGACTTCTTTTCCTTCCTTTTTCACTTTGCATTTATTGCTTTGCTTGTGTTTGTGTATCATGTATATATATATTATATTACACCCACACTCACACACAAGACACACACACACAGCCGACACCTCACACACCCACTTGCACAACCTAATTTATATATATATATATATATATGTATACGTATACACATATAATTATACACACACACATGTTTAATACACACACACCTTACACAAATATATATATATATATATTTACACATAATCATACACACATTATTTTTTTTTCATAATAATAATAATAATAATTCTAATAATAAAATAAATAACCACGAGAATTTATATATAAAAAAAAAACTTTCGGGTTATTACAGTTGTTTTACTAAAAGGTGTTTGAGCTGTCTCGGACATAGACATTCTTGGAAAGATCATTTTATATTAAAACCTAATTTCGCTCCGAAGGTTCCATGTTGTACACCATACATCATTAGAAAGGTTTATGAGTCTAATTTTTAGCAAAAAATACGGTTCGTGATTTCGACTCCTATGGAAGGAGATATTGTTGTTTTACTAAAACATGTTTTAGCTGTCTCAAACAGAGACATTATTAGAAAGCTCACTTTACAGTGAAACTTTATTTCACTTCGAAGGTTCCATCCTGCACGCCATACATTGTTGGAAAGGTCTATGAGTCAAATTTCCTAAAACAAAAAGGCGGTTCATGATTGCGACTCGTGTGGAATGAGATATTTTTGTTTTACTAAAACTTGTTGGAGTTGTCTCGGATAGAGACATTCTTGGAAAAATCACTTTACAATGAAACCTAATTTCACTTCGAAGGTTCTTTGTTTCACGCTATACATCATTGGAAAGGTCTATGAGTTTACTTTCCAGAAAAAGGAGTTCATGAATTCGACTCATGTAGAAAGATATATTGCCATTTTAGTAAGTGTTTGAGCTCTCCCGGACAAAGACATTCTTGGAAAGCTCACTTTATAGTGAAACTTGATTTCACTCCGAAAGTTCAATGCTACAAGTCATACATTGTTGGAAAATTCTACGAGTCTACCTTTTAACAAAAAAGGCAGTTCATGATTTCGACTCTTATGGAAGGAGATATAGTCTGGTTTTTGAGCTGTCTCAGATAGAGACACACTTGGAAAGCTCACTTTACAGTAAAACTTGATTTCACTCTGATGTTTCCATGCTACATGCCATATATAGTTGGAAGGTCTCTAGTAAAAAAGGCGGTTTATGATTTCGACTCCTATGGAAGAAGATATTGCCATTTTACTAAAACGTGTTTGAGCTGTCTCGGACAAAGACATTCTTAGTAAGCTCACTTTACAGTGAAAGCTGATTTCACTCCGAAGGTTCCATGCTGCAAGTCATACATCATTGGAGAATTCTACGAGTCTACTTTTCAACAAAAAAGGCAGTTCATGATTTCGACTCCTATGGACGGAGATATTGCTGAGTGTTTAAGCTGTCTCAAATAGAGACACTCTTGGAAAGCTCACCTTATAGTAAAACTTGATTTCACTCTGATGGTTCCATGCTACATGCCATACATCGTTGGAAACTCTCCAATAAAAAAGGCGGTTCATGATTTCGACTCCTATGGAATGAGATATTCCCATTTTACTAAAACGTGTTTAAACTGTCTCGGACAAAGACATTCTTAGAAAGATCATTTTATAGTGAAACCTGATTTCACTCTGAAGGTTCCATGCTGCAAGTCATACATAGTTGGAAAGTTCTACCAGTCTATTTTCGGTAAAAGAAAAGTAGTTAATGATTGCTCTTTTATAGTCAGAAAGCCTCCTGTCCTTCACTACCTATCAAGAACTTAAGGTCAGAGGGCTCCGGTGGTAGCCACTCCGATGATAAAGTCAGTAAAAAAATAAAGACAGTTATTCAAAAGACGAATTGAACATAAATTAAAAGTGTACCTTATGCCCTTATTTATAGGCTGTAAATCTCCTAAGTTAAATAGAATTAGGAGTTGTGAAAATAGGGATTTGAATATATCCTGAAGATAGTAGTTGCATTATTGAACTTTTGTTTCCTTATTCTCAGGTCGATAGCCTACGAAAGGTAGTGACTAGTTCGAAATCCCTTACCTCTGTAATGTCAATTTCTGTTCGATCGAACAAACCAATTACCCTAAGATTTGTATTTCAAAGAATTCTTAGGAGCCACGTGTCATGCCTTAGTCACTCTAAATTGCTATAGTCAAATTATGGCATATTAGCTACTCCTCCCTGAGCCTTATTTCTGTGAGACCTGTGCAGAGCTGAGGTTATAACGCTATTTTACTAAAACATGTTTGAGCTGTCTCAAACATAAACATTCTTGGAAAGGTAATTTTATATTGAAACCTAATTTCACTCCAAAGGTTCCATGTTGTACGCCATACATCATTAGAAAGGTCTATGAGTCTAATTTTTAACAAAAAATGCGGTTCGTGATTTCGACTCCTATGGAAGGAGATATTGTCGTTTTCTAAAACATGTTTCAACTGTCTCTGACAAAGACATTCTTGGAAAGGTCATTTTACAGTGAAACCTGATTTCATATCGAAGGTTCTGGGCTGCACTGTATACATCATTGGAAAGATCTATGAGTCTACTATTCAGTAAAAAAGTCGGTTCGTAATTTTGACTCATGTGGAAGGAGATTTTTCTGTTTTACTAAAACGTGTTTGAGCTATCTCGAACATAGTCATTCTTGGAAATGTCACTTTATAGTGACACCTAATTTCACTCCAAAGGTTCCATATTGTATGCAATACATCGTTGGAAAGGTCTTTGATTATAATTTTTAGCAAAAAGACGATTCGTGATTTTGACTCTTGTGGAAGGAGATATTGTCATTTTACTAAAACATGTTTGGGCTTTCTTGTACAGAGACATTTTTAGAAAGGTCACTTTACAATGAAACCTGATTTCACTCCGAAGGTTCCATCTTACATGCCATAGATTGTTGGAAAGGTCTATGAATCTAATTTCCTAAAAAAAAAGGCAGTTCGTGATTTCGACCTGTGTGGTATGAGATATTTTCGTTCTATTAAAACGTGTTAGAGTTGTCTCGGACATAGACATTCTTGGAAAAATCACTTTACAATGAAACCTAATTTCACTCCAAAGGTTCTATGTTTCATGCCATACATCGTTGGAAAGGTCTATTAATCTACTTTCTAAAAAAATAAAGATTCTTGATTTCAACTCGTGTAGAAAGATATATTGCGGTTTTAGTAAGTGTTTGAGTTCCCCGGGCAAAGACATTCTTGGAAAACTCACTTTATAGTGAAACCTGATTTCACTCTGAAGGTTCAATGCTGCAAGTCATACATCGTTGGAAAATTCTACGAGTCTACTTTTCAACGAAAAAGGCAATTCATGATTTTGATTCTTGTGGAATGAGATATTGCCGGGTGTTTGAGCTGTCTTAGATAGAGACACTCTTGGAAAGCTCACTTTACTGTAAAACTTGATTTCACTCTGATGGTTCCATGCCACATGCCATACATCATTGGAAAGTCTCCACTAAAAAACGCAGTTCGTGATTTCAACTCCTATGGAAGGAGATATTGTCATTTTACTAAAACGTGTTTAAGTTGTCTCGGACAAAGACATTCTTAGAAAACTCAATTTGCAGTGAAACTTGATTTAACTTCAAAGGTTCCACTCTGCAAGTCATACATCGTTGGAAAATGCTACGAGTCTACTTTCAACAAAAAAAAAAAAAAAACAGTTTATGATTCTTCTTTTATAGTCAGAGGGCGTCACGTGCTTCACTACCTGTCAAGAACTTGAGGTCAGAGGGTTTCGGTGGTAGCCGCTCTGATGATAAAGTCAGTAAAGAAATAAAGACAGTAATTCAAAATAAGAATTGAATATAAATTAAAAGCGTACCTTATGCCCTTATTTATAGATTGTAGATTTCCTAAGTTGAATAGGATTAGGAGTCGTGAAAATAAGATTTGAAGATATCCTGAAGTAGTAGTTGCCATATTAAACTTTTGTTTCCTTATTCTAAGGTCGATAGCCTATGGAAGGCGATGACTAGTTCAGAATCCTTTACCTCTGAAATGTCAATATTTGTTCAATCGAACGGACCAATTACCCTAAGTTTGTATTTTGTAAAACTATTAGGAGCCACGTGTGATGCCTTGGTAACTCTGAAATACTGTAGTCAAATTATGTATATCAGCTACTCCCCCTTGAGCCTCATTTTTGTGGGACCTGTGCAGAGCTAAGGTTATATTGACAAACATTATAAAAGACACGGGTCGTGTCTCCTTGTAGTGGAGTAGGGATTAGGACTAAGACAATGTCCTAATGTGTTGATGTGTATACTTACTATGTTATTCACATGATATGTTTATCTGTATCATTTGATACCTTGCCATTACATTATCAGTATGATGTGATTATTGTATTGAATGTTACAATGTTGGATAACAGCATGATGGTACTGGATACATATAACTGTCATGTTGATGTTTATCATGATTTCTGTTTCTATTATGGATATATATGACTGTTGGTACTCCTGTATCTATTCGTTAAATCATATATGCTCTCTTATGATTGTTAGTATTGTTGTGGATTTGAATGATGCTGATATGCACATTGTTGATATGAATAATGTTGATATGCATATTGTTGACTATATCTGAGCGGTGTGAGATTTGAGGGTATATTGATGTTGATGACACCACTTGTGGTGTGGATTGAGATATTGGAATTATGGAAAAGAACACATATGAGGAAAAGACTTGGGATGAGAATTAATCACGTCTTTTGTGTACTATTGAGCTTCGTGAGATTGTACTCCGGAGTTTTATTTATGATAAGGATGGAGCTTCCCTTCGGTTTGCAAGCTGTAAACCCACGCGGGTGGTCGTTTGTCTCCATCAGGTTAATAGCCCATAAAGCACTCAAGCTTACTAGGAGCCAAATTAGGTGAATACTCATGGGATTGAGATTATTGAGAGAATGAAATGAGATGAATAGGGTTTATTCCCTTTTTGCTGTGGGTGGAATGACTTGAGACTATTTTCTTTGACTTATCTGTGATATTTCATTGTGATTATTAATGGATTGTATACTGACAATTTATGATACGGTGACATTTGTGAATGGTTGCTTAGCTGTAAATGTATACATTGTTCTTATGGCTTTGAACAGGAAATGGAGGTGCTTCGTGAGGTGGGTAAGCTTACACTTACATCATGTGATTGGTTGTGTATTTATATACATTGTTCTTGTGGTATTAAAATAGGAATTGGAGGTGCTTCATGAAATTATATGTTTATAATTATGTCATGTGTTCGACCCTCTATATATTGACTATCTAGCTATTATTGTCAAACCACATGTAATGGTACGATGCCATTTTTATACTTATGTTTACACCTGTGTTGGGATATGATGATGTGGTATACTTGTGATGCATACTGGACTATAAGGTGTGTCCTTTTCGGACCTGCATTAGTTTTTGCATGCTGCTTGCTTGTGTGTTTTGAGAAATCCTACTGAGCGTTATGGCTCACCCCTGCTATTCATGGGAATGGAAGGTATTGACTTGATGGAAGATAGTTGTAAGAGCATTACAGGATGGACTGAAGTCATCACAGTATTTAATTTCATTCATGTATTTATTTAGTTATGTTTATTAAGAGTGCATGTACCCTTCAGACTGTTGTTGTATATATGTATGTAAAGACTGTTAGAGTCAACTCTGGACATACCTTGTTTAATACATTTAATTAACTTTTCATATAGTTACATTGTGATAGTAATCATTTTCATTTAATCCTGTTACAGGACTTGAACAAGCCTAATCAGGGAATCGAACCTAAACTAATTAAAGGAAGTCGTTTCAATTCAAAAACAAAAGCCTATATTTGATGTACTTAACTAGGTTGGTTAGTCCTATTACCTACCTTATCGGCGTCTAATGACCCCTTAATCCGGCCCTTCGAGTTAGGGCCGCGACATATTTACCTTAGATTTTGTGCACAATATAATAACTATATTTAATTTCTTGCATATTAAGCATTAATCTTAGCCATTCAGGATTCATTATGAGCCCTTGAATCAAACCTCCTTACTTTTCCCCTATAAATAAGACCCCTTGGCCACCATAATTCGGGGTTCAAAGATTCAAGGTTCAGAAATTCAGGGTTCAAATCCCATATCACAAGTCAGGTGCTATAGCAATAATTTTTTTCTATATTCCATATTTCTTGAAGCGTTGTTCTACACGAGCAATAATTCTAATCCATTTAAGATGAAGTTCTAATCTATTGAAGATTCAATCTAAGGAGTTCAAACTCAAGCCTTGTCTGATTCAACACAAACAATAAGGTATGCTCTTTAAAAACCTAATATTTTATCTTTTCTTAATTTGATTTATCTTATCACTCTTGATAGAATAAATTGAATTAGAGAACTACGTTGGCTCTGATTCCATTATCTGAATGGATACGTAGGACGCCTCATGGGCCCGAACCTATTTTTTTCCTTTAATCTATTTACTTTATGTCTTTTTTCCATATCTCATCTCTCCCATTATGATCTTATTATTATTTCATTCATGTCAATCTTTCTCTCTACACTTTTTTTTTGGCTTATTTTACTTATTTGGTTGCTTTCCGCTTATTTTTGGACTTAGGTTACTTATTTGTTGGATGTATTTTTTCATTCTTGTTTTTACTGTTATTATCTTTGTATACTCACTCTTCATCTTGTTTATTTCATGGAATATTAAGCCTTATGAATGAACACTTGAGGCCAGTCTTTTCAGATTGGGCGGGATGGGTGCCTAACCCCTTCTCATCTTGTATGTTAGCTCCTAGATTAAGATTTCTTTGGTTCATTGTAGACTAATTTTTCTTTACTTTATTTTAACCCATGTCAAGGGGTTTAGATTGTAAATAGGATCAAAGCAATGTAATTTTAATTTTTCTTTGCTATTCTTTGTACATGTATTCTTTATGGGTTATATCTGGTTTGCTTTTTATTTTGTCTAAAACAATTTGAGGAATCATTTGTGTATTCATATACATCCAAATTCAAAAAGCTGGCGTCTTCCTCTCCCACTTTGAGGGAACGAATTTTAAAAGGCGTGTCTAAATTTTTCCCGCACCTGCGCTCACACACCCATTTGATTTACCTAAAGTTTTTACTGGATGATCGATGAAGTAGGCCCATGTGTTAATTTTACAACTGTATATAAATTATTTTTTTTAATTTAAGAAATAATAAAAACAAGAATAACTTGAAATATGTAAAAAGTTTTCTTCAACCAATATTAATTCTCATGTGATTTGTTGATGCCAGGTATAAGAGGCGTGAGAGAACGAAGAGATAGAAATTATGCCAGCATGAGAGAATATGAAAAGATAGAACCTAATGTGAGAGAGAATGAAGAGAGAGAAATTCAATAGAATTTATTTTAAATCTTTTCTTATTTGGATTTTTCTTTTTTAAGTAATTAAAATTATCATAAATTTAGGTAATAATATTCTTTCATCTTTCTGCCACATACGATTCCACCTCAACTGGTAAACTAATCTCATGTATTAAGCTGGTGCCTTTAGCATTTTTGTTTTGATTAATGGTTACAAAAAAAAAAACATTAATTAAACAAATTTGTGGTTTAAAAAAGGTTTTTTTGGTTTGTTATATTTTTAAAATCTGACTTTTTAAATGAAAGTATTTTTAAATTGAATAAATTTGTGACTTTAAAAAAGAAAATTTGTGTTTGTGATATTTTTAAAATCTATAACTTTCCAAATTGAATTAATTTGTAATTTTAAAAATTATATTTTTGTTTATAGATTATTTCCAGATTTATAACTTGCTAAATTGAATTATTTCTAAATTTAATGAATGGAGATGGAAAAAATATAAGAAAAAACATAAAAGATGAGTGTGTCACATAGGATAGGATAGAAAGACTTGAAAGAGGACAATGCTACGTCATAAATACATTACTATAGAAAAATAGAGACATAATACATTAGAGTACTTTCATATTTTTATAGGAGTAGTTGAAACAATAATAGAGGAAATAAAAGGCATCAATCACAAAAAACTGTTGTGTGTAAAGTACCTTCTAATATCTATTAATAAATTAATTATTGTTCACTTAGTGATGCATAAAATTTGAAGCAGGAAGCCAAAGCCAAATTCGAGTTCTTTCAACAGGACTAAACTTGTCCAATAGTATGACAAAAATTTGACTTCACAATTAGGTAAGACTACACCAAATTGCAATTTGAACATTCAGTGTACTTTATTTCAACACATTGATTATCTATAGTTAATTATGGTCAACTGATTATATGATCTATAATTAATATTTATGGCGAGAGGTTCAAAGTCTTTTATGACCACAAGAGTTTTAAGTATCTTTTCTCTCAAAAATATTTGAACTTGAGGCAAAGACGATGGACGGAGAACATGAAGGATAACAATTTTGACTTACAATACCATCTAGAAGAGTGTATGCAGTTACTATAGTTGACTCATCTATTAGTCCCTCAATTATATGAGGTACCATTCTAGTATTCAATCTTTGGGCGAACATTTTGATTGACACTTGTGCATCTCATTCATTTATTTCTTCATCCTCTGCACATACTTTAGGGTTAGACATGGACATTCTAGATTGTCCTCTTCATGTAGAGACTTTAGTGGGAGGCAGGGTTTCACTTAGACGGATTTGTCATTCGTGTGAGATAAAGGTGATCGATCGTCACTTCATCTTTGATTTTACTATGTTAGATATGACCGAGTTCGATCTTATCTTGGATGTATATTGGTTGTCGACTTACCGGGAAACCATTGATTGTTATTGACGGAGGGTGACAGCTTATACTCCTAAAGGAGAATTTTTTTATTTTCTGAGTGATTATGGTGACCTTACTACTCCACGTTCATAGGACTCGTGCCATTTGGGCAAGCTTAGTTATATGTTCTCGAGTTGGGTAGTAGACGGTGTTAGTGGAAGTCATGGGGAGCTAGCCCCAATGGTGAGAGACTTCCTAGACGTGTTTCTAAATTATTTATACAAGTTACCACGACACCGGAAGATAGAGTTCTCCATTGATCTTTTACCGGGCACTACACTGATTTCTATTGTACCTTACCACATGGCTCCAACGGAATTAAGGGAACTAAAGGTGCAAATTGAGGAATTGTTGAATAAGGGTTTTATACGTCCTAATACGTCACCGTGGGGAGCACCAACCCTTTTTTCCAAAAAAGGTGATGGATCACTTCGGCTTTGTATCGACTACTGTAAGCTTAATTGGGTGACCGTGAAAAACAAGTACCTGTTGCCACGCATTGATGATTTGTTTGATCAATTGAAGCGATTCGTTGTTTTCTCCAAGATTGATTTGACATCCAAGTATCACTAGTTGAAGATCAAGGAAGAAGATATTCCAAAAACTACTTTATGCACATGGTACGACCATTATGAGTATTTTGTCATGCCATTTGGGTTAACTAATGCTCCAGCTGCATTCATAGGCCTCATGAATCGTGTTTTCTGACAATATCTTGATGTCTTTATCACCATCTTTGTTTAAGACATTCTTATCTACTCACCGTCCAACGTTATGGCTGATGCACTTAGTAGAAGATCTTAAGGGAATTTGGCTAGTATACTCATTCAAGAGTGGGAAATGCTAGAGGAAACATCAAAGTACAACTTATGTCATGATGAGACCGAGGGGACAGTTGTGTTATTCTCCGTTATTACGCACCCTAGCTTGTTTACTCGGGTGATTGATGCATAGTTACAAGATTTAGAGACAAAGGCCATTCGTACTTGTATTACCAATGGAGACACTATCGAGGGTTGGACATTCTACATTAACCATGGCTTGAGATTTTGAGGACGAGTCTATGATCCATAGTTTTGCTGTGAGGAGGTTATATAAGAGTTTCACCATTCTAGGATGGCAATTCATCTAGGAGGCACGAAGATGTACCATAATCTTTGTAAAGAGTATTGGTGGAAGGGCATGAAGACCAATGTGGCAGGGTTTGTTAGTAAATTTTTGACATTTCAACAGGTTAAGGCCGAATACCAACAACCCGCAGGACTATTTCAGCCACTTCCAGTTGCCAACTAGAATTAGGAACACATTACTATGGACTTTGTCATGACCCGAAACCCACCCTCTACGGATTTGGGATCGCGGGGCCGACTCTCGTGTCGTTCCTAACATTTTATTTTAACTGGATAAGTGATAATAATGTGTAATTAAATAATTAAACAGCGGAAGTCATAATAAGGTTTTACAGATTAAAAAAACCAAAATAAATATCACCCCTAGGGTGTGGACACACGGGAGAGCTAAGACAGTACTAATCATTTTCTATTACATTTTATCAAAAATGTCCACTATTACTTACAGGCTTCTATTGTCTGCTTGCGGCATCCCTTCTTGAAATAAATGTATAAATCTGAAATGAGATAACTTAGCTCAGTAAGTAAATTCTCTTTGTTCTGTTATGGGTCAGGGTCAGTATAGAAAAGAGCATAATCCAAGATAAGTAAAGATATGATAACATGATAGCCAGTCAAGAAGTAAAATGTCACAATAGCCAGCCAAGAAATAGAATGTCATAATAGCCAATCACCAAAAGTGTGAAACAATAGAAATGACCCTTAGGTTAAAAGCACATCCCATAATGGTTAGAATAAGTAAATATCAAATAATACAAGGTACGTGAGATCATCAATAAGGATCTGGCCCAAACAATAGTCATATTGCCACAATCATAAGATAACCAATCGTAAGCCAATGGATAAGCTTGCAAAACGTATGATCATTCATAGGGAAAATATGATCATTCTATAAGTTCAATAAGAGATATGATATCAAACATAATTGATGCACAGTCTTTTTAGGGCCCGGCATACCCTCAGTCTTTTAGGGCCCACCATACCCTCAGTCTTTTACGTATATTACACCATATGTCCTTCATGGACTTTGACCCGTAGGTCTAGTAATAGCATCAGATGGATGTTGTAACTGAGTACAACTCCGAGTACTTATAATATATCATGATCATCATAATTCCACGAAGAGTGTACATATATGCGGAATATCAATTTTCTCAGCAGTGAGAACATAGAAATTTGCCTTTCAAGGCATGGTACAAAGTGTACAAGTAATCATGATCAAGATATAGCAGTCAAATTCTCAATAATTTTCACAAGATAGAACAAGCATCAAATTGTGAAATCAATAAGCATCAGGTATGTATAGGAGTACAAATTTGGCAGTATACAGGGGTAACATTGTGACATGGCTAGGAATTACCACATGTAAGAGTTCGGGTTTTACATACCTTTAAAACAGTTCTTTCTCTTTCAATATGAAATTAGATTGTTTTTTCTTTCCCTTTCGAAGTTCCTATTAATCAGGATACATTTCTTAGTTCAATGCTACGTATAGCCTAATCTTTTAGAACTAATCAATTTCATATTTCAACATTTTAAGTATCTTATTTGGTAAAACGGACTCCACCATTGAATCCAGAAGGTCGAAGAAAGTCAATTTAGGCTTTTATGGACTTCAATTTGGCTTCGGGTACTACTTAGGGTAAAATGGTAATTTTGTATTTTACGTGTCTTAATTTTTTGGGACTTAATTTCACAAATCGGGTTCCATCGTTAAGTCTGAAATGCCCAAAATAGTAAGGATACACTGTCCCTTTATTTTATTTAGACACTGAAATTATTTTACAAATTAAATTAATTTAATTATACTATATTATATTATATTATATATATATATATATATATATTGAAGTAGTATTTTAAATAAGGTGCCTCAGTGGCACAGTGGCTTGGCCACTTTGGTAAGATGCCTCCCACGCACGCGGTCAGCGTTCGAATCTTAAGGGCAGCAGCCCCTTCCCTTTTTCTGATTTTCCTAAAACCAAACAGTGGACAAATTCTTAAAACGCGAATAGTCTATCCCTGTTCCAAACAGGGTTATCAATTTGAGGATTTATAAATGCGTAGCCAAACAGTCTGATTCAGACTTAATTTAAAAACCACTTCTGTCATGCCCCGAATTTCCATGAACCCGGGGAGTGAGTGAAATAAACAAAAAGGAAATAATAAAGGACAATCACATGCATTTCAACACTAACCCAATTCATGTTCTGTTACTAATCCATAGAGTCTTGCCCATTGTTTCATAACATACAAATAAACACGTATAGTTTAGGGCTCATGCCCTTATACAATATCAAAATATGCCCCAAAGAGACCAAAAATCCTTTTAAGCTCATGTCTCCTCCACTCTGCAAGACTTTCTCAAGTCTCAAGTGCCGGGAGCGTCATCTGTAATATGGTATCCCACGAATGGGTTAGCTCAACTGCTGGTATAATACAATGCTAATGCAAGGAACAAAATTAAGGCATGGCATGTGCAAGTGTACAGTTATATCTACATGTCATCCAATTCATCCATATCATGTACTGACAAGATTCATAACGCATTCATACAAACTCTACACCACATCCATGAATTCCTTAATGCGATGTTATGAAAATATGCGTGACACACCCATGCAACTCTATGCCACACCCATGTCTCGTTTTCAGAACACATCTGATGGACCCTGAGTACCAACACCCGTTCACGGAACACATCCGTTGGATTCTGGGCACCAATGCAATGGCCAATTTTGGGTTTTTCACCACAGGATCTACACCCTCATAATGCAAAGCACCACGTGCTCAACCTATGCTATGCTTTCAAGAATCACACCATGCCAATATGCCTTGATTCCACCATGCAATAATGCAGTCTCACTGACGCATTTTTATCCACACAGGAAGCATGCTTTAAACAATGCATTATACAAAAATCCATTCCTTATGTGTATATGTCATACACATTCTATTTAAACACATACTCAAGTTACATATTCACAATCTTAATAATTCTCGAATAATATAAATCACATATTGTGCCAACATATGGAACATACATATAATCATGGTTCACGTTCATCACTTAACCAAACTCCCAAGGAAATTACAAGAAACACATAAGCACATAAACAATCAGATGAATACACGAATCATGAGATCAATATGAAAATCAATCCTAAACTTAATCCTATTCCTTACTTAGCAAAATATCATACCTGATGGGTTGGTCTCAACCCTAGGAAGTTGTGCTCGCTGTGTGGCTGAACTAAACAGCGAGAATATAGAAGGTCAGGCCGCCTTCTCCTTTCCATTCAGTGTTCCTAAAAGTATGAAACATAACTCAGTCTATTGCTACTTGAATTATGTTATTCATCAAATTTTATACTTTTATTTCATGATTTTCTATTTTACTAAAATAGACTCTACCATTGAGTCCAGAACGTCGAATAAAGTCAGTTTAGGCTTTCGCGGAATTTAATTTGAGTATCCGTGTTAAAAAGGGCAAAACGGTTATTTTACACTTTTATGATTTTTTACTTCTCGAGACCTCTTTCTATAAATCGCACTCCACGGTTCAGCCCGGAATGCTCGAAATAATAAAAATTTACTATTTTTTTACTTTAATCGGAGTTCGTTTGACTACTTTTTAACTCAGTGGCATTTGTAATTTTCCTTTATTATTAATTAATTAATTAAATTAATATTTTATTTGTGGGGTCAGTTCGTAATTTACCATAAAATTCTGGGTCTGAATTTAATTTCCAAAACTCTTGGGTTAAATCAGAATTTCTAATTTTCACTATTCTAAATCAGAATAGCCAAACAGTGGCTAATCTCAAAACTGAGATAAGATATCCCTATCCCCAATTTAATTTCAATTTCTAATTTCTTATACTTGTTTCCAAACACCACCAATTCATTTAAGTTATAAATTAAAACAACACAGCTTTGGTTATCCTATATGTCCGAGTGGGTCGGGTCCAACCCGAACCCGAACTGACCCAAACCCAAAACCCTGAACAGTTTTTCTTCTTCCTCAACTTTCTGGTAGGGTTCCGGTGGGTCTCCGGCATCTTTTCCAGCGCCAGTGACCTTGTTCCGATGATTTTCAACCCTGTTTCCGATGCTGTTCTCTTCCCCTTCTCTCAAGGATCTCAACCCTAACCCTAGTTTCCATCAAACACCTCCCAATCTTCACGAATAGGGAGTCAAACCTCTCCGGCCAGTTTTCTGGCCAAGTAGTTTTTTTTTTCAGTTTTACGCTTGTTCCTTCACTGTTTTTATCCACTCTTTTTCCTATTAAGTTTCTGCACTCATGAGGGTTAAGTCTAGGCTATTTAAACAAGTTTTCATGAATGAAATGCAAGGACCCGTATTATCACCCTAGACCTGCAACTAGGGTTTTCTCCTTCATCCTTCAACCATTTTATTTAATTTTTTTTGTAAACTAATCCACATTTCATGCTTAACATGACCTTAAGATTCAAACTAAAACATCATGATTTAAAATTTAAAACCAAAACTGAGCCAACTCACCAAATTTCCTAGATTTTTCTTGTTGTAGCTCCTCTCCTCTTCTTCCTCCCTCTTGTTCAAGTCTCTGAATCTCCCAATGTTTCACAACCTCTCTAACTCAGCCTCTCCCTTCTAATTTTCTCTCTAACCAATGCACACATACACATATACATATCAAGCACAACTGCCCCTCTCTCTCTCTATTATTTCTCTCTCTACCCACACCTCTTTCTGACTTCTTTCACTGATTTCTTTCTTCCTTCTTTTCAAAATCCAGCCTTGCATTAAATGTTGATTGTATTTCTAGTTTACACACATATATATGTATATTATATTACACATTCACACACACACACACCAACACACTTGTTCACACACACACACTCAACCGACACACATACTCAACACACAACAGTACACACACACACACAATCCTGTTGTTTCCCACTTCTTTTTTGTATATATATACATATACAATTCACTACACATACATATATACAAGAAATTAAATATATATATATATATACACATACATATAGATAATACACATATCATACATGTATAATATATATATATATATTCCACTATATATCTCTACACATACATAATACACATTTCATATTTAAAAAAAATAAATTATTTCAAAAAAATAAATTCAGATCTCTACAACTTCTTCCAAAAATGACGTAGTTTTAGGTAACCCATATTGTGCGTGAACCAGGTCCCGACACGAGCCTGATTCGACCCGTTACTATTCATCATCGTCTTCCTTGAGAAGACATTGTTCATCACTAACCCTAAAAATTTAGACGTCTATTTCGTGTATTTTTGGTTACCTTTTCTTCTTGTTTTCAATCCCAAATATCCCAATTTAGGTTTCCCGGTTGGTTTCATAGTTTGAATTGGGATTAAAAGCTCTACCGAGCTTTCATGGCTATTTCAGATATTCCCTCAATTCATGACCATTTCCCCATTAAATCGATGAAGTTTGTCTTGTGATGATCCTTAGCTTATAGAGTTTCCATTTTTGTTCAATATACTGATTTTGAAGTTCAGTTGGTGGGGTTCACTTTTAAACTCGCGACCTTCAAGTTACTATATCTCCCTCATTTTTTATTCATTTCACTTATTTATTCTTGTTTGGTGATCCTTGTCACCTCTAGTTTATGTCCTAAGCATCCATTTTAGATTTAGTGCAAGTTGATTCAGACCTAGTTTGAAGGTCTCGCCAATGGCGCTTTTCCTGATTTTCACGATTTTTTAGGTCCTTCGGACCCTGTTTCTCTTCCTTAAGCTATTATCTATTAACTATAGAGTATATATCTATTAACTATAGAGTATATATATACACTTTAGACTATTAAAATTGAACTAAAACTTTGAAGGTTCTAGAAAGAGGATTACCTTTTCTCTTGGTTTTCAGCTGCAGCAGTTGCTCATTTTCTTCCTTAGCTTCCTCTATTCTCTCTATCTTTTTCTTTCCTAAGGCATGCACTACCGATGCATATATATAGGCAGCACATACACCTAACTATCTAGCCACCGCCTCTTTTCTCTCTCTCTCTCTCTATGGCGGTTCTCTCTCTTTGATATTTTCTTTTCCTTTTCTTTTCTTTTTGTTTTACCTTATAAATATAAATATAAATATATATATATATATATACATATTTATATGTGTTTATATACATCCATCACTCCGTACGTGTATTATTTGAGCACAAGGAGTTTTTGAAACTTAAAACAAAATATAAATTCAAACATCGTAAAATGAACCTTAACGTTTCGATATTATAGCAATTTACTCGGTTTAATTTGGGTTGGGATATTATAGACTTTGTGTCCGAATTTCCTAGATCACCATGGGGATATGATGCTATTTGAGTTATCGAGGATCAACTGACAAAATTCGTACACTTCTTGCCCATCTAGACTACAGATTCAGTGGAGTCGTTTAGTTGTTTGTACATATGATAGATCGTTCATCTCCACGGGGTCTCGCTATCTATTATTTCTGATAGGGATGCGCAGTTTACCGCTTGCTTTTGGCATAGTCTACAAACAGCCTTATGTACCTACTTGGCACTTAGCACCACATTCTATCTAGAGACCAACGACCAGTCTCAGCATACTATTCAGACCTTGGAGGATATGTTACGTGTTTGCGTCAAGAATTTCAAGGGCAGTTGAGAGAATCACTTGCCACTCGCCGAATTTACTTATAATAACAGTTATTAAGCAAGTATTGAAATGACACCATTCGAGGCCTTGTATAGTAGGTCGTGTTAATTGCCTATTTGTTAGACCGAAGTTAGGGATGCTACAATTTTAGGTCTGGACTTAGTTCGGGAGACCATTGAGAATATAAATGTTATACGACAGTGGTTACTTATAACACATAATAGGCATAAAAGTCATGCGGATAAGAGATGTACACCTCAAACCTTTGGAGTTGGAGACCATGTTTTTCTCAAGGTAGCACAACGGAAGGGTTTGACCTGATTTGAAAAATGAGGAAAGTTAGCACCACGGTACATTGGGCCATTTAATATTCTTGAAAGGATAGGAGAAGTGGCTTACAGACTTGCTATGTCGTCACAATTATCCAGGGTTCAAAGTGTATGCCACGTGTCGATGCTTCACAAGTATCAACCGGACCCTTCGCATGTATTGGATTGGATAAAGTTGGACATCGAGGAGGATGCGTCTTATGAAGAGCGTCCTATTCGAGTTTTGGACACTAGGAAACAAGTCTTGAGGGGCAAGACTTTTCCTCTAGTTAAGGTCATATGGCGACATCATGTCCTTGAGGAGGCTACTTGGAACCGTGAGGATGAGATCGCACCAAATACCTAGATTTATTTCCTAATCAAAGTACATTTTAAATTTCAAAAATGAAATTTCTCTAAGAGGGGAAAAATGTAATAACCCGTATTTTTACGTAATATTAAATAATATAAATAAGGCATCTTAATTAATTATGTAAAAAGATGAGTTAGAAAAGTTTTTAGAACATTTCCAAGTCCGTGTAAACACTTAAAATGCTAATAGAGGTAAAATCATCATTTTGCCGCAATACCGAGACTACAAAAATATCGTAACCAAAGAACACTATATTGAGATTTAAAAGAGGCTTAGATATATCATAATAATCATGAGATATTTTTTAATGATAAGTGGAAAGGACCAAAATGGGCATTATGAATAAAGAAGGGAAATAGTAAAAGAGGGACAAACTTGTAAATAGACCAAAATCTAGATATTGGTCTTTAAAATACCAAAAGCTCACAAATACCCCACATTTCTCCAACACTTCACGGCAGCCAAGAGAGAGGGTTAGGGTTTCTATTCATTTTATTTTTCTTTTCACTAGATTTTTCTTGGGTTAGAGAGGGAATCTACACCATCAAGTACTAGAGTGTGTGTGAGGGTGTTCTATTCTTGCTTTTGAAAACTAGGGCTGAAAGGAATCTCACCAAAATTAACAAAGACAAGACTAGGATTTGTGAAATCTTCAAGGAATAAGATAGGGATTTCTAAACTTAGGTATAAAACTTGTGTAGATAGATTTATCATGCATTATTTCATCTCTTTCCATAAAGTTACTTATATTGTTCATGTTTGGGCATATATTGCAAGTATCATGAACATGTATATAGTTGGTACATTCTTTCCATGAATCATCTTCTTGTTATACTATCTCATTATGTGTGTAACTCCCGGTTAAATGCGAAAAGGTTTGCATGGTGAAATTGTGATGTGGGTTTGTACATAAAAATACCTCTTGCATGCCAAGTGTTTGTGAAAATTCCTAAATGGCTATTTATATTGAAAAATGGTGCTTGTTCATAGTTGTGTGAATGAATTGACTATGTTAGTGAAATAAAAGTAAATTGTGGATATGAATGTAAATGGAATGCCCTTGAATTAGTTGTTACTGATGAAGGGAAAGAAATGAACATTTGGGGCTTGAAATGGAATTACGTCTTTTGTGTGCTCTTGAGTGTGGTGAGATTTCGTTTATCTAGGGTTTCAATTGTGTTCGGAATGGTGTCTTTCATTGATTTACGAGCCGTAAACCTGCGCGGGTGGTCATGTGTCTTCATCGGGTTAGTATCCTGTAAAGAAAACAAGGCTTATCGGAGGCCGACTAGGAGATTAGTCTCGGGATTGAGACTTGATAGTTGATAAGGGAAAACTTGATAATCAAAATGACTTGAATGAATTGTGAAATCCCTATTAATTAGTGTATACTTGATAGAATTTCTTGCTATTTTCTTCTTGGTAAGTTATAAATGTTGAATATGGAATATCACTCCTCATTGAACTATTTCCTTGTTATGTACATATGCTCCATGAACACTTATGTGCCACTACACATGCACAAGCATACATGTGACACCACATTTTCTTATTTCCGTTTAGATTTCTCCGACTGGGGTTATTGTACTAACCCCTACTAGATGCTGGAATGGGCAAGGAAATGACCGCGAGTTGAAAAATCACTACAATGCTATTTTTGGAGGACATCAATTTTTTTTGTATACTTGAGCATCATTGACCTTTTTTGGAAACTTGTTTGAATGTATGTTCCCATAGACTATGAATTTTGTAACTAAAATGTATATAAATTAGAAGTTTAATGGCGATGTAGACACTGCAAGGGACTTGACTTATTTTTGAACTCTTATGAAATTCTATGTTTGAAACTTGATTCTTGAATGAGCATATTGGTATATGAATTTTGGAATGCATGCTTTGATATAGGATTGTAAAATGAATGAAAAAGAAAAAGGGAAAAGAATGTTTAAGGTATGGAAAAAAATAGGTGGAATGAAAAAGTCATAAAAAAAACATATTCAGGTGTTGGACGATTCATTCGACTAAATGGAAGAACTAGACGATTGAATGGAAGGACTAGTCGATTGGAATTAACAAAAGTTAGATAACATAACAATCCCGAACTTTCAGTCGACTGAATGAGAGAACGAGTCGACTGAAATGGGCATAATGCAAATTTTGCTCTGCACTCTGCTACAGAAACAACACTGTTGGTGGACACCTTATTCACATGAAATGTCATTTAAGTAAATGGTTTTATTTAATTTATTTTTTCATTTATTTAAGACATTATAATATAACTAAGGAAGTACCCCCATTTGAAACTAATAAAAACTATCCCGAAAACTAACTACTTAAGAAATAAAAAGTCAACTCCACCTCTCAAGAACAAAATTGGATACCTAAGGAAAAATTATCAAGACTTTTGCAAGGCCAATTCTAAAGATTAAAAATACCTAAATATATATGCCTTAGCGTGAGAGTGCCTTAGTCAAATCTTGCGTTCAAAAGTCTGTTTTGACTTCCAACAACTTAATTACCCATGTAAATTTAATTATAAAGGTTCCATGATATTTCTACATCACTACTTGTGTCATTGTGGCCCAGGTCATGACAAGCAGTCTCTCGAGATAGCTCTCTCCTTAATTATGCACAATCAATGTTACACTTATTAAAACTTTTCCAACTTTTTGCACAAAAGAAATCTAAATTTTATATCTCAAATGAAATGGCATTGATATATTGTGATAAATCAATTGCACAATTTAATGCATTGCCAAATATAATTGTCCAATTTATATTTAATTTTTAAAAAATTTATAGTTGAGATTGATGGATGATGAAATATTTCGACTTCATGAAAAGTAAAAAATTAGTACTCCCTCCGTCCCATTTTAAGAGTCATTTATCACTATTCATTTTAAGAGTTTCATTTAAAAAGTTAATGTACTTTTAATTTATAAATTTTCAAAACTACCCTTTATTATACCTAATGTGAACATGATTTACAATTAAATGGGGGCAACATGAAAAATTTAAATAGTTTCAAAATAATAAAACAATACTTCCAAAAAAGTTAGAATGCCCAAAAAGGACTTTCATTTTAGGACAGAGGGAGTATTTAATAATTACAATAAGAGTAATATTATTAAGAGTCCATTTGCATGTGTGACTCTTATTTATTGGATCATATAAAAAAAAATTTATTTAATAAAATCACTTCCATATTTAACTACATTTCAATTCAAACTCTTAATAACATTATCCTTATTATAATTATTATCTTGTATTGCAATGAAAAAAATTGCAAAGAGGGTTATAAACACCACATATATACATCTTTTGGAATTGATAACATTGCAAATGGGATACTAGTCATTTGACTATTAGTCTGTCATTAAGATACTATCTTTTTTTGTTAAAACGAAATTAAATTCTGGTTCTATCAATTGCCCGTTTGAACTGGATTACTGCGCGGCCACCTGTCATCAAAATCTACTGTTGGAGCAAACGAGCTCCAAACCTTTTTCAGATTTCCAAGTGTGCATCTAAAGCTTCTGCACATATAGTGAATCCCAAAAGATGTATGCAAGGGAGAGCGCATTTCATGTTCTAACGAGGCACCAAACTCATTCCTTTGAAAAAAATTTCAGGGAGACTGAACATCGGGTCATTTCGTGTTTCAATCGAACTAAAAAGTGTCAGGTGTCCTAATTATATTCCAATCGAACTAAAAAGTTTCCCCATAAATATTGCAAAGAAAAATATCATAATTTTTTTAGATAAAAATTCTCATAAAATCATGATATATAGCATTAAATAAGGAAATATTGCACTTTAAAATTTAACCAAATAGGAACTTAATGATTTTTATTAATGTAAAAGATTATGTATATTTAAACTTAATTTGATATGTATACATATTTTACCTTTATTTATGATAATGTAATTAATTTTTTTATAAATTATAATAATTAGTGTTCTTTATATTCTCATTAATGTGTACAAACTTCTTCTTTTTTTTGTTTCATATATCATAATGATCAAATATATATTTTATTTGTAATGTGTTGACTCAAAATGATCCATTAGCATGTTGCACACCTAACTAACTTCAACATAAGTAATGCTAGTAATGAATCAACATCATCTAATATCATAGACAGTCAAGTTCTATCTGTTTTGAGGAGGAGAAATTTTTTTTTAGGAATGAATAACACAACTATGATCCATGTCCCTGAGAAAGAACTTGGTGTTTAAGATTCATAGCTGCATGGAAAATGACCCATGTTAGTGGCTTATGTTGGTAAAAGAATGATATTTCAAAACACTTTCTTCCACTTTTTTTTTTTTTTTTGTTTGATAACTCGATATGTGATTTTTTGAATCGATTAGTTTAAAAGATTAATTCCACCGACCATTAACGAATAATCCAATTAAAGCAGATAGAATGTGTATTTTGTAATTTACTATGTTTTTCTTTTTCCTAGTTTTGAAATATCCTTAGACATACATATTTTTAAAAGCCAATCCCACGTGTTTTTATTGTAATTTATCTTTGTTTATATATTGCCTCGTAAATTGAAGCCAAGAATTAGTAGTAATTTTTTTTTTTTAATGGGCGAAATTATTTTATCTTATCCCATCTGACAGCCACAGGATAGCATTGAGATTTATTGCACCTTACCTAGAGACTAGAGTTGTGATAATAATACTAATACAGACAAAAACATTAATCGAAAAATCGTGCAGCAGATGATCCCCCCCTTTTCCAACGAAAAATTACTATTAATTAATTGACAAAATCCACGTCGAGAGATCGAGAGAGAGAGAGAGGCATCTCCCACCTACTATCATATCCTCGGTACAAAAACAATAACATATATATATGCAGTAAATTATACTTTTCTTAAGTTTTTGATAACTATATTAATTTATTTTAAATTTTTTAAAATTATACTTTTTTTTAATTTTATTTAATAATATATAAATATTTTTTTCTCAATTAATTTCTTTTTAAAAATAACTAAATTATGTTTTTATGTTTTGTTTTTTGTAATTTTTAAATATTTGACTTTTTTTATTTTTTTAAATAAATATTATTTAAAATTTTAAATTTATTTTTGTATAAAATAAAAATAAGTTATTTTTTACATAAAATAAAAAAAATTGCTAAAAATTAAAAAAAATGTTAAAAAAAGTATAAATATGAAAATAATAATTTTGTCATTTTGATTAAAAATTTTAATTGAATGAAATATTTGTATATTTCAGATAAAATAAAAATAAAAAATATATATAATTTTAAAAATTTTAAGAGATATTAATATAATTTTCAAGATTTAATAAAAAAATTTGTATAATTTATCCCACATATATATATATATATGGTCAGTTTCTATAAAAAGGAATATATTTTTTATCATATCCCATCTTATAGGATAACAATTAATTGAGATAATGCACCTGACCTAGAGAAGTGATAATAACAGTGACAAAAATCATTAATCGAAAAATCGTGCATGCAGATTCCTCCCACTTCCAACGAAAACCATTAAGTAATTGACAAAATTCATGTTTAGAGAGAGAGACATCTCTCCGCAATCGAGATATTCTTTTAAGAGTGCATATATTACGTTTTGGGGGGGGGGGGAATCGCATGGTAGTTGATGATCTTAATTTGTTTATATGGTTGTTCGGAGATTGAAGCCAACAACTATTTTTTTTCTTCAATCATGTGCTGCGCGTGATTAGTTTATTATATCCCATTTTATCATATGCCACACATATATATATATTTGCAAGTTCTTGATGCTGATGTCGTAGGTGATTAACGATTGAGATAATGCATCCTAAGTTATGATGATAATGGTGACAAAACTATTAATTGTAAAATCAGGCAGATGCCTTCAAATTTCTATATGCTGCACGTTGAGAGATCTCTTCCCAACGGAAACAAGGCTGGCCACCTCAGGAGTGATGCTAGTTACATCTATTTAATTTATCTAAAAATGTTATCGAATGATGTGGCGGTCCATGTGTTATTATAGTTATATATAAATAATTTCTTTTTCAATTTAAGAAACAATAAAAACAAGAATAACTTGAAACATATAAAAAGTTTATTATTTAGCATATTGGAAAGAATTTATTTTTAAAAAATTTTCATATTTAATTTTCATGTTGAAAAGTCTTCGTATAGTTGAAGAAAGTAATATAAATCTTCATCACCTCACGTGGACGGATGGATCCAATACTCCTAGAATTGTTTATCCTTGTGCAATGTTAATTGTGTTTGATTCAAATTTATTTAGAAATTGTTTCAACCATTCTCGTGTAATTTATTCAATGGGAACTAAGGAAGTGCGGGAGAATGGTTTGTGTTATTTAGTTGAAGGTCTCTCAAAACAAGTATGTAAATGTTAAGGTCTAACAAAAAATACTTAAATTTCAAAAGTCTTTAATTTTTAAATTATGTGATCCCAAGTTCAATAGTGTTGAGGTGACACCATTATTTTATTTTTAATGACAAAATTATCTCACTTTCTTACTTACAAAAATAATAGTTTCTTATCCCTCTTCTTTCTACCAAACCTGCACCCAATCTGTTATGTCATTACCTTTTACTTTTGAAACTTCAAAATTAAATAACTTATAATGTATAAGTCTTTTTTTCATAAAAATTATATATTTGAACTCTAAAAATCGAGATCTATTAAACAAGATCCATATTGCATAGAAAATTCTATTAAAAAAATTCATGTTTTTTTTTAAGTAGTTGCTAAGAAATTGTTGAAGTCTAAAAAACAATAACCACCCAGGCCATGTGGAGAAAATTTGAAAAATGCTCCAGTTGTAGTATTTTATTCCATTTAAAATTCTATGTTGACATAGTAATATACCTTATGTAATACAACGACAGTTTATTGTGATAAAAAGATAATGCTTATTAAATCTAAATGCTTTTGTTTTCATTGGTTCCCATGCCAGTTTAAAATCTTTTATTCGGCATGGTCTAGAAATTGAGAACTAGATGATGACAACATTAAGATAATGTAGGTGTTGAATGTGAATCAGAGAAAATTGTCCCTTTTACACCCAAAAAAAAAAAAAAAATGGTGCGTGATTTCAACATCGGTGGAAGAAGATATTGTCGATTTACTAAAAAGTGTTATGGCCACCTGCAACTGCGCGTGGTGTAGATTGCATTTTTGCAATAACTTTACAGTGAAACCTGATTTCACTCTGAAGGTTCTAGGTTGCAGGCCATGCATTCTACGAGTCTATTTTCCAACAAAAAAGGCAGTTCATAATTTTGACTCCTATGGAAGGAGATATTTCTGTTTTACTAAAACGTGTTTAAGCTGTCTCGGACATAGACATTCTTGGAAAGGTCACTTTATATTGAAACTTGATTTCACTCTGAAGGTTCTATATTGTATGCCATACATCGATGGAAAGGTCATTGAGTCTAATTTTTAGCAAAAAATGTGGTTCATGATTTTGACTCCTATGGAAGGAGATATTGTCGTTTTACTAAAACATGTTTGAGCTGTCTCGGATAGAGACATTCTTGGAAAGGTTACTTTACAGTGAAAGTTGATTTCACTCTGAAGGTTCTAGGCTGCACGCTATACATCATTGGAAAGGTCCATGAGTCTACTTTTCAGCAAAAAAGTCAATTCGTAATTTTGACTAATGTGGAAGGAGATATTTTTGTTTTACTAAAACGAGTTTGAGCTATCTCGGACATAATCATTCTTGGAAATGTCACTTTATAGTGAAACCTAATTTCACTCTGAAGGTTCCATGTTGTACGCTATATATCGTTGGAAAGGTCTATGAGTATAATTTTAAACAAAAAAAATGGTTCGTTATTTCGACTCCTGTGGAAGGAGATATTGTCATTTTACTAAAACATGTTTGAGCTTTCTCGGACAGAGACATTCTTGGAAAGGTCACTTTACAATGAAACTTGATTTCACTCCGAAGGTTCCATCTTGCACGCCATACATTGTTAGAAAGGTCTATGAGTCTAGTTTCCTAAAAAAAATGCGGTTCATGATTTCGACTCGTGTGGAATGAGATATTTTCATTTTATTAAAATGTGTTTGAGCTGTCTCTGACAGAGACATTCTTAGAAAAATCACTTTACCATGATACCTAATTTCACTCCGAAGGTTTTATATTTCACGCCATACATCGTGGAAAAGGTCTACGAGTCTACTTTCCAAAAAAAAGGCGGTTCGTGATTTCGACTCATGTAGAAAGATATATTGTTGTTTTAGTAAGTGTTTGAGCTATCTCAGACAGAGACATTCTTGGAAAGCTCACTTTATAGTGAAATGATTTCAATTCGAAGGTTCCATGTTGCAAGGCATACATCATTAGAGAATTTTACTAGTCTACTTTTCAGCAAAAAAGGCAATTCATGATTTTAACTCCTGCAAGCCCCCCCGCTGCCTCCATCTGAACCTGCAAGTTGCGATTCTTCGACCTACCATGCCCTTGTCTAAGGGCGATGGCCGAAGCTGTAGAAGAAATAAAATAGAAACAATTAGTACCATATTTATATAATCATTAATAAAAATAGAAACTATGCATACCATCTACGACAGGATCGGTCGACCCTACATATGAGGGGGAAGGGGTCGATGGGTCCTACATAACTATGCATCTGCATAAACCTGGTCCAACCATATCTACAAAGAAAGTTTAAAAATAAAATTGTTCCTATTAAATCGTAAAAATTAAAATCCTTATCGAAGTAAAAATGAATACCCATTACATCATAAAATTGAATATCTATTACATTATAAAATCGAAATCCATTACACTTGATACTAACACATGTAACACCTATTACAATTATTCATTTGAGTCTGTATCATCATCTAAAATTGAATTTTCTTCATTCTCGATACAATACTCTAACAATGTGTCATCATCAAAATCATTTTCCTCGTCATCATCATCATTAATGAACATTGCATCCCTCGGATCTAATTATGTGGTATTGGTGACGTCGGAAGTTACGACATGATCTAGTTCTACATCAGTTCTATTCAACTGATACGAAGTAACATCTTCATGATCATGCCGGACAACACCATCGTGGGCAGATTGAGACTCTTCTTGTAGTGCCTTCTCAGTCCTTTCCAACTCTTCATCTCCCTCGCCAACTTCTAGGACATCATAAACATTTCTAGATTTTATTTTTTGGACAACATGCCAATCACCTCTTGTTTTCGTGTCCTTCAAATAGAAAACTTGTTTTGCTTGAGATACCAAAACATACGGAGCATCTTTAAATGTCGTACGTGACGTATTGACACTTATGAAGTGCTTATTGATCTGCATTCCAATCTTCTTATTACTTACATCCCATCAATCACATTTAAAAATATACACAGAATGACCGTAGCAATAATGTAACTGTATGATGTCTTGTAAAACACCATAGTACTCTATAGTTTGTCCTACGTCACCATCTTCCTGAACAAGGACCCCGCTATTTTGTGTTCGCCAACTGACCTCACGTTCCCTCGTGTGAAATCAAACACCATCAACAATTAAATCGGTGTAACGGGATATCCTTTGATCAGGACCACATGCCAAGGAATATAATTGATCGTACACCTCAAGAAATTGTTGGTGGCATAATAGTTTCATCCATTAATTCAATACAAGTACAAAATTAATTGAATACAAATGCATTAAGTAATACAATTATAATTAATTGAAACCTTATCTTACACGTTCTCCGAACCACTTTAGAAACAAATTTTGTTGTCTTTGCTCTAAATCAGAACATGATACATGTTCTCTCTGAAGCTCTATCGTATGCTTACTACATAAGATGAGATATGTTATATGTAACTTACATTTGTGTACTAACATAGTATTGCAATGATTTCGATAAACTTACTTAAAATATGACAATGTCTCATCGCAGTTGTTGAACACGGTGTAGTGGGCTTTTTCCAACTCTTGAGGATGACACCATTCATATATACGGTTACCTATTGGCCGCACATTCTGATTAAACACCGCAAGGCCAGTTCATTGCTGTCGTGGACCACTATCAGAATTTCGCTCTTGACGATTAAACCTTGTCTCAATATCTTCAAGATGCATAGAGTAGAAGGTGAGACATTCAGCATCAACGTAAGCCTCAGCAATTGACCCTTCCGGTCGTGTTTTATTACTCACATATTGCTTCAATGTATGCAAATATCTATTTTAATAATTAATCAGTTATACATTAATAGTTAGGATGGATAGATAACACAATTCATAAAATTAAATGTACCTTTCTATTGGATACATCCAACGGTATTGGACAGGTCCGTCAATTTTTGCCTCATGAGGCAAATGCACAACTAGATGGACCATTATATCAAAGAAAGCTAGAGGGAAAATCTTTTCCAACTTGTAGAGGATCACGACAACATCCTTTTCGAGCTTTTCCAATACTTCCAAATTCAACGTCTTCGCACATAATTCTCTAAAGAAGCAGCCCAACTCAGTCAATGTAGTTGATATGTCATCGGAGAGATATCTACATAGTGCAACTAGAAGAAGTCATTGTAAAAGGACATAGCAATCATGACTCTTCAATCCGGATATTTTTCCATCTATAACATTTACACACCGAGATATATTCGATGCGTATCCATCCAGAAACTTCACCGATTTAAACCACTCGCAAATCCTCATTCGCTCTGCGGATGATAACGTATATTGTGCAGGAGATACGATATATTTATCATCGCTACGTATTAGGTGCAGCTCTTTCCATATTCCTAGGTCCTACAAGTCTAACCGGGCTTTAACAGTATCCTTCATTTTTCCTTCAATGTTCATTAAAGTTTCTAGCACGTTATCACAGATGTTCTTCTCGATATGCATAACATCCAAATTGTGCCTCAACTTAAGGGTCTCCCAGTACGGCAAATAAAAAAATATGCTCTTCTTCGTCCAGTTTAACTCCACATTAGTACGCTTTCTCTTCTTAGTACCCGGTATCTTCCCAAACCTCATTGGTTGGATGAGTGCCAATTGCGCTAACACGTCTTTGCCAAACAACAATGGAGGTGACAATTTGCGCTCAATTTTTTCATCAAATAGATGCTTCTACCGATTTTGCTAGCCATGTGATGGCGATAGAAAACGACGATGGCACATGTAGCATATCTTCTTTTTATTGGACAAATGTAAGCAATATGCATCCTTATTGCAAATCGGACATGCCAGATACCCCTTAATGCTCCACCCAGACAAGTTCCATATGTTGGAAAGTCATTTATGGTCCACAGTAACACTGCATGCAATTGAAATGTCTCATTCTTAGAGACGTCGTATGCCTCCACTCCCACCTCCCACAATTCCTTTAACTCATCCACTAAAGGACGCAAGTACATATCAATTTCATTACCAGGAGACTTCGGTCCTAGAATAAGCAACGACATGAAGATAAATGGTTCTTTCGTACATTTCCACGGTGGCAAGTTATACGGCACAAGCAACACCAGCCACATGCTGTAGGCATTACTCATGTCACCGAACGGATTAAAACCGTCGCTAGCCAGCCCAAGTCATACGTTACGCGCCTTATTTGCAAACTATTCGTGATTTGTATCAAACTCAGCCCAAGTTTAAGAATCTGTCGGATGCCTACATTCATTTTCCTCAGCAATATACTTCTCCTTATGCAACCGCATATCTTCTGCCTTCTTCTGAAACATGTACAACCTTTGTAGTCTAGGTTTTAAGGGAAAATATCTCAGCACCTTGTGCGAAATTGTCTTGCTCTTTCCTTCATTCAGCTTGTACCTGGGTTCGAGGCACACTGTACACTCCTTACATTGTTCAATCTCCTTCCAACATAACATGCAATCATTTTTTCAAGCATGTATGGGAATATACCCGAGGCCCAAATCTCTTAATATTCTTTTCTCCTCGTAATATGATTTCGGAAGGGTCTCCCCAATAGGAAGCGCTGCTTTAATCAAATCAATGACCATATTAAATGATTTGTTACTCCATCGGTTGATGGTCTTAATATGAAGGAGTTTCACGAGAAAGTCCAGTTTTGAAAACTTATCACAACCCGGATATAACGGCTGCCTTGCTTCCTTCAATAAGGACTCAAACGCTTCCAATTGTCCTGTGTCAGTCCTGTGGCTACTCACCCCAGTTGTAGCCCCCTACAAGTCTGTCAGCATTTGTGGCAAACCTTCGTAACCAACCCCAACATTATCACCAAAGTCATCATTGTCGTCTTCTTCTTTATCCTCAAATATCACTCGTACGTCACGGTGTTCCCCATGAAATTGCCAACACGTATACCTCTTGTTCACCCCGTGTTGGAGTAGGTGCTCTTTGGCCTCATCCATGTGCATATAATCCCTATTATTGTACCTCTTACATGGATATCGTATCCTATTTCTCCCATCTGCAGATGCACGAGCAAACTCAATGAAATCTTTGATCCCCTTCACATACCCTGGCAAATGCCTGCCTCTTAAGTCCATCCAACTCTTATCCATTTTCGTCTACCTAATACAAGTAAAAAATGATACTCATTATAAATATGAAACATGAATCCTATCACCTCCAACTTCTCTCTAAAGGGTAAGGTGGTCCTATCCCATTTATGAATGCACAATGTACATTGCAATTAGTAGCAAATCAAATACTTGATTCCACTCGGAAAAAATTTTGGCAGCATCTCTCCACAGTTCTCCAAGTATACGAGATAGACGTTAGCATGCCTAAATATATATCCAGAGAACAATAGGAGACTGTGCTGAAATTTTGTCATAGTGAAATATTCAAGCATGAGTAGCTATTGATTACAATGCAGATTTATGCATTCTCGAACTGTCCTCTTTGGATAATTCAAGAATCGATTTTCATATACACAAGCCCAATCGCAAATAAATTCCGCAATAAGATTCACATGTGATGAAAATGACTCCCGAACGGGGCTAGGCTTACATGAATGCAATTGTTAACTTACAAAACAATCACCATAATTTTTTTTTCACGAAGTAATCCCTAAAAAAAAAAATTAGGCCACGCTCACAGCGGCCTTACTGAAAAGGCGCATCAGCACGCAATATAGGACACTATTTTGTTACTTTTAGGTTACCACCTCTTTTTCGCACGGGAAACCCTATTTTGTTGCTTTTTTGTGACACACTTTGTGTGCGTCACAAAAGGACACTATTAGCAACGCACAACTGTGCGTCGCAAATACCCTATCGGAAGATGAGTCATTCGGTCCTGACTTCTGACCAAAGAGTCCTAGAGCTTTGTGTCTTGGGCACGCTTTTCTCATAACTTGTATGTAACCTAGTTTGTGGTCTCTTTTCTTTGATGTAGTGATCAGTAATTCACCATTAACCTAGTATTTGCTCTAAAATAGGGCAAGCAAGAAAACTATCAGCTCACAATTTTTGCCAAGTTGTAGTACTGTCATTCTTCTTAAAACAAAATAGACCTTATGGTGTATCTTAGGTCATACAGATCTAGCATAAACAACATGATATCATAGAGCAATGTTTTGGATATAACATTTGTGTATTCTTGTAGAAGGACAACTAGTCAGGCTTTCTAGCTTAAAGGATATATATACCATGTTGTTAATATCATTTTCTTTAAAATCATAATGTTCTTTATAAAGTTTTGTTTATGGTTTGCTCAAGTTTCTTTATAAAATTTGTTCATGGTTTGCTCAAGTCTGTGGACCCCTTTTTAGGTTTTATATAGAGTTTCCAATTAGTAGTGCAAAAGGAAAAAAATATTTTAATTGGGACAACTGATTATAGTGAGTTCAACAAATGGGGGAAGAAGATTAACTACCACTTTAAGCTTAACCTATCAATATTGGAAGTTCAGTAATTCACTCCGTAAAAAATTCTACCAAAAATCACAACTAATCCATTATATAACATACTGATATACACAAAATCCTAAATATATATGAAACAAGAAAAACTTAACACAAACAGATCTAAAAACATACTGATATACACACAAAATCCTAAATTCATTATATAACACAAAAGTTATTTCTATAACACATTATATAACACAAATAGATCTAAAAACACAAAACCTAAAAAAAACTGATATAAAAACACAGAATGATCGTATATGGATGTAAAGTTCACAATACATGAATGTCGATTATATTTCAAGCTCAAAACAACAAAAAATTACAAAGAAGAAAAAGATCATGGCATCGACGAAACAAAAAAAAAGCAAAAAACTTAAAGAAAATGAACCTTGTTTTCGATCAAGAATGGAGATCAACTGAATCTACTTCGAGAAAGAGAGAAAATCAGCGAGAGAAAAATCTTTGATCAAGAATCAACGAGAAGGGCGATCGATCACTTTATGACAAGGTCTTACCCAAAAAAATAATTTCAATAGAACAGAGGCTATTGAAATACCTTCTAACGATTCGAGTGTGCAGAGGGAAATAGCGGAAAATAACTAAATCGAGCACTATAATGGTTCTGTAATTTTGAGAGACTTGCGATTCCGAGGATGGAAGAAGCGGGCACAGAACGAGAGAAATAGAGAGCATGCAGAGGGAAAGAAGAGAGAAGAAGAAACTGGTTTGGTGCGACGCTGTTGTAAAAAAATGGGTATTAGTTTTTGCGACGCACACTGAGTGTCGCTGATAATGTGTGCGCGTCACAAATTATCCTCCAACACGATGTCATTTAACTTAGTAACACCATTACCGACAGACACCTGGGCATTGCTAATATTAGCGACGCACAGTGCATCGCACAAACCATCGCAAAAGGTTTCGCACCCTTTTTTTTTGCGCGGGAAGGCTATTTTCTTGGTCATTTGCGACGCACACCATGTGCATCGCCCATATTCACTAGCAACGCATTTTGTGCATCACAATAATGCGCATCGCAAAAAACCTGTTTTCTTGTAGTGATACTAAGTGCATTTCTAAGCAAAGAGAATACTTTAAGGCAATTTTCGGTGTACTGAAGATCATTCCAACCATCAACCTTTGAGTTTCTCGGTCAGTTGGTGAAAGTGCACTTTTCTATTTATTTTTTCGTATTTCATCTCTGTCTCTCTTTCTCCCTTTTTTTTCTATTTAAGTTATATTTTCTAGAAAAATGGTTGCTTCTGATGCTCAGTCAAGCATGGGAGAAAAAGTGAAGGAGGTCATAGAAATAGGAGACTAGGAGGCATTAGGCCTTATTTTGGGTGATGGAGTTGGGAATGCTTCAGGTGATAGTTCGGGAGTGCTTCTAATCGAAGCACACCTTGAACCTAGGGATAGAAAAGCCAGTTTGTTGGGCATACCTTATAGGAGAGAGGAAGGCAAGAGTGCCATGATTAAGGGTATGCTAGATGCCCTCAAAATCAATTTTGACCTTCCTCCAAATGTGTTTTGTAGGATACCGAGGGCTATAGATCACCCATCAGATATTGAGAGAAAAGAGATTTGTGCTTACCTTGAATGGTTCGAGGTCGGTGTACGTTTCCTCTCCACCCTTTAGTGAACGAGTTCTTTAACAAGTTAAAATTTCCCCTGCCGAACTAAACATTAATAGTTGGAGGCAATTGATGGAATTTTTAGTCCTATGTCTCCAAAACGAAGTCGAAGTAGATCTGAACATCATTAGAAGTAATATGGATATGAAGTACCTAAAGTCAGAGGGGGTGTTTTATATGTCCCTTGACAAGAAGTTCAAGCCACTGACCTCAGTGCTTACTTCCAATAAAACATGAAAGAAATGGTACTTCTTTGTCAAGGGTGGTTGGGAATATAAAGACTTCGAGAACAAGAGCAGTTTCTTTCCTCGGCACACCGGGCTTAAGGGTGAGCCTACAAAACTTCAGATGCTATTATGAATACCATACTTCTCTTCTGACCTGACTAACGTTGTTTTTAAATTTCTTTTACCATAGATAAGAAGGCTTGGAAAAGGTTGACTTTCACTCCCGACCTGCAAGAAAAGTATAAGAGGCTTCTTCGTCCCCAAGACCACCCCCACGATCAGATCCTTACTATTCAAAACCTTATGGATGTAGGACTTGTAAAGGATTAGTCAGAGATCCTAAAGAAAACAATTTTGATGGGCTTGACCCTAGGATCGAAAAAGGTTGAAGGGACATCCACCCTTGCCGAACAAGCCCCTCCCCAAAAGAAGAAGAGGATAGAGGTCAAGGGGCCTAGTTCCCCTTGAATGTACAGTTTCTGAGGAACTAGCATTGTCCGATGCTCGACGTGAGCTCCTTCCTCATCAAGTTCCAATGGTATGCTTTGATTCCAGAGGCAAAGGGAAGATGGGCATGGTTCCTCTAGGGGTGGCCATGATTGAGACCGGGGAGGCTGCCATAAAGAAGGCCTATGAAGAGGCCTAGAGCTCAGCTACCGATTGTTTCAAGGGCTTTAACTTGGGACTGTCCGATCTGCATCTCTTTCCTTTGAGGAAAAGCTGAAAGAGTCCCTTACTGCTCTTGCTATTCTGGAATCATACAAGAATGTTTTGGCTTCAGAATTGGGGGCCCTAAAAAAAGAAAAGGAAAAAGTTGACTCTGCTACTGCTTAGAGGTTTGCCACCAGTATGCAAATGGCAAGGGAAGAGACAAAGAGAGCCCTTAGAAAAGACTTGCAGAGGTTGGGGGAAGAGTTTGCAGACCATAGGTATGAAACTTTCAGGAAAAAGGTCCAAAAGCTATATCCTGGCCTTGATATCTCTAGAGTGGATGAGGTTTCGGTGGATGAGCCTGTGATGAGTCCTTCTGAAACTACCCCGACGGAATCTGCAAACCCCGAGCAAGAAGCCCCTCTTGCCAATGATAATTAGTTAGGATTTCTTGTAATTATTTTTTCCTCTTCTGATTTTTCGATCTTGTAACCCTCCTCTTTTTGGGATTTCTAATAAATGAAACTTTTGTGTTTTAGACTTTGTGTCTAGTTGGATATCTTTGTGTTATATCTAAGCTTAAGATAATTTTTTCAATATCCTATAACACTTATAAATAAAACAAGGCTTTCATAGAAGTCTATAGAGTGAAAAAATGGACCAAACCTATTATATTTGTAATGAATACAAGGTCTTGAAGGGTCTGTACATTTATTTGAATGGGCCAGACCTTTAACACTTGTAATGGACGCAAGGTTTTTAGGGGTCTGTATATTGATTTGAATGGACTAAACCTATAACACTTGGGATGGACATAAGGTTTTTAGGGGTCTGTACATTGGTGAAATGGACCAGACTTGTAGCACTTGTAATGGATACAAGGCTTTTAGGGGCCTATACATTAGTGAAATGGATCAGACGTGTAGCACTTATAATGGACATAAGGCTTTTAGGGGCCTGTACATTAGTGAAATAGACCAGACCTGTAACACTTGTGATGGACTCAAGGTTTTTAGGGGTCTGTACATTGGTGAAATGGAGCAGGCCTATAGCACTTGTAATAGATACAAGGCTTTTAGGGGCTTGTACATTAGTGAAATGGGCCAGACTTGTAGCACTTGTAATGGATACAAGGATTTTAAGGGCCTCTACATTGGTGAAATGGACTAGACCTATAGCACTTGTAATGGATAAAAGACTTTTACGAGCCTGTATATTGATAACAAACTCTAAAGTGAATCAAAAGTAGCTTTATTATTGATAATACTTGCGTAAGTGTTCGATGTTCCAAGGTCTGGGTACAGGCTTCCCAGTTGAATCTTCCAACCAATAAGTCGTAGGTTTGATGATCTTGGTTACTTTGTAAAGTCCTTCCCAATTAGGGAAGAGCTTTGCCATAGTAGGATCTTTAGTGTTTGGAAACATTTTTCTCAAGATGAGATTTTCGAGCTAGAAATTGATGGGTTTTAACCCTTGGTTGAAACATTTAGCCATTCTCTGTTGGTAGGCTTCAGTCTTAATCCGAGTTTTCTTACGTCTTTCTTCTAGTAAGTCCAGATCTTCTGCAAGCTGTTAACTATTGGCCTGTTGGTCAAAGCAATCTGTTTTAAGGGTTGGCATGCCAATTTCAACAAGAATGATCGCCTCAGTGCCATAGGCGAGTGAAAATGGTGTTTCTAGAGTTGGGGTTCTTTTAGTAGTTTGGTAGGCCCAGAGCACTCCAGGGAGCTCTTCAACCCATCTTCCCTTGACTTTCTCTAACCTCCTCTTTATTGCTTCGAGAATAGTGCAGTTGGTAACCTCGGCTTGCCTATTAGCTTGAGGATGCCCTGGAGAGGAGAAGTGGTGACTGATGTGTAGGTCTTTATCGAACTTCTCAAATACTTTTCTAATAAACTATGCCCCATTGTCTGAAATAATGATGCGAGGTATACCGAACCTACACATAATATTTTTTCAAGTGAAATTCTTTACTTCTACCTCTGGGATGTGGGTCAGTGGTTCAGCTTTTGCCCATTTAGAGAAATAGTCATTTGCGACTAGTAGGAATCTTCTGTTTTGAGGGGTTTTTAGTAGTGGCCCTACAATGTCCATTCCCTACTAGGAAAAAGGTCAAGGACTCACGATAAGGACGAGTTCATGATGGGGTTGATGTTGGTAAGAAGTGAAATGTTGACATTTGTCACACTTCCAAACATATTCCTTAGCTTACTTTAGCATACTAGGCCAGTAGTAGCCTTGAGTTAGTGCTTGGTAAGCTATGGTCCTACCACTGTTATGGTTGCCACAGATCCCCTCATGTATCTCGGCTAGGACGTATTAGGCCTTTTCTAGATTTAAGCATTGTAGGAGGGGATGTGTGTAAGATCTTTGGTAAAATTTTTCTTTAAGAATTAAATATTGAGCTGCCCTAATCTGAATTCTCCTAGCATGATTCTTGTCTTTTGGAAGCGACCCTTCCTTTAGGTACTAGATGATAGGAGTCATCCAATTTTGAGATTGTTTAAAAATTTAAAGAGATTGTAATATTTCAATACTAGGTTTTGATCGGTAGGAGATTTTTACCATTGAATCCCTTTCTAGCTTGAGATAAGAGACCATATTTGCTAAGGTGTCTGCCTTGGAGTTCTGGTTTCTTTCAATCTTCTAAACAGTGAATTTGCAGAAAGACCGCTTTAGTGATTCCACTTGCTCTGAATATCAGGTCATTTTGTTATCCTTGGTAGAATATTCTTCCAAAACTTAACTCACTACAAGCTGAGAGTCATAAAATGCGTCAAGGTCCAGAGCTTCGCATTCTAGAGCTAATTTCATCCCAAGGATAAGTGTTTCGTACTCGGCTTCATTGTTAGAGGCTCTAAATCCCAAGTTAACGGACTTTTCGGTTACAATCCCATCAAGGGACTAAAGTATTATACCTACTCCAGAGCCCTTGTCTGTAGATGAACCATCGGTGTAAAGTAGCCATACCGAAGTGTCTGTAGTGATTTGAGCTTTAAAATGCTGTGTACTAGTGAATTCCGCTAAAAAATCTGCTAATACTTGAGCTTTGATAGCAGTCTGTGGAACGTAGGATATGTCAAATTCTCGTAGTTTTATTAACCATTTGACCAGTCGTCCAGAAACTTCAGGTTTATGTAGGACTAATTTTAAAGGACAAGGTGTAGGGATTATAATAGGATGGGCTTGAAAGTATGGTCTGAGCTTCCGAGCGGATGTTACCAAGGCTAAGGCAAATTTTTCAATTTCAGAGTACCTTGTCTCAGTGTCCAAAAGTGTTTTACTAACATAGAAAATAGGCCTCTAAATTCCTTTGTCTTCCCTAACCAACGTAGAGCTGATGGCACTTTCTGACACAACTAAGTACATGAATAGTTTTTCCCCTGGCACTAATTTTGAAAGGACTTCGGGGAAAGCTAAGTATTGCTTAAGTTATTAGAAGGCCTCTTCACATTCAGAGGTCCATTTTAGGGCCTTATTCCCCCTCAAGGCTTTAAAAAACGGGCAGCACCAATCCATATATTTAGAGATAAACCTATTCAGTGATGTTATCCTTCCATTCAACCCCTGAATATCTTTCTTAGTTTTGGGTGATTCTAGTTCAATCAGAGCCTTGATCTATAAGGAGTCTGCCTCAATTCCTCTTTGGGAAACTAAGAAACCCAATAGTTTTCCTTCTGTGATCCTGAAGGTACATTTTAATGGGTTAAGTTTCATTCTGTGTTTCTTCAGGATGTCGAACGTCTAGCTCAAGTGCTGGATGTGGTTACTCTTTCGAACACTTTTGACGAGCATATCGTCGATATAGACTTTCATTGTATTCCCAATCTGGAGGCCAAACACGCTGTTTACAAGCCTCTAATACGTAGTTTTAGCATTCTTTAAACCGAATGGCATCACTCTATAACAATAGAGACCTCGTTCTGATATGAAAGTTGTTTTCTCCTTGTTTAGAGGGTACATTTGAATTTAATTGCACCTAGACTAAACATCCATGAAACTCATGAGCTCATGACCTGCCGTGGCATCAACAAGTTGATCGATTCTGGGAAGAGAGAAGTTGTCTTTAAGACAAACTTTGTTAAGGTCAGTATAATCAACGCAAACCCTCCACTTGCCGTTCTTCTTTCTTGCAAGAACTGTATTGGCAAGCCACTTTGGGTAGAACACTTCTCTTATCATTCCAACATTAAGCAACCTCTAGACATCTTCATTGATGATCTTGTGACGTTATTAGGCAAATGTCCTCTTTTTTTGCCTTACTGGGGGATGGTCTAGATCCATCATCAGTTTATGAGAGATGAAATCAGGATCTATTTCCTCCATATCTTTAGTTTCCCAAGCAAATACTAAAAGGTTAGCCTTTAAAAATTTAATGATATCCTCTTGCTCAGAAGGAGATAGAGCTGAGCCAATGTGTAAGTATTTTCTCTCTTCTTCAGTGCTGATGAGTACTTTGATAGGCTCTTCTATTGGTTTAATCGCGTTGTCTCTTCCGTTGGGACTTAGTAGCTCATCAATCTCAGAAGGACATTCTTCTACCTCATGAAGATTGGAAGATAAGGAACTTCCCCTTTCATGAGGGTACTGTAATTGCTATTTGGAAGGTTTTTCTTTTAGTACGAAGGCATGACATTTCTAGGCAGTGGGTTGACAACCCTTGATGGTAAGAATTTTGTTGTTATGGACATATTTCAAGCATTGATAAAGGGTTGAAGTAACTACTTGCATCTGGTGGATCTAAGGCCTTCCAATAATGACATAGCATTTAGGACCATGTATTCAGAGATTAGCGTCTTCTGGCCGTCTCCCTCTTCTATCATAGTTGGTAGGTCAATTCTGCCTATTGGGATGTTGAGATTCCCATCGATTTCTACCATGACAGCAATGATAGCTCTAATGTCTTTAGAGTCGAGTTTCATGCGTTTGAAGGGTTCATAGAATAACACGTTGGTAGAACTTCCAATATCTACGAGAACCCTTCTGATATCAAAATTAGCAATTTTGAGTGAGATGACAAGAGCATCGTTGTGGGGACAATGTATCCCAACAAGGTCCAATTCAAAGAACTAGATTTGAGGTTCTGACTTTACCTTTTTCTCAATGGTCGTGATCTGGATAATATGGGGCTTTACCCTTGCCTCTCGAGCATATCTTTTCCTGGCTCGGTTAGATGTCTCTGTCATCGTATTGTTAGCATGGAGCACGAAGATGACTTGATTATTTTTTCATTGCTGATCATTCTGAACTTCCCTCTATTCAGGCCTTTGCTCTTGCCTCATTTGAGGTGGTCTTTCATTACGGGGGTTCTATCTCTCGTCTTGGCGAACAAACTTTCTTAGTCGTCCTCTTCTGATGAGATGCTCTATTTCCTACTTCAGAGCCCTGCACTCTTTAATCGTGTACCCTTGCTCTTTATGGAAATCACAATACTTGTTCTGATTCCTTGAGTCTGGGTGGCTTTTTAGTGGCTCCAGCCACCTCAGGTTTTCACAAGTTTGGATCTGTTGGAGTATGTGGGTAAGAGAGGTATTCAGAGGGGTGTAAGTCATATACCTCCCAAAGTTAGAGTTGTTCTAGGCTTTGGGTGGTGTTCTCTTGTCGAGACTCCTAATCTTCTTCTTGTTAGCGTTGTTATCCCTCTTCTAAACTTGTTCATCCTTCTGAGCTTATTCTTTAGCTTTTCAGAAAGAGGTTTTTGTATCTTCGAGATTAATATACTTTCGCAATCTATCTATAAGTGTTGTCATATCGATAGGAGGATTCTTGGTCAAGAAATCCTGGAAGTGTCCAGGCCCAAGGCCTAAAGTGAGGGCAGCCACTAAGAACCTGAACTGCAATCAGTTACATTCGTGAGCTCGGTATTAAAGTGAGCAATGTACTCCCGAAGTGATTCTCCCTTTTCTTGCTTCACAATTAGCAAGAATTTTGGTCATTTTCTCAACTTTGTGCTTGTTAAGAATCGATCGAGAAATAGCTTACTGAGCTTGTAAAAGTTGTTGATCGATTTCTAGGGAGGATTGTAAAACCATTTAAGGGTAGTACCCTTTAGGCTAGTTACAAAAGTTCGACACATGAAGACATCAGTAGCCCCATATAGAGCCATTGTGTGCTGATAATGAGATAAGTGGTCTCTAGGGTCCTTAAACGCATCCTAGAGAGTGAATTTTGGAACAACGAATTTCTTAGGTCACTCTTCTATCATTATGGCAGAAGTGAATGGCGTGGAAAACCTTCTGAGCAGTTTACTTAGCTCGTCTTGCTCTAGAGGGGCGTAGAATCCCTTGGTTAAGATCGTCTGATCTTGAGAGTCTGTTATATCCTCTACCATCTGATGGGCTTTCGATAGGACTTGTTGTGTGATCGGTACCCATTGTTAGTCTTGTCCTATACCTCTAGATCTTGGATTTATGGGAGGAATTTTTCTGGTGTTATCAGGAGGATGATGCTCTTCCGAGATTGAGGTTTCGAAAGGTTGGAATTCCTACAACGTTGATTGGCTCCAAAGGCCGTTGGAATTAGTATCTTCATTCTGCTCTAGTAGTCGACAACAGGATGAAACGTGGACATTCCTCTTCCTACAGCTGTTGACGAATGGGGATCGGTCCCCATATCAACAATATCATGGAGGTGTACCGGTTGCATGTTAAGCAACTCCTCGTTGTGGGATCATCCGCCCATGGTCGTGATAGGAGGCTGAGATCCTCCGTAAACAGCATTAGTAGGAGGAAGAGGATTACTCCGTTGGTTCAGAGCCAATGAGGCCAAACTTGTGATATGACAGTGAGTTGTTCCTGCATTTGATCGGACTACCGTTGAATCTGATCAAGCTGTTGTTATAAACGAATGGGTGTTTGTCCCATTTCTCTTCTAGTAGGAGGCTGATTCTGAGGGTTTTGAGAGTTCTTTCTAGGATGAAGGTTGGGAGCCATTGACTTTTGGAAGAAAAAAATAATAGATTTGTTATTTGAAGAGAAAATTGTAAGAACGATTTTCGGTTCCTATAAACAGCGCCAAGTTGATGTTGCTCTTTTATGGTCAGAGGGTCTCCCATCCTTCGCTACCTATCAAGAACTTGAGGTCAAAGGGTCATCGGAAAGACTCAGGTGGTAGCCGCTCCGATGATAAAGTCAGTAAAGAAATAAAGGCAGTAATTCAAAAGAATAATTGAACATAAATTAAAAGCGTACCTTATGTCCTTATTTATATGTTGTAGATCTCCTAAGTTGAATAGGATTAGGAGTCGTGAAAATAGGGATTTGAAGATATCTTGAAGATAGTAGTTGCCATATTAAACTTTTGTTTCCTTATTTTGAGATCAGTAGCCTATGAAAGGCCGTGACTAGTTCAAAACCTCTTATCTCCGAAATGTCAATATGGTATATCAAAATTCAATAGGATTTGTGTTAAATCCTTTTTCTTTTTTAGTAATTCAAATTATCATAAATATATGTAATAATATTCTTTCATGTTTTCACCTTATACAATCAATTCCAACTCAACTAGTAAACTAATCCGGTGTTAAGCCGGTGTCTTTAACTTTTTTCTTTTGATTAATGGTTACCAAAAAAAAAAAAAGATAAAGAAAAACATGAAAGAGTAGAGTGGCACAAAAAAAATACCAAATTGCATTTTGAGCATTGAAGCTCTAGAAAATATTGAATGTTCAATAATTTTGATCAAACATGAACAGTCATATGAATGTCATGTCATGTATATAAACAATTATTATTATTATTATTTTTATCTCTTAGAACACTAATACAATTTATTATTGGTCAAAAAGACAAATGAATATCCTAACCAGCCAACTAGTTAGGATGATCAAGGCTTGGCTGGCTGCTGAGTGAGTGGGGGCTGTGACTTGAGTTGGTACTAGCTAGTTGGTCCTACTAATTAATTAAGTCCAAAAATTAAGGTTGTAGCTCAGTAGTAGTAGTAGTAGTTGAACTTGAGATTATCTTTGTTTATATGGTTCTCCTCCCCTCGTAGATTGAAGCCAACAAATATTATGTTTATTATATCCCATGCATGCATCTTACAAAATTAAGGATAACAATTGAGATAATGCACCTGATGGACCTAGAGAGTAGTGATGATAATACTAATATTAACAAGCCATGTTTATTTGACGGGATAAGAGGGTGTGATAGAATAAGTGATATTTTATTTTATGTTTGGACATTTATATTCCACTAATGTGTGGGATAAAAATCATTCCACTAAGGTGATGGTATTTTTTTTTATTTTATGCTCAATGGAATAAGAAATAAAATGAAAATTTTCAATCATTCTCTTATGACAAGAAAAAAATATATAAGAGGAAAGAGATTACTTCCAACAATCACTATTGACGCTATCTATATAAATTTTCATAACATATTATTATTATTCTTGATGACACTTTTAAGACTATTAAATAGATTTTAAATATACCAACAATTTTTTTCTTACATCTATTAGTAATCCATTTTATTAATATTTATACATAATAAATTATTAAATTTGTTGAATCATCTCTTATTTATCTATATCTCTTTATTGTTCTTAACTTTATTTTTAAATTTTTAAGCATATATTTTTAAAAAATATATTTTAGAAATTTGATTTTTCTAAAATCTCAAAAAAATTATTATTAAAAATAAAAATTTAATATCACAAATATTTTATTTTCATAAGATTTTATTATTAATTATATCGATTTAAGTATAGGATTGAAGTAGAATAACGTATTTGAACTTTTTATCTAGACATGTTTCAAATACTGGAATATGATATTTAATATTTTTTTAAATTTTATTTCTTATTTGATCTGAACATATTCTATCAGGTCTGACAATTTTATCCGATCGTCCAAACGAGACCCAATGCCAAAATCATAACTTTTTTTTTGTTTGATTTTGATGTTGCAATTTTTGGCTAATGTAGATTCCAAGCTGGACTCCCTGAAGAACACTCAAAGAAGAAGATCAGAGGACCACCGGGTTGGCTCCGGCGGTAGCTGCTCCGATGCTTAAGTCAATAAAACTGAATTGAAAGACTGTAATGTAAGCCAAATAATGAGCATGAAAATAAAGTGTACCTTTAGGGTTTAATTTATAAGCTGTGGCTTTCCTAAGTTGATTAGGATTTGGAGCCATGAAAGTAGGGATTCGATTATCGGAGATAGCAGTTACCTTGTTGGATATAGTATCAAATAGATAACCACGTGTAGTGGTTTCCTTGTAAAAGACTGTTTCCTTATTCTCAGCTCGGCAGATGTTAAGGCGGTGATGAGCTCTGAATAACGGAGTGTTGCCCTGAAGGTCTATGTTCGAACCTGTAAATTCTACAAGTATGTAGATCTGCTCTAGAGGGATGTGCTCGGCCTCTTAAGTTCTGTAGGTCTACTCTGACTGGCCGAGCAAGAGCTGAACGGCCGAGTGCGAGCTGAATTGTAGGTATACGTGTCAAGTGATGATTGGTCTGTCACATCGCGGTATATCAGTTACTCCCCCCCAAGCCTTAGTTTGAGCTTGTGGCGTAACTAAGGTTTACGAGCCTCCAAAAAGTCACGCGTTCTGCCATCTCGTTTTTCGAGACAACTTTTGGTGCCTCATTTATTGCGCAGTCAATTTTTTATGCTTCCAAGGCTATCATTGCTTGTAACCGTCGCGACGGTTCGCCTTGGTAACCCCCATTTTCTGAATTTATATAAAAAGGGGAAGGAGCTTTGTACGCCTCTTTTACTGTTTTTCATGTGCTTGGAAGAAATAAAGCATTTTGCCATTGTTGAACTAGCAAGCTAGGCTGTAAAGAGTGTTTGTCGCCTGAAGCTTCTCTATCTTTTCAGGTTTGACTTTGGTTCCTTCGTTCATACTTTCTTTGTCGTTCTTCTCTTCCTTCTTTTCTGGTTATTTTTTGAAATGTCTACCTCTACTGCATCTTCTGGTGTTGGCGGTGGTTCGGGGAGTCTCTTAGAGACTTATACTTCATCCCAAACCCCAATTAGGGATAGTAGTCCCTTGGGGACTGGGTCGGAAGAGACCCGTTCTAGCCCTGAGGTTATGATTGTAGATGCTTTCCTAGAGCCTAGGAATAAAAAGGGAGAGGTCTCTGGTTAGCTTCTCCCAAAGGGATGAGGGACAGAGCATTATAACCTCTTCCTGGTTAGATAGTATAAGGAAGGAATTTGATTTTCCTCAAAATATCGCCCTTAGGGCCCCTGATGACATAGATCATCCTTCGGATATTAGAGAAGGCGAGATCTGTGTTTATATTGCCCGATTTGAAATGGGGTTACGTTTTTCTTTCCCCAAATTGCTTAGGGAATTCTTTTGTTGGTTTAATCTTTGCCCCGCTGACCTGACCTTGAACAGTTAGAGACACCTGTTAGGGTTTATGGTTTTAGGTCATATGAACGGTGTCGAGGTCTCTTTAGATTTGATCCGTAGTAAAATGGGTCTTAAGTACATGAAGTCGGAGGGCCTCTACTACATGTCTTTTGACAAGGGTTTCAGACCTCTGTCATTAGTACTGACCTCCAACAAATCTTGGAAAAATCGATCTTTTTTTGTTAGTGAAGAATGGGAGGTGGCAGACCTTGAGGATTAGATCTCTACATTCCCCCGAAGCACGGGGTTTATGGGTGAGACCCCCTTCCTTTTGTAATCTATGCTCTGTTATTGCCCCTACCTCTGTATTATTTGACTGATTGTTGTTGTGGTATCTTTTGTGTAGGCAAGAACATCAAAAAGAGGCCTTCCTTCACTCCTACTCTTAAGGATCAATATAAGAGGGTCCTTTAGACCCCGAATCGGGACTTCAGAGTCATCCTCCAGTCGAGCAGCTAATGGCCCCAAAAAATAAGAACATTGTTGAAAATGTGATGCAAACTGTCTTTGGCAATTGGGGCTCGTCAAAGAAGAAGAGGGTGGCGAATCCACCTCCTCCTACAGATGGTTCATCAAAGAAGAAGAGGAAGACCGCTACTGTCCCTTCCTCTACTACACCACCCAGAAAAGGGTCGGTGCCTTCTGCCTGTCCTTCCTCTGCGCCGCATAAGAAAGGTGCGGTGACCAAAGAACCTACCTCTGCACCACCCAAGAAGGGCATAACAATTTCTGAACCTGCCCCCTCGTCGGTTCCAAAGGTCCCAAAGAAGGGCAAAACGAGGGTGGCAGTGGACTTGGACCTGATGCCTGATGGGTACAAGGCCGTTAACCAGGCCATTGAGGAATTCTGGGAAGAGGTCCCCCAAAAGGGCTCCCCTTCTTGCAGTACCAGGCGGGGCATTCGGGAGAGGGTTGTTGGTGCCATGAGCACTCATCTGAAGTTAATGATTGTTCTCACTTCTTTGGTGTTTTGCTTTTGCTTATATCTGATCAAGTCACTTACTGTTTTCTGCAGACCCTACATGACATAGCTGCCTTGATGGAGTGCGCTATGGATCCACAGATTGTGGAGAAGCTTGAGGACGAACTGGATGAGGCTCGGCTTCAGCTCGGCACAGCTCAATCCCATGCAACAGCTGCCGAGGAAGAGCTTAAGGAAGTGAGGAATTCCCTCTCCATTATGGAGTCAGAGAGGGACTCTCTTAAGTCTGAGAGGGAATCCCTCCTTTAAGAGCTGGAGAGGCTGAAGAAGGAGAACGACGCTCTCCAGGTCTCCTTTGTTCTAAAGGTTGATGAGGCCAAGGCTGATACCGAGGCTGGGTTGAAGTCCGAGCTGGAGAAGATGGGTCGAAACTTTGTGCAGTTCGGTTATAACGACTTCAAAACCAAGCTTCTTGCCAAATTCCCAGAGATTGATCTGTCGGGTATTGGTGATGATGATGATGATGCGTCTGCCAGCCCTTTAGTGTAAAAAAATTTTTTTTTTTTAGTTTTGTCTTTTCTTCTCTCTTCTTTTTGTAATCGAACGCACATGTTAATAACAATATCTTTTCTTCAGAGCTTCCTGCCTTCTTTTTCTTTTGAATACTTGCAAATCTCGTGGTTTGATGAGGCATCGTCCATAGCTCCACTGTTATGTAGTGTATAGACGAGCTTCGACCCTTAAAACTTGCAATTGACGTAAGTAAGCCAGTTCAGGAACTAAATGTCATTCCATGTTTGGCCATGGATGGTGGGCTGACTTCCGAGCTTCATAACTTGTAATAATTTGAACTAAATTGTAACAACGTCCGCGGCTTATCTGCCAAGCCAAAAGACTAAACTGATGGTATTCAATTGGGACCTCAATAATCAGCACCTCCAAAACTCATTGATAAGAACTTTAAGCAATCAGAATCATAGTGGTTAGTTGGAATTGGTGTCCGACTGGAAGAATGTTTGTAGCCATGTAAAAGAACAACCGAGTTAAGCCTCTTCCCTTTAGCTTGGGAAATAACCAAGTAATTTTAGTGAGGTGGATCATACAAGAAGGTCGGTATATTGAATAGACCAGTCTTAAGGTCTTAAGGTCTGTACATTTAGATGGACCAGACATGAGGTCTGTACATTTAGATGGACCAGACATGAGGTCTGTACATTGAGATGGACCAGACTTAAGGTCTGTACATTTTGATGGACCAGACGTGAGGTTTGTACATTGAGATGGACCAGACGTGAGGTCTGTACATTGAGATGGACCAGACTTAAGGTCTGTACATTGAAATGGACCAGACTTAAGGTCTGTACCTTTTGATGGACCAGACACGAGGTCTGTACATAAAGATGGACCAGACATGAGGTTTGTACATTTTGCTGGACCAGACTTAAGGTCTGTACATTTAGATGAGAACACTTTATGGAATATTTGAAAGGAAAAAATTCTTTATTGATAATACTTCCATAAGTGTTCTATATTCCAAGGCTTGGGAATAGGTTTTCCATCCATGCTTTCTAACCAATAAGTGGTCGGTCTTACTGTTTTTGTGACTCTATAGGGGCCCTCCCAGTTGGGTGATAATTTTCCCATGGTGGGATCCTTAGTGTTCGGAAACACTCTTCTTAAAACTAGGTCTCCAACTTGGAAGATGGCAGGCTTAAGCCTTAGTTTTGAACGGCTAACCATCCTGTGCTGATATGCTTCCATCCTGACCCCGGCTTGCTCCCTTCTTTCCTCAAGCAAGTCCAAGTTTTCTGCGAGTTGTTGATCATTGGTCTTTTGGTTAAAAGCTTCAGTCCTCAGGGTAGGTATGCCGATCTCAACAGGAATCACTACTTCGGTGCCGTAGGTGAGTGAAAAGGGAGTTTCTGATATTGGAGTTCTCCTAGTTGTTCGGTAGGCCCAGAGTACTCCAGGGAGTTCTTCAACCCACTTTCCCTTAGCTCCCTCTAATCTCTTTTTAAGAGTATCAAGGATTGTTCGGTTAGTGACCTCTGCTTGCCCATTGGCTTAGGGATGACCAGGTGAGGAGAAGTGTTGATTGATATAAAGGTCTTGGCAGAACATTTTGAAGATTTTACTAGCAAATTGCGTACCGTTGTTTGAGACGATCACTTGTGGTATGCTGAACCTGCAGACTATGTTCCTCCAAGTGAAACTTTTGACTTCCTTCTCTATAATATGTGTTAGTGGCTCTGCTTCTGCCCATTTTGAAAAGTAGTCGATAGCTACTAATAGATATTTTCTGTTCGACGTGGCTTTAGGAAATAGGCCTATGATGTCCATTCCCCATTGTGCAAAAGGCCATGGGCTTGTGATAGGGATGAGTTCATGACGGGGTTGGTGTTGGTAGGGAGCAAACCTTTGGCATTTGTCGCACTTCTGAGCGTATTCTTTTGCCTCCCTTAGCATTCCAGGCCAGTAGTAGCCTTGTGTTAGAGCTCGGTGTGCTATGGTTCTGCCCCCATTATGATTTCCACATATTCCTTCATGAATTTATGCCAAGACGTACTGAGACTCTTCTAGAGACAAGCATTTTAACAATGGCTAAGAATAAGACCTTCGGTAAAGCCTCCTAGTCATGACAAGGTACCGAGCTGCTCTGATTCGGACTCTTTTTGCCTTATTCTTGTCTTTTGGGAGGAGCCCTTCTTCTAGGTACTAAAGGATGGGAGTCATCCAGTTCTGAGGTTGTTCTATAATTGGGCGACCTGGACTTCTTCGATGCTAGGCCTTGGCTGATGGGAGATTCTTAGCGTTGAGTCCCTTTCTGACTTTATGTGGGATGCCATGTTCGCCAAGGCATTAGCTTTGCAGTTCTGACCCCTTTCTATTTTTTGGATTGAGAATGCTCGGAAGGAGCGTTTCAACAAGTTGACTAATTCTGAATACCTAAGCATCCTTTCATCTTTGACAGCAAACTTTCCTTGAACTTGGCTGACCACCAATTGGGAGTCAGAAAAGACTTCGAGGTTCTTAGCCTCGCATTCTTGTGCTAGCTTTATTCATAGGATAAGGGCCTCATATTCTGCTTCATTATTGGAGGCTCTGAACTCTAGGCTAACTGCCCCTTCTGTTATGAGCCCATTAGGGGACTGCAATACCAATCCGACACCAGCACCTCGGTCGGTAGATGACCCAAATTTTCACAAAGTTGTGCTCTGTCCTGTAGTGCTGGGGTGAACTCGGCAACAAAGTCTACCAAGGCTTGCCCTTTAATTGAGATCCGTGGAACATAGGATATGTCGAACTTCCTCAGTTCCACTGACCATTTGACTAATCGTCTTGATACCTCTGGCTTACTCAGTAGTGACTTCAAGGGATAAACAGTTGAAATTTCTATGGGATGAGCTTGAAAGTAGGGTCTGAGCTTCTGCGCAGATACTATAAGTGCAAGGGCTAGTTTCTCAATCTCGGGGTACCTTTCCTCTGTGTCTAATAGTGCTCTGCTGACATAAAATATGGACCTCTGCACACCCTTATCTTGCCTGACTAGTAATGAACTGACAGTGTTCTCAGAAACTGCAAGGTAGAGAAGTAGTTTTTCCCCTTGGATCGGCTTTGACAAGAGCTCAGGTGAAGCTAGGTACTCCTTCAGTTCCTGAAAGGATTTTTCACATTCTTCCGTCCATTGCAGAGCTTTGTTACCTTTCAAAGCTTTGAAGAATGGTAGGCAACGATCAGTGGATTTAGAGATAAATCTGCTTAGAGCTGCTATTCTACCATTCAGAGCCTGAATGTCTTTCTTGGTCCTTGGTGACTCTAGTCCAATCAGGGCCCCAATTTGGGTGGGGTTTGCCTCTATACCTCTCTAAGAGACTATGTATCCCAAGAATTTTCCCTTTGTTACACCAAAGGTGCATTTTGAAGGATTGAACTTCATCTTATACTGCCTTAGGATGTCAAACGTTTGAGCTAGGTGTTGGAAGTGGCTGCTCTTCTATAAGCTTTTGACCAGCATATCATCAATATAGACTTCCATGGTACTGCCGATTAAAGGGCTGAACATCTTATTAACCAGATGCTGGTATGTGGCCCTAGCATTTTTCAGTCCGAACGGCATCACTCTATAGCAATAAAGACCTCGTTCGGTTATGAATGATGTTTTCTCCTGATCAGGATGGTGCATCTATATTTGATTGTATCCTGAATAGGCATCCATGAAGCTCATAAGTTCGTGCCCTGCAGTAACATTGACTAATTAATCTATCCTCGGTAGAGGAAAGCTATCTTTGGGGCAAGCTTTGTTGAGGTCTGTATAGTCGACGCAGACTCTCCACTTGCCATTTTTCTTCTTGACTAGAACAGTGTTAGCGAGCCAATCAGGATAAAATACCTCTCGTATCATGTTGGCATCGAGTAGCCTTTAGACCCCTTCGTTGATGATCTGGTGCCGCTTTGGAGCGAATGGCCTTCTCTTCTGCCTTACTAGTGGATGGTCTGGATCTACCATCAGTTTGTGAGTGATGAGGTCTAGATCTATTCCTTCCATATCCCTTGTTTCCTAGGCAAACACGGAGAGGTTTTTCTTCAAGAATTTGATTAACTCATCCTGCTCGGCAAGTGTCAGGTCTGGGCCTACTTGCAGGTAGTGTCCCTGGTCTTTCGAGCTGACCAGAACCTTAATGGGTTCCCCTATGGGCTTGGCCCTGCTGTCCTTTCCTCTAGGGCTTAATGGCTCATCAATCCTGGAAGGACAGTCTTCTGCCTTGTGATAGTGAGAGTGGACTGGATCCCCACATTCACGGGCATGCAGTAATTGCCATTTGGGGGCCTTGGCCTTGAGTGCAAGAGCATGACACTCTCTAGAGGTTGGTTGGCATCCTCTGATAGAGTAGACAGTTTGATCGTGGACATACTTTAGGCATTGGTAGAGGGTTAATGTGACTGCTCCCATCTCGTGCAGTTAAGGTCTCCCTATTATGACATTGTAGGGGGATTTGGCATTCAGAACCAGGTATTCTGTTACTGTGGTTTTTTGCCCGTCTCTTTCTCCTACAGTGGTGGTAAGATCAATACTTCCTAATGGAGTGTTGAGATTTCCATCAAAACCTACCATAATTATACCAGTGGGCTTGATGTCATTGGGGTTGAGCTTCATCTGCTTAAAAGGTTCGTAGAACAGAATGTTTGTTGAACTCCCAATGTCTATAAGGACTCTTCGGATCTCAAAGTTGACGATTTTGAGGGAGATGACCAGGGCATCACTATGAGGACAGTGTACCCTTGCAAGGTCTTGATCTGAGAACTGGATTTCTGGCATTGGTCTTAATCTTTTCTCCACGTTAGTAATCTATATGATGTGGGGAGTTGCCCTGGCCTCCCGAGCATAACGTTTCCTTGATCTATTGGAAGTCCCAATTGCAGGGGAATCTGTGTCTAGGACAAAGATTACTTGGTTGTTCTACCGGGAAGACTCATTCCGTCCTTCCCTTTGCTCTTGTCTTTGGTCAGGCCTCCTCTGCTGGGGCCGATCATCACGGGGGTTCTGCCCTCCGTCCTGCTTGATGAATTCCTGTAGTCGTCCTCTTTTGATAAGATGCTCAATCTCGTGTTTGAGAGCCTTACATGTATTAGTTGTGTGCCCGCGGTCCTTGTGAAAATCAAAATACTTGATTTGATCCCGGTAGCTGGGGTCACCCTTCAAAGGCTCTAGCCATCTTAAGTTGTCTCGAGATCTCACTTGCCGTAGTATGTTGTTTGGAGAGGTGTTTAGAAGAGTAAGATTAGTGAACTCTCTTAGCCCAGAATTGTAGGAAGTTCTAGGTACCCCCATTTTTCTAGGCTTTTGGCTCTCTTCCTAGCCGAACTAGGGTCCTTCCTCTGGTCGTCCTTCCTCTGACTGTCTTTCTTCTAGTCGTCTTTCTAGGCTTGCTCCTTAATTTTCCTAGAGGTGTCTTTGGCTTCCTCCACATTAATGTGTTTCCTTACTCGATCCATGAGAGCTGCCATGTCCGCAGGGGGATTTTTTGTCAAGGAGTCTCTAAAGCCTCTTTGTGCAAGTCCAGAGGCCAAAGCAGCTACAAGGAAACTGGGGCTGCAGTCTATAACCTTAGTGAGTTCGGCGTTGAAACGCGCGATATATCCTCTGAGGGATTCTTCCTTTGTTTGCTTTATATTCAACAAGCATTCAAGACCCTTCCTTAACCTTCTGCTGGTCATGAATTTGTCCAGGAATCTCTTGCCGAGCTCATAGAAACTAGTAACTGAGTTTAGCGGGAGGTGATGAAACCACTTCAGAACAGTGCCCTTAAGGCTGGTCATGAACGTTTGGCACAGAAAAGCGTCAGAAGTGTCGTGCAGGGCCATGATGTGTTGGTAGTGGGAGAGGTGGTCCCTTGGGTCCCCTGTCCCATCATAAGGAGTGAACTTTGGGACAACAAATTTCTTGGGCCTCTCCTCGGACATGATGGCATTAGTGAATGGAGTGGCAAACCTTCCGAGCAGCCTAGCCAATTCGTCTTGTTCTGGGGGGTTTTGAGCACCCCTCATAATAACAGTGTAGTCCATTGATTCTACAACTTCCTCAGCTCTTAGTGATCCTCTTGGCAAGATAGGCTGCTGCGAGTCAGGCCTTGCAGCTTCAGGGCCTACATAGATAGGATGATCTTGGCCCATAGCTGGGAGGTTACTTTGATTCTCCTTGATTGGAGGTACATGAGCCACTTGAGGTTGAAACTCTTGCGGTACAGGGTTTGCTCTTGAAGCCCCAAGGGCTGGAGCCCTAGTGGTGCTTCAATAATGGACCTCTGGGATGAAAGCTGGTATCCCTCTGCCGGCGACTGCTGATGGCTGGGGATCTCCATGAATGTGGACAGTAGCAAAAGGTTGCGCCTCTTGAGTGTTTGCGTTGACAGGTGGATTCTGAGGATTAGTTTCATGATTCTAGGTGAGCATTGCCAGAGTTCTAGACATGGTCAGAAGTTGTTCTTCCAGCAACTGGTTCTGTCGCTTGACTTCGTCAAGCTCTTGTCGCACGGGATCATTCACTCACCCTCTTCCTTGTCCGATAGGCGGTTGAGGTTGAGGATTCTGAGTATTCTTCCTTGGACAAAAATTGGGAGCCATAATCCTTTAGAAAAAAAGGAGATTACGTTTTGAATCAGTAGAGCACTTGGATGATTGTCGTTTCCCACAGACGGCGCCAAACTGATGCTACACTTTTTGGCTGATGTAGATTCCAAGCTGGACTCCTTGAAGAACACTCAAAGAAGAAGATCAGAGGACCACCGGGTTGGCTCCGGTGGTAGCCACTCCGATGCTTAAGTCAATAAAACTGAATTGAAAGATTGTAATGTAAGCCAAATAATGAGTATGAAAATAAAGCGTACCTTTAGGGTTTAATTTATAGGTTGTGGCTTTCCTAAATTGATTAGGATTGGGAGCCATGAAAGTAGGGATTCGATTATCGGAGATAACAGTTACCTTGTTGGATATAGTATCAAATAGATAACCACGTGTAGTGGTTTCCTTGTAAAAGACTGTTTCCTTATTCTCTGCTCGACAGATGTTAAGGCGGTGATGAGCTCTGAATAACAGAGTGTTGCCCTGAAGGTCTATGTTCGAACTTGTAAATTCTGCAAGTATGTAGATCTGCTCTAGAGGGATGTGCTCGGCCTCTTAAGTTCTGTAGGTCTGCTCTGACTGGCCGAGCACGAGCTGAATGACCGATCGCAAGCTGAATTGTAGGTATACGTGTCAAGTGATGATTGATCTGTCGCATCGCGGTATATTAGATTTCATTTTTTTTATTTCACTTTAATTCCACTCTCTCACACAAGTGACGTCTACTATTTATTAATTAAATAATATTCTTTCACTCATGTAAATGAAGTGGGATGGAATAAAAATGGAGAATCCTAAGCATTGCTAGTAGAAAAATCATGCAGAAAATCTTGGAAAAAAAATAAGGCCAGCTGTCAACGAACAAAATTATTCAAATCCACGTTGAGACTTGAGAGAGAGAGAGAGAGAGAGAGAGAGAGAGAGAGAGAGATCCCAGTTGTCATCGAGTCCTCAGGTCAAAAACAATTAACAATTAACATATATGGCCACTAGGCCAGTTTCTATAAAACGGAGTATTTGAGGAAGAGGCATACACGCTACTACAACAGATATACATACATATATTCAGAGAGAGAAATGGAGATGAGTAATTAGAAGGTTATTTGGGTGGTTGTGGTGGCCATGCTGCTGCTGCTTGTGGCCACCTTAGTTCCATCGGTATTTGCCCGCGACGTTCGTTTCAATGAAGTACTCTTAGCTGCTGATGGTGCCAATGGCGCCGCCCTTACTAACAGCATAAGGAATCCCTTCTTTAATATATTCTTACCGGATGGTCAACGTGCCTGTGATACTTGCTTGATTTTTAGTTGCAATGCTGGGTGTCAGTGTGTTCCTGGTCCATTCATTCTGCCGGTTGGCTATCAGCCGGTGTGCGTTGGGTGCTGCTAAGAGCAACTCTAAAGGTAGTTTGCATTTTGGGGTACCAAATCACTCATTTACAATCTTGAATAATATTTTGACACCCCTGAATTATAAATTTGTTCTAATGACAGGTGCTAAAATGGGGTGCCATTTTAATATTTTAATATTTTTTATTAAAAAATATAATTAAACTTAACGGTTATATTTGAACGAGTATAGTTTTCATAACAACTGCAAATTAACGGATATATTTTTATAGTAAAACTTTTAAATTTTAAATTTCAAATTTCAAATTTAAATTACAAATTAATTTAAATTCTAAAATCAATTTAAATTCTAAATAACAACTAAAATAGAAAAAACTTCATAAATTAGAAAAATTAGCTAAATAAATAAATTCACCCTAAATTAACAAAACTAAATAAATAAACTAAAATTAAAACATTCAATTTAAATTACAAAATTAATTTAATTATAAAATCAATTTAAATTCTAAATAACAATTAACTAAAATAGAAAAAAATTCTTCAATTATAAAAATTAGCTAAATAAATAAATTCACCTTAAATTAACAAAAGTATATAAATAAATAAATAAACTAAAATTAAAACATTTAATTTAAATTCTACCAATTAACTAAAATAAAAACATGTGTTTTAAATTCAAATCAATTATATATATATATATATATATATATATATATAGGGAAAGGAGGCAGAGAAACAAACTTGTTTCCCCACTCCCAGCCGTCTCTGGTTTTTTCACAGAGAAACCAACCCCTGCGCCTCTGGTTTCTTCCCCTTCGTCACTGCACCTGCGCCTCCTCCTCCTTCCCCTTCCCCTCTGCACCTCCTTCTCCTTTCCTTCTCTCTGTGCCTCTGCCATCAACAACCACACAAAGTTTGAAGAAAAAAACAACGAAAATTTACAGTGGCCGGCGATTTTCACGGCGAATTTCACGGCAATTTTTAGATAATTTTCGGCTTTTGGTAAGTTTTATCTTTCAAAATCTCATATGTATAGAGTTTTTTTGGTTCAATATAGCCATTGAGAGTGGAAAGAGAGTGGAACAGTAAAATCGTAAAAGCCAGAACGGCTCTTTGTAACTTTTTCATTTCTCTCTCCAAAGTTTACAAAATTGTCACCCCAAGACCATTGCTGCCATTTTCTAACCCTTGATGCCACTTCCGTTGGAATCCAAAATAATAGAATTTAAGGTGATATTTTGACAATTACAGGCAATTACGAATTTATCACCCCTGATGCAATTCTCTTTTAAAGTTGCTCTACGTGTATGAATGCATCCACTAGGAAATGGCGATCGTTGCTTGTACTTGTCGACGAATAAATGACGATCTATGCCTCTTAATATAAAATAATGTCGATCTCCTCCTCCCGCTGTTGTGTTGTTGGTTTTTTTTTTTTTTTTGTTAACTAGCCAAAGTTAACGGGTGTTGTTCTTTCAATAAAAGTAGTGTCCATCGTGTTTTTTTTGTTTGTTTGTGCTTGTGTCATTATCTAGTAAAAATTACAACTGTTGTAACTTTAATAAAAATAAAGTAAAAATTAAAATAACTAATTTGGATTTTTAAGACTATGGCAATAGACCATAGAGTAGTGTTGGTATTTTTACAAATTTTTTTTTTATTTTTTATCCCCACTGATGTGGCTGTGGCTGTGGCTGTGTGACATGCCTTGTCACATCATATTTTTCTTTGTCTCTTTTTCACGTCTCTCCCCCGGCTCCCTTTCTTTCAAAAAAAAAAAAAATTCTTTCCACTTCCTTCAACCCGCCCCCCCACCGACACCAGTGTGGCCAACCCCTCCCCTTCCTTCCACCCAGCACCATTTACTATCTCTTTTGCTTCGTCCAGCACCACCCATGACACCACCACTTCCCCTCCCCAACCCTTCACCCACGGCCCTATGACCCTGTCGGATTGTTCGAGATCCATGGGAATACATCTGAATCTATGGACAAAAAAATCCGGCCACCATAACCCCAAATCCATTGCTCAGACTAACGATCCAGCCACCACCACCACTGATCCATCGTTGGATATTGGTATCGAACCCTCCGCCGCCTCTAAAGCCCCGCTTGTGTTATGAGCAACAATAGTTTTTCAGAGCAGTTTAGCTTTAAGAATTTCAATACTTGAATGATATAAGGGCTTTTGTAACATTGATTTTGTCCAGTCATAAAAAGAAATTTGTTAACCCTACAGGTTTTCAATTAAAAGTATCTTGTTAATTTTGATGATCGTAATGTATTTTTTAATGGACTAATAGTTTATTCAAGTGACAATACAAATAGGTTATCTAGGTCCAAGAAGTTTGTTGACCAAGAAAATGACAAAAATTCATCAGATTAAAAGATTTCACTTAAGTGCATGTTCTAAAGTACAGATCAAAACAAGAGGAATGCTTTTATGATGACTCAAGTAAGGTGGACTCACTCAAGCCCAATAATTCAAGTGAGAATTTTCATTTTTTCTTATTTTGAGTTTTGGGTTTTGAGTGACGTTATATTAGATTGATTATTGGTCGTAATCTCTCACTATTTAAAATGATCATCTAAAGACTAATCTCAAATGATTTTTTTAAAATAAAACATTTAATTTAAAGTTTTGAAAGATCAAAATATTGTGACAAAAGTACACTTAGAAAGAAATAAGATAGAAAACACTCACTGTCTAAACCAGTCGACCAGTTTTTAAAACTAGTTGACTGATTCTTAAAGCTTATTTGTCACACTGATAAAACCAGTCAACTGATCTAAAGAACTAGTCAACTGAGTGAAGTTTTATAAAATTGTCTGAGCACACTGTCCAAATCAGTCAACCTTCTAAGAGATTCAGTCAACTATCCTTAAAAGGAAAAATAAGTGTACAAACAAAACTAGTCAACTGATTCATAGAATCAGTCGACTGAATGATGAATTGATGAACTACCTAAGCATAGCGTCTAAATTAGTCGACTTAAAAGTTATATAAGTCGACCACTTCACAAAGGCAAAACTATGTACAAATAGAACCAGTCGACTAATACTCAAAATCAGTCGACTAACTGTTTTTAACCAAATGAACCTCAAACCCTCTGGACAAATTAGTTGACTAGTCCTCATTGCAGTCGACTGGTTGATGATTCAGTCAACTGATTCTATCGATCTAGCACTTGCAAATTCAAATTTTGAACAAACAAAAAAGTGGAAGAAACGACTTTTTTTGAAAAGCAACGGGCTCATACCTTAAAGGGATATAAATAGAGGTTCCTTAAGGTTTTCTAAGCCATCTCTTACAAGCGTACATTATCACATCCTTGCTATTGACTTTAGATCTACCATATTCCAAATCTAGATTTGAAAGTTGTACACATCTTAAATATTAAGAACTTACACCTAGTCAATCTTTAGAGAATCAGCTTCTTATTGCACCAAAACTACTCTAAAAGAGAGTGATATTTGGTAAATATATTTGTATCATCTCATTGCGGTGAGAGTTATGAGTAAGTGTTACCCGATAAGGCAAAAATATATACATACATATATATATATATATCCTATTCTAATTTCTCAACAATTATTTGCTGCTTCTCTAACTTTTTAATTATTTTTTTTTATTTTTCTTTTAACTTCTACCTGTTCCTTTGTAATACATTTATAAGAAGGTCAAAAAGATGTGGCATAACTCTCTAGTCTTCCAGCAAGATGTTTGCAGCCTAACACAATAAATTAGTTCTTGTCTAAGCCAAATTAATATAGTTAAAAGATGCTGTTAATATTTTGGCATTGTTCATTAATTTCTTTCTATATTGTACAATCCACTTTCCGTTGACAAAAAATAATAATAATAATAACCAAATTATTATTTTATAAAAAAAAAAAATTAACTTTTAAAGCGCGTTTTAACTCTACCAACTTGCATAGGTCCGATAATCCAGTCATTTAAGGTTGTTGGTTATACATTATCTTTAACCCCCTTAGATTTATTTTTTCTATTTATCTTTTTTTTTTTGGTAAGATGAAGTGATATTCTAATTTTGTCAGAGTAATTCACTCTTTGATGAGATAATTTAGAAATCCCACAAACTGAAAACGTGATAGATTGAACTTGCGACCTTCAAATTTACAGCATGTCCAGACTCCTCTCTATTTATGTCACTTTGGTATTTTTTTTTTTAAAAAAAAGGTACTAATAAGCATAATTGGTAAAATCTTTAAATAGTTACTCTAAAAAATAAGGATTAAATTTAGCCTTCGTGTGAGTTGGGGTTTAATGTATATGAGGAAGATTGTCCATCATTACTTCTCTTGTAAAGAGAATTTTCCTTTTTTTTTTTTTTTTTATGGTATTGAGAATTTTTTTTTTTCCTAATAATAGGGTTTGAATTCACGCCATTTCTCTAAACATAAAAGAAGAAGATGTTTAGAAGAAATTTATGGGTAAAGATAGGAAAGTTTTTTACATGAATGTTTAAAAAAAAATCATGAATTCTACTCTGACTTCATCCACTAAAGAGGAATGTATAATTTATTTATTTGTTCTAATTTTGGACTAATCTTTATCTCTATATTTGTTGTAGTTATTTAGTTTCTTAGGTTCCAAAAATTAACTCTTGTAGACTTATAAAATAATAATTAATTGTATAATACACTTTTCATTAGCACAAACAACCTTCTTCTTCTTTAAAAGTCACATATAGATCGCATTAGTTGCTTTTAATTTGAACTCGATTTATAGTTGATGCTATAATCAAATTGAATTTTAACTTAAGTAGATTCAATCTTATTAAGATTTAAATCTGATTAATCTTGGTATATATATATATATATATAAAATAATAATTTAATTATATTATATATATATATATATAAAGGTTGATTTGGAAGTGAAAAAAAAACCAATAATATTTGACTAATTTAAATTTAAAACTACAACAACATAAAAATCTTTTATCCAGTATGTGTTGGGTTGGATTAACATGTAATTTAATTGAGGGAATGATGTTAAATAAAATAAAATGAAGAGATAAAATTCATGTAGCTGACCCAAATAGATAGGATAAGGCTTTAATTAGGAATGTAACTTGGGTGAATCAGGTTCGGGCTGAGTCATGTCTAAGTCCAACTCAAGTTCTAAAACAATCAACCCAGATTCAGCCCGAACAACCCAACCTAAGATCGAACCGACTAAAAATTCATTAGTATTGAGTTCAACCCAAGCCTGATTATTAATTCTAAATTTCATATTTTATTCACAATTTCTTCAATAAATTAATGTCTTTTTTCCTATTTTGATTATACATTAAAAGTTTCAATAATTTCTCTTTTTAAAAGAAACTAAAAACTGTTAAAATAATTCCTTTAGCATAATTTAATTTTTAAAAAATGTTAAAAGTCAAAAAAATTTAAAATAATAATTCTTGTAAAACATTCCTACTAATCTAATGGTAGATAAGTAAAGTATAAAAATATGTATATATATATATATATAATATTAAATTCAAATTCGGTTTTCCAAAGTTTCAATTCAAGCCTAATCAAAATTTAGATCGAACATGAGTTCTTTTATCCAAGTCTAATCCAAAGTATAAAAAAAAAAACCCAAATCTGAAAAAAAAAAATTGGGGCAGGCTCGAATTGGGGTGTCCAAATTGCACCCCAAGCTTTAATAAGTTAATTTAAGTCAAACCTGGACTGGATATGATTAATGTTTCACAAAGGTAGGAGGAATCGGGGAGAACATGACATAGTGAAAGTAAATATAGTTGCATCATCACTTCAATACGTATTATTTAAAATATTTTTGAATTTGAATGGTTTTATTCATCATAATTCACTCACTACCTCTGGCTCTGAGATCTATTATTTTTAATCCTCTTGTCATAATCTTTTTCACGTTTTCGTAAAATAACAGATTTATGATTTAATTGAAGATGGTGAAACAATTACCTTAAAAAAAATAATATGGAAAAAAGTGAATGAGAACCAGTCAAACAGATCGTTAATGTTTGTATATGTAGTTTTTCCGTTGGACCCGCCTTCCATCTGTTTGTCAATATACCAAAGAGGCATGTGCGTGCTGGCATCATTTTTTTGCTTTTAGTTGGTACGCCCCTTCGGAAATCTTTTTCTTTTGCATTTACAAAAGCCGTCTTAATTAGTTATTTGACCAAACTTTTGAAGCTGTTTTTATGTTTGTTTTTTGCTTTTCAAAATGAAAATGCGTTTGAAAAAGTAAGCTCAAACACCCACTCTGATGGACTGGCCACTGACGCTTTCAAAAACAAGTTTTGCTCTACCCTTCCGGCTCTTGGATTAGGGAATTCACACATCTGCTTCACACACTTTTTGAAGAAATACGCCCAGCCCATTTCCATATCATGGACAAATATCATCAGATCTAGATAGAGGGCAAGTTTCAAGATTTATACTAACGATTTCTTGTAACATTTTAACCAACCTTCACACACCAACGGCATTTACAATTTCAGACCCAACTATGTTTGGCACTACCATTTGTCTTTGTTCTTGAATTTACACTCCTAGAGAGAATTTCCTCTACTTCTTGATAAACTAAAAAAAAGGATATACAATCCCCTGTCCTCTCTTTTTCTTTGTATGCTTCCAAGTTGTTTCTGTACATAGAACTGATTTCAGCCTGGCCTCAATGAAAATGAGAGTATATATTCACTGTTTGGAATTTTTTGTGGTGATTCAGACTCCATGAGGATACCCTTGCTCTTGAGCAGAAGTTTGTGCTATATTAACAGAGTGAGGTTTGATGTCTCTACTCCGCATATAAGCCAAGAACTGGCCAGGTAACTCTTCCAAGAGAGCCTGAACAATGGAGGTCTGCCCACCTGCACAAAGGATAAGATTTCATTAATTACAGTTAAGATAGAAATACGAAAAAAATAAAAAAAATAAAAAAGCAGAAGATGCACACTACAAAGATAAAAAATAAAAAAGAAAGAAGATTATCTTGCATCAAACAAGGATGGCCGGGCTCAGAGAAGCTTAAAGCAACTCAACTTCAGTTTCAGCTGCACTGAAATTGAACCAGTTGCTACAAATGCGACGCATGTACTTATTGTGTATTTGTGCATGCGAGAAAACTTACTATCACATGAATGAAATTCAGCTACACTACTATGCATTAGTAATCAGGAACATTGTAAGTTCTCAAACCCTAAAATAAAAGCATGTAAAAGGGCTGACTGATTTGGAATTGAATGGGAAGCTTTGGAATGTAGGTGGACTATGAATTTGCTATCAAATTTGATTCCAGTAGTCTGCCATGCCCAAATGGGGGCAAAAATCTAACCCCCAAATGCTCTTCCTTCTTAAAAACTAGTGAAGCAAAACAAGTATGAACTCACCAAGCACTTCACGCATTGGAACAAACTGTACAATGTCACGTGTAGCTACCCTTCCTATAGAACTCTCTAATCGATGCCCATTATCAGCATCAAGGATCTGCCACATAACAAGAATTATATCACATAACAATTCTAATGGAGAGATTTATAAAAAGAAAAGATTCAACCCTCTAGACGGAAGTACTTAAATGGTACAAAAAAGAATTAACAGTATTGCAAAATATAGATCAATGCAGAAAACACAGATACCTCCATTTGTTTAAAATCTGCAGCACCCACCCCAACAATAAGAATTGAAAGGGGTAGATCGGATGCCCTCACCAAAGCATCTTTAGTTTCTTGAAGATCAGTAAGGACTCCATCCTACATAATTGTTAAATTATTTTATTACAAAAAAAAAAAAAAAAGAATAAGAAAGAACAGAGAATATATGTTGTTTAATTGTCTACCGTTATAATCAACAAGACAAAATACTTGCTGCTGTTGTGGGTGAGGGAATGGCCAGCAATTTCTGCAGCCTTGTTGATCACTGGACCAAACAACGTGGGTCCAGCAAGAGAAACATTGTGCAAAGCACTCGCATAAGCAGCCATTATGCCTTCTACCCCTTCAACCTGTAATATGTAGGGAAATTAACCATCACATACATATAAAAAAATGCAAGCATAACAGATGTCTGTGGTGATTCATTATTGATGGCAGGCATCATTATCACATAATCAATAACTATGCGTGATGAACATATGAAATTGAAGGCAGCAGATTGCAACAATAAAATATGCTTGCCTCTCCAAACGTTGGGCTAATATCTCCAATATATGAACCACATCACAACAACAATGAATGACAGAGCAATGTATTCTTCTTAACACTGACCCTTGTGATAAAGGGTATCTTGGATGTGTTCCTCTGTGAGAAACCACAGAATGAGAGTGATCCCTTCTTACCATCAATTCGAAAGATGGTTATGCCTTGCATTAAGGCTGGGTCTAAGACTCCAGAATAGGATAAAAAATAATTATGATGATCTAATCATTGACCTTGAAACACCACTGAAAAATTTGACAGTCCACAAAAAATAAAGGTTATTCCATTGCAAATTACATCCCATATTAGTCCAATCAGACAATTTCACATTCCCATATGAATTTACCCAATCCCACACCCTGATTCTCATGTTTATGAAGTTGCATAAATTACCTATCAAGCAACTGTAGAAAGGACCATGGCCTTTTGAGAAAAGGCCTATCAACTAGAAAATCCTGGGAAAAATAAGCAACACCAGCTATAGTGCGGATAACCCCAAAACAAGGTGTCTTAAGATGACATATGACAAGCAGAAGCAAAAGCAAATGTCACGGATATAGTTAATTCAGAACTGAATAGGCATGGAGCACTCTGAAGAACACATGATGAGAAGAAAAAGGAAGAAAAAAAAGGGAGTTACACACATCATCTTTAGAGACATGGCCACCCTCAGTCAAGAAAAAGGTCTCTTCTCACTTACATGACACATGGAATCGGTTCAGAATTCTTAAAAAAAGAATCATGCTAGGGACTGCCAGAAAAGATATAATCCTGCTAAAAAGCCTTACAGAGACATAAAATCAACTGCCATAATTTTCCCTCATGATTATGTTAAGCTTTCGATTCAAAAGGCTTTTTTCACTTTTTCTTTAGATATAAGGTTATTAATTTGAAAAATTAAAGTATTAATATGACTTGTACATCATCTTTTTAATAAGTTTATGCTTTCATCAATAGTCAAAGTTAAGGAAGCTTGGCCCAAAATGGATCGAGGTGATGAAATAAAGGAATACTTTGCATGAGAAAAGAACACCACGCAATAAGTATAAAACAAGGACAGTAGGATGTCTGTTATATCCCTTATGTTGCAGGAGAGAATTTTACCTCAAAGCCACTTGCATTTTCATTTAAGTTGAAACAATGAGATACTGAACCATTGTATGTCTTCCCTCCAAAGCCCCATGCAGGAAAACGTCTATCCGAATCATAGAATTGTATGACCTCCCCAACCTCCGTTATAGCCTGCGAGCAGTTCAGTCAATAACTCATGCACACATTACACTAATCGGTGATATTTTCTAGTAGGCATAACCCTGCTCTATAATCAAAACTGTCAGAGAGCCAAACAGCCATAAAAAAAAAAAAAAAAAAAATTGGGCAGTTCATAATCATACATACAGGTAATATCAATGTGACCAACTAAGATGTCTGTTTATAAGTGCGTGTTCCCACAGAAGTACTCAAGGGTTGTTCAATAAATGTTAGTCTGTTTAGTCCCATATAAGCCAGCAAGGATTTATACAATAATTGAAGTATAGATACTTCCAGATTTGAGAACACCAAAGGTGGCACCACCTTACCTGCTGGTAAGCATTCAACCGGCCTGCAGGATCAATGTAGTGCAAAGAATCTGGACTTCGAGGATTTCCATTTGAAGCTGGACAAAATTGAAACTTCTATGCGTGAACCAAACAACTTTAAATACAAAATAAATACAAATAGAATAAAAATAGCTTTTTCTGGAATGTTGAACGTTTATTACCAGTAAAATCAACAGCAACCATAAAGTTAAGCTCAAATCCACTAGAAATGAAATCAAGAAAACTGTACAGTTTCTTTTCAACAAATGAATCCACAAAAAGTTGACCCTTCAGAACCTTTAGATAGAAAAACACATTACGAATTCAGACATGAGATATGCAATATGTGGCTAAAATTCATTGCCAAGTATACAATAATTACCTTTTCATGACCCCAGTGAGCAGGTAAGATAAAATTTGCACCAATTTTATCTTTGTGAAGTTTTTCCAGGTCCCCCACTGATTTCTGTAGTTTACTGTTTGAAATTTAGTGCAGAGTTAATATTTATGACCCAGACAAAAAGAAAAAGAAAAATTGAACTTAACACATTGATAACATGCAGAATCTCAAAAACAAACAAAAGGAGGAACCTGGCCCAAAAAGGAAAAACAAAAGAAAATAGAAAACCACGGAGAAAAAGGCTATAAAAATAACAGTTACCCGATAAGTACATGATTGCCACTGCTATTGAAATCAAAACACTCGATAACTAATGGGTTATCCTGCTTCAAAAAAGAGATACGTTATCAGTAAACAAGCCAAAAAAAAAAAAAAAGGTTACCTATAGTTGTTCCCATCACAGCAGTTTGGTTAATGAATTGGAGTTCCGGGACAGCGTTCCAGTTAAAATATATAACAATTCCATGGTCTTTTCAGGTAAAATTTCAAAATAATGAGGTGTCCAGAATACAAAATCGTAGAGGCCCTAATGTAAAGGTAGATCAAAATTCATCCACAAAAGAACACGTATATAAACATTGGACAAAATCTATTCTAACAACTAATCATAACAAGGTGACAAGCTTGCCTTGCTACCAAATTGCTGCATGGTGAGACAAAGGGGCCTCCAAATTGGATTCAAGTTGTTGTTCACGACTTCTGTCTTGCAAACTGGAACAGAACCTCCACTCTCAACAATCCTAGATATTCTCAAGAAAGGATCCTAAAAGGAATAAAAATAAAAATAAAAAAAACAAAAGAGACAAAACAAAATACCTTAAGTAAAATAATTATAAAAAAACATTTCATTTAGTAAAACAACAATCTGTAACAATAGTTGCTTTGTAAATACATACGCTTTTGGAAAACACATCCATATTTTCCAAGTGTGAACAACGGAATGTCATCTCAACAGCATTCCTTGATGCAACAGTTTCCTCTGCATGAACAGTAAGTGTCCCTAAGTTTTTCAAACCACTGCGCCCACTTTTATTTTGAAGATTTAGTGTCAAACTCTGACTTTGTTTAGTCACTATCTGCCATGAGTTTAAGAGAAGAAAAAGGTAAACATTTACTATTACTAGTTTGCTAATTTAACTTTTCAAAAAAATTATTAGTATGCTAATTTACAAACCATTCTACAGCCAAAAAAAAAAATTGTTTACAGGGAGCTGCCTACTTTGTTTAAACTTTGCAAGAAAATATCTCAAATTAGGATAATTACAAGAACATACCTCATTTAAATATGGAAAAGGAATATAGTGACACCACCTTCAGTAAAGAAATCTATCATGCAATTTTCAATAACATGCATGTCCAATTTCTGGGCTGCCACAAGTGGGCAAGTGGGTCCCAGCAGAAAACATCCATGTCCAAATATGCTGGCATGTAGTTCCCAGTGGCTCAAATTTGAATTCCTAGAGTATATAAAATCAAAGTTGATTCTCAACCTTGACAAAATATGTACCTTACTTTTATTGCATACAATGGGACCCACAAAGCAGCCCCTAGAATGTAATGATACATGTATTGTGAGACATGCCACTAGTGTTCAAGGATTGAAAAAGACCATTGACAAAGCTTCACATGGACTAAACTGCAGGTCTGTATTTCAATGTCATATTTTGCCAATTCTGAGATTTTCCACTGTTTTTGAATGACGGGTATGCTTACCCATGCTACTATTTGTTGTCAAATTGACATAGTACCATATGGGTGAAGCAAAAGGATCCAAGTAAAATAAATGGTAATTAATGTGGGTGCCCACATGAAACATTACTTCTATGGTTCATATTTTTTTATTACTTAGATAATGCAGCTTCTTGTAATAACTGAAAATTTTAGCAGTTCTTCTGAAATGTACAATAAAATGAGGCAGCCGTGTGTAATTTTTCCCGAAGAAAAAAGAAAGGATTTTCAGTATATTTGCATACAAAAAACAAACTATTACGAGCACATGTTCCAAACCAGACAACTCCATCACTAGTTTATTTTCGACTAAAAAAACTGCAACATTGTATTAAATAAAGCAAACTGCGCCAGATTATGGAGTCAACATCGGCAAAAAGGCAGATGAAGAGCATGAACAATGTTCAGTATAATTATTTCAGTAGGCCTTAATGAATGCAACACAACAATGTTCAGACATTATGGTAGCAACCAAAAATGTAAATGAATGGCTTTTCCCCTATTTTTGATTTAAAAAACTGCAACATTGTATTAAATAAAGCAAACTGCACCAGCTTATGGAGTCAACATCGGCAAAAAGGCAGATAAAAAAGGTAGATGAAGAGCATGAACAATGTTCAGTATAATTATTTCAGTAGGCCTTAATGAATCCAACACAACTTACCTCAGACAGAACACAACTGGCTTCACCGAGAAATTCTTGATCTTTCAACTTCAGCATCTGAAAGGTACCAAAACGGAAGATTTAATTCAAGCTTCACCTTCTGCAGAACTGTTGTTTCCTCCAATGGTAAAAAGCTACTATTAGAATTATATCTTCACAGTTCACACACAGTATTTCAACTGTTGTCTTGTTGGTTGAAGGAGGCTGGATCTCAAATTTTGGGAAAAGCAACAATAATGTCCACCAATATTTTTTCCGAGTCAATAAAGTAGAGCAGTGCCTCAGAAAAATTTCTCGCTGCTAGAGTGCCCAAAACAATACTCCCTCCATCCCAATTTAGGAGTCCCCTTTTCATTTTTTGGGATGTCCCAAAACAAGAGTCTAGTTTCAAAAGTCAATGTCTTATGTATTATGTATTATGAAGTTTCCAAATTATCATTTTCTCTCAATTTAATGTGAATGTTCTGATCAGTTTTAAAGGAGGTAAGTTTAGTAAATTTATACTTCTCAGTCAGGCTTAAAAGGATTAAATGCTTTGTCCCATTAAATGAGTTAGATTCCCCAAAAAGGGACAGAGAGAGTAAGAAAAAACAGACATTGCCATCAAAATGAGTTCTAATCTTATGTATCCATCTCAGTCAGTTCCGCAACTGTTCTTCTTTAGATCTTTCTTTGTTCACTTCATGGCCAAATTGATAGCAGAAAGAAAGTGCACATACCTTGAGCTGTTGGAGATCTAGCAAGAAAGGGCCGGCGGGGGGGTGGGACAGTTCCATATATGATTCATGTAGCTGTCATAATTATCTTCAGCATATACCACTGTCCCACACCAAGGAGTCAAGGACAAACAAGTCGATTCCTAGTACCCATTGCTGTAGCTGACATAACTAGTCTAAGCTACTTAAAGATCCACCAACTTGGCATCATACATATGACTGGAATTTGAAAGTTAAATATTGCATTTTGGAGAATAAGCAATGGGATGTGAGAAAAATCAAGCAATTGCTGGGGGAATTTCTAGGAAATATCATATTTCAGATGCCTATCCCAGTTTCAAGTATGGAGGACAATATGCGGTGGGGATTGGAGGCAAATGGGTGTTCTCCTTAAAGTCTGCCATGAGGCTAGCTAGGGTTATGAATGCGGAGATAGAATAAGAAACATGAATCCAAAAAGATTGTATTTTTCGACATCTTGGAACATGGAGTGTGCACCAAAGATTAGATCTTTTTTATGGTTAGTGCTAAGGGGCAGACTTCCATCAAAAGAATAACTTAATAAGAGAGGTGTTGATATAGATATTTATTGTGATTTATGCCTCAATATGATAGAAAACCATAAGCATATTTTCTTACAGTGTAAAGGTGCAAAATATGTTTAGGACTTAATAGCTGGGGCTTCTGAGACAACAAGTAGAGAGGACATTGATATTATTGAATGGTTAACAAAGATCCAATTGCAAAAAGGATGTGACAAAGGAATTGGCGAAAAAGTGGTTAACATTTTATGGCAAATTTGGTATTAGTGGAATGATAGGTTATTTAGAAATGATAAATTTAATCAGTACAAAATCATAAAAGAGCAACCAATATGTTTAGAGATTATTATATGATAGATGCTTGTTTTAATTCTCATCTGGTTATTAAAAACACGAGTAAAGTGATGAGATTTATTAGGTGGATTCCTTCTATTGAAAAAAGGAAGATGAATTTTGATGATTCCATAAAGGAAAATATTCATTCAGGTAGAGTTGGGGTCATTGTAAGAGATGAGGGAGGAAATATATGTTGGGCTTTGTTAGGTCGGTATGACGGGAAGTATTTAGTACCTCAATTAGAAGCATTAGGACTTCGGGAAGGTTTGCTAAGAATTGATGCTCGGGAATGGCAAGAAAATAGTTATAGAAAGTGATTCTAAAATTGTTATTAATACGTTATTAGGTAAGCACAGGTATTCTTGGAAAATTTATAATATTTTGAAAGACTGTGTTAATATTATTAAGGATAAAGGATTGGAGGTTACTATACAACATGTATATTGGAAGGCTAATTTAGATGCAAATTGACAGGCAAAGAAAGCTCATGTTGAGAAATGTAAAATTGTATGGTTGCAAAGATTTCCTGGGAGGTTATGTAGCATTGCTTTGGATGATATTAGAGGTAGAACATTGGAAAGATTGGTTTAAGTTTACACAAAAAAAAAAAAAAAAAAAAACCTTGGCATCATACATATATTTGGAATTACCTATTGGCAAGTAGCCAATATTATAAAATTTAGAATTGTCTAGTGCTATGTTAATCAAGATGCAACATATATTTCAAAATTTTGTTCATTTGTCACAGAATGCCTGAACTTGAGGAGCATTAGAAACTGCATCAATGGTACATATTAGTAAGATTACTCTAGGAAAATCTTCAGCTTTCATCTCTAACATCAATATATTAAATTCTTTAGGCAATGATAAACAGAGAACAAATCTCGGCTATTTATTGAAATCAAATTATAATAAGTATATGAAACTCAGAAATAGAAACCATAATGCACCTTCACTGGTAAATTGTGATATTCCGTATCAACATCATACACATGAAAGCTGAAAATACAAAATGAGCAAACATGTGAGAATTTCTTAAGGTCAAAAAGAGGCCAACCAGAAGTAGAGAACCTGTTAAATCTCCAAAAATGAGCTGAAAAATGAAGCTTACATCAATGGCTGAACAATCTCAAACTGATATGTGACATTAATTTTTCCAATCCAAGCAGGATCCAGATTGTTCATTATTACTTCTGTGCGACCAAGTTCCTCAAGGGTTCCATCTCTTTTCTTTGCATACACTACTGCCATGGGATCACTCTGTAATAAATAAATAAAAATGACAGCTCAATCATAAGATGACCAGCCATGGTAGAATAACTCCGTATGATATGGACCATGGACATGGTGAGGAGGACACAACCACCAAAAAAAATGTAAAAACTTTATTATATACAACAAATGTTACTCTAACACAAAATTAGTAATGTACAATTTAGAATATCTGACATTTCTTGAGAATGGTAAAGGCCATGCACACAGGTCGTGCAAGTGATCCTGTGCAAGTGATCCTAGACTACTTCTGAATGTTAAATTATATTAGTTTAAATTTTCAATAACCAATTTTGATTTAAGGTCGCATTTATCTTTAATTTAAACTATTCTTCACAATTTTAATTTTTTTATTGGTAATCTATTCTTCACAATTAGTAATCTAAGATTAGCTATTATGATGTTAATAGAACATAGAAAAACCTCTATAGAGATCCCAGCACCCAACTGACCAACTATGGCAACAAACCTTCACATGTGCTAGGAAGGATGCTATTATGGATTTTTTTTTTCTTTGCATGTGGAATTCAATTCCCTATAATTTAAGACCATATATTTACATTATCACAAACTGATCAGATTATGCTGGAATAGTAACATTATATAGGAATATTTCTACAATTCTTACATTGAGACATAAAGTACCAAACAATGCAAATTCAAGATGGCATACAATACCTTCAATCATAATTTTACGAAGGCTTACAGTGAGCTGTTCAACATGTTAGTTTACTTTCATATCACTGATGGATGTTCCCATATAACAATTAGCTCCTCCTAAATGGTTTTGTGCTCATTAAAGGTACATGATGGGAATTAAGGTACAGAAGCAAAACCTCCCAACCAAACCCTTACTCAAGAAAAAGAGCATCTCATTCTGTGTTGTGGCCCTTGCAGATTTTGTAATTACCAATTATCATGGTAATGTTCCTCTAAGGATGGCAATTAGTAGTGCTAACCAAGTAACCCTCCTTGCACTTAGGTGTCCCCAACAGGATGGGGACAGTATACTGCATCTCACAAAACTGTATGGGACAAGGACGAAACCTGTATCTTAGACCACACAAGGTATGCAATGGATAGAAATACGGCCTCCCTACCTGCCCCTTTTACAATTTACATATTATTACATACAATGAATTTAAATATCACTGAGAAGGGATGCTAACTTCTACTGCCAAGTTACTATGGAAACTGCTTACATAGAAGATGGTCCACACGCATAGATTTTTTTTCGTTAAAATACTATGTAGGACTGTTAATAACTTGCAAAACGTTAACAAGATGCTACTAGAACTGACAATATAAACAGCAACTTCCCTTGTAAACAACACAAAGTCAACCCTTCTCAAGTTCGCCCCATTGCCACCCCTATGTTTTCTTTTCTTTTTTGTTGGTAATACATACCCCTCGTATGTTTATAATTTTGTTTTGGAGAACATGAAGCTCTAGTTTTTGTGAGTCTACCTTGTAAATGGGTCTGAACCCTTTGGCGGTATTTTGAATATACTTATCAAAAAGAATATGTTTTTTTTTTGTAACGAAGAACAGTCCCAACCATGGACCCTTCGGATGCGCGGTTACAATACAAACTCTGGATACGTATAACCACCCCCAAGCCAAAGGTAATGGGTAAGTCAAGACTCGAACTTGCAACCTTGAGGTATTAACCCTTAAAACCTTCCCATTTGAGCTAACCCCAGGGGGTGACTGCCATCCCTAAGTTGTTCTTTGAAAAAACTTGGTTCCCAAGTTGGATAGCATTTCGGACTTACACATTGGATTACAATGTGCAGCTTGTAATAGATGAATTATCATCATGTATTGCTTGAAGATTAATATTTCTTACGCTGAATCTCATCAAATTGTAATTGATTTTCAAACTATTCTTTCCTTTTTTTTCAAAATATTTTGTTTACCAGCTCATAACAAAGCTCCATATTGAAGTGACTCTTCTCTCCAAATATGCAAACTATGGCAAAAATTGATATTTAACAAATAATAGGAAATTGTGTTGGTGAAAATGATGCAATAAATGGCATGACATGTTTTAAATGATATGCACTTAAGGCATAGGTTCCTACACTAAAGTCTAGGCCATCGAAAGAGGTTTTTATTTTTTTATCGGTAGGCAGTCTAAAGAGTCATTAACAAGATCTTTCCACTCTTGTGTGCCTAGACTAAAGCCTAGACAATCTAGAAGGGTTATCAACAAGATCTTTTCACTCTTATCCCAGTGGGTGAGGCAGATGATGTAGAGGAGATGGCAGCGACTTTGGGATGTGAGATGGGCAGATTTCCTATGGTGTACCTTGGTCTTCCCTTAATTGCACCTTCAAAATCGATACGGATATGGGATGCAGTGATTGAACATTTTCAGAATAGATTGACGGGTTGGAAAATTTGATACCTATCAAAAGGTAGCAGGACCACTCTTATTTGGAGTACATTGGAAAACCTTTCCACTTTATCTCTCTTTTTTTTATGCCAACTTCAATTAGGCAAAAGCTTGAGAAGATTCAAAGGGACTTCTTATGGGGAGACGGGGAAGAAAGTAAGAAGATGCATTGAGCGAAATGGGATAAAGTTAAAGCCCTTATTGCTAAGGGACATCTGGGAATCAAGGATTTGAAGCTATTCAATCAAGCCTTGCTTGGTAAATGGACTTGGAGATTTGCTAATGAGGATAATGCTTTGTGGCATAATGTAGTGCATGTGAAGTTTGGTTGTGTGAGAGGTGGGTGGTACTAAGGAGATGCTATTAGGACTTACGAATGTGGAGTGTGGAAAGCAATGAAGAAAGGCGGAAGGCCAAAGTCAATTCACTACATCTATTAGAATTGAGATTGGGGATGGAGCTAGGGTGAGTTTCTTGGTTGATCTCTAGCATATAGATTGGGTGTTGAAAGATAAGTTCCCTAATCTGCTCAACATTACATTAGATAAGGAGTGTCTCGTAACGGATCACATAGGAGGAGGAGGAGGAGGGGGGGGGGGGGGGGGGGGGGATAGAAGGGTGTGGAGTCCAAAATTTAGGAGGCCTTTTTTCGACTGGGAACTTGAGGAAATAGAGGAGTGTATCTCTTCCTTGAGCAAGGTGAAGTTATTAGTTGGCAGGAGAGCAGGGATGTCAGGGAGAGGTGAAGGGGATGGTAAGTTCATGGTTTGCTCCTTTTACAAGAATTTACTAGAGGGGAGAGATAATTCTTTCCCTTGGAAGATGATTTGGAGGTCTAGAGTGACCACAAAGCCTCCTTTTTTGCTTGGGAGGCAACTTGGGGTGTGATATTAACAATGGATAACTTAAAGAGGAGAGGCTTCCATCTTCCAAATCGATGCCCTTTATGCAAAGAGGAGGAAGAAATGGTAGACCATCTTCTTTTATATTGTTATTATGCTCAGGATGTTGGAAGCTTTCCTTTTTGAATTTTTCGGTGCTCATGAGTGATGCAGAAAAAGGTCGAGCAGTTTTTCTTGAGTGGGAGATGCAAAAGGCTAAGAAAGGAGTTGAGAATAGCTTGGAGAATGACACCCACTTACGGCGTGTTATGGTGTTTGTGGAGAAAAAGGAATAGAAGAGTTTTTGAAGGAGTGGAAGCTCCCCCTTGGCAGGTTAAAGATAATTTTTTGAAAACTTTTTTCTTCTGAATTAAGAAGAATATCCTTGTATTTAAATAGGCTAATTGATTTTTGAGGGATCTTAGGCTTTAATTGTTGTAACCGGTCCCTTTATCTTTGTACATACGGAGTGCCTTTCACAAGCTCCTTTGCTTTATATAATTCACTTTTACTGATCAAAAAAAGGAATGAGATCATAGTTAGCTTACTTTAGTATATTTTTTGCTAACATTTTCTCAATTTTTGTAATATCTTTATGTTCTAGTGTTGACACAATTCTTTTAGTACTTTTCAAATAAAAAATGTTCTCAAAGGCCAATATGTTGAATAGACATTGAAAATCAAATAGCATAAGCAAATTGCTGATAAGTCTTGCCCAAGCATCAAGGTAGAGATAAAGCATATCGAGGCACAAACATTATGACCGACTGAACCATAGAAGGAAGAAAAAAAAAGGTGGATCCAAAGTAATATAACAACAAAATATAGCACCATACAAGAAGGTTCTAAGAAGAAAAAAATTCAATAGGAACCTTACACAAAGAAGATACAGTTATTGCATTTAAGATTTAAACAACATGTGTAAAAAATACCTTCGAAATGATGTCTCGATCACGTAGTTTTGAAGCTGATAAAGATAACTGCAGTTCACAATTGAAACATATTATTACAACATTTGTAATGAAACCAAATAGACAAATTGTACAAAATAATAAGAAAGAGAAAAGATAAGCTAGGATAAGAGAACTGAACCCTGCCTCAACATCAGCAAGCACACAGCAACTGCTTAGATAAACTAAATCTACTATTAATTCTTACCCCCCCCCCCCCCCCCTTTCAAAAAAAAAAAAAAAGATTTGAGAGGTGTGTGGAAAATGGCACCTCAATGCCTCATTTGGAAAGAGAAGAATCGACAGATTTTTAGTAAAGTTTTGCACCTATGGCCCACAGTTTGCACAACGTATTTCTGTCTCAGGTAATAGAAAGTTGGGACATTGCATCCTTTTTTCTAAAAAAAAAAAAAAAAAAGAAAGAAAGAAAACTTCTGATAGTGAAGCATGCTGGCCGTGAAGCCAAATTATATCATTACTCTCCCCCAGAATAAAAGTTGCAACATGCTTGTTATAGAGCCCCAGACGCTGCAATCTTGACTTCATCCCATGTCCCCTGAGTATTTAAGGGTTTATGCTAGCCATAAATCCAAACAGGATACTATCTGGAACCAGTACTAAAAAGAAAGAATCGTCACTTAAGACATACTTGGCCCACTTGATGCCCAATATCAGATGTTTAAAGTACTTATCAAAAAAGAATAAAGAAATCAGATGTCTAGAGTGCATAAGAGTTTGAAAACCTTCAAAATTATATTTCAGTTGTTCCTAAGGTCAAGTTGAATAGTAGAATACAAGGAATAGTACATATTAATGGTACCAATAGGACCTTAGAAAAAATCCAAACAGATAAGCCAACAAAAATAATAGCATCTGGTGGGCCAAGATATGCAAAAGGGAACGAAAGAGAAACCTTCTCATGCCATCCATCTGAAACCCAATGGAATCTCCAATGATTAGCAAAATTTCATCCATATCTACAAGTAATGAAATTTTAGATTCTAAAAACAACAGTTTTGTCTTTTACTTAAAGTCCAATGTGCATATGACAAATAGGAATCTTGCTTATTTCATTTTTATTTTTCGAGGAAAGCATGACCCATGGTCATCTTTTAGTGAATTGTACTAGATAATGCAGACCAGTGGTGGTGGTGGTGGTGGTGGTGGTGGCAATGCAAGACATCAACCATCCAAGTAATAGATAAAAAAAGGTATATCGTAGTGTCCTTGTGTTAATTGCGATCTTGGCGGAGATTGATTTCCGTCACACCATCAGTTTACGTAGTCACGGAGTATAAGCATTCGCACATTTCGGATTCACCTCATTTACTCAATTTATCACTTCTTTTTTTCATAAACATCTGATAATTTTGTCCTACCTTAATGAGGAAAAGCATTGAAGTGTGTCATATCGTGCACTCATTAACAATATCAACTAAATGTTGCTTGCATGCCCATCATACTTCAGTTCACAAGCAAACCAGAGCTCCAACAACGTGGAGCAAATAATATTAACTTTTCCTGCAAATTCTCAAACTAAAAGGATCTATGAGAATATTGTCCATTTAAACTCAGTAAAAGGAAGAAATACAAAAGCACATTATATGTGATGTAGAACAAGTGGTGGATCCTTGATGACCTGATACAACCTGAGATGACCCAAAAAATGGGCAATGTGTGGGCTAGAGCCGCCATGGGAAAAATTTTGACCTAATTTTTTTATCCCTTTTTTGTGATATTTTGGTTTCCTAATTTTATTCGGATTAGTATTAGTAGGTTTTTAATCGGATTAGTAGAGAGACTTAGTAATTTCCTATTCAGATTAGTAGTCTTTTAGCACTTTGTTACATACTTCTATTATTCATCTCTATTAATAATATCAGATTTCGAATTTAGAAAATTCTTCTCTTGTTGGGTAAATAATCCACGTATTATTTTATTTTTAAAAAATTTGACATATTTGATTATTTTTACGTTTTCATGCTGCGTCAATATAAAACTTGACTACGTATGTGATTTCTTCATTTAAACTCAGCAAAAGGAGCGAATTTGAAGATTGAAAAAGAATTTGAAGATGGTCTTCAAATTAATATACATGCAAAGATGATGGGTCACGGATACCAAAATATGAAAATTAAAATGTGATTTCTTATTTGTTTAAATAAAATATTAGGAATTTAAAGAATGAATAGTGAATTTGAAGATTGGATGGTTGGAGTAAAAATGAGGACTCATCATCTCAAATTCGAAGAAGATGCCAAAATGAAAATGAAAATGAAAGAATGTGAGTTGGAGATGATCTAAAGAAAACACTTTTTTCCTCTCAACAATTCACCATAAAGGTGTCGGAATAATACTGAACACCAGAATAAATAATCAACCAATTATGATTATCCTATTGTTTTAATTAATTTACTTTTTATTTTGTTAAGACGCATTTAGCAAATATTTTAAAGACACCTCTTATTAGGATCAAATGGTGTGTCCTTAATTCATTAAAATAAGAACTAAACAACGAAAGATAACAAAAGATGTACGTGTCAATTCTGAATAAGAGGTAACCCCTCTGCAAAATCAATCTACACTTAAGGAGTTCTCTGTCAGTAATTAAATCATCAATATTTGATCAATGTAGAATTAAAGAATATTTTGAATTCTTAGGTAAGAAATTATTAGCAATGTGGCCACGAGTATGCATCATTGAGTCGTGTCATGAAACTGAACCACTCAATTCTACCAAATGCGAATACAGTACATTGTGTAATAAATTAGGGTTTACAAAACCAGAACCACAGGAAATTTAGATATATTGCAAAATAAGAAAACACAAAAAATAAGAGGATACATGTGTGTGTGTGTGCGTGTTTATCGCGAGGTAGGAATAGATAATTAGACTGTCAATTAAAAAGGAGTAGAGTATATTAAAGAGTTCAAAAAAAAAAAAAAATAGCAGTAGAAAGAAAGACGATATGGGTTGAAATTGACACCACACACACATTGAAAGGATAATGGGAGTTGGGTCTGTCATAGGACCACACATTACAATGTGGGCATACATGTAGCAAAATGAACATATGAGATATATATATATATAGGTGTACCTCGATTTGCGTGAAGAGAGCTTGAAGACCCTTAGTCCTGTAAAAGTGGTCAACTGCAACGTTGTGGCCGCCGCCACCACCAACATCGCCCATCGCTTGGGCCCTCGGCTGGTCCCCTCCCACTGCTTGCTGCCCTCCCCGTACATCAGAAAAACATCCGCCCATCTGTCTACTGCTCTTTCTCCCTCTACAAATTTCTCTCTCCCTCTCTCTCTCTCTCTCTCTCTCTCTCTCTCTCTCTCTCTCTCTCTCAAATTCCGAATTGCCTCCCTCAAGTCTTAACTTCCAATATCTGCCTCTTCTCTCTCTATCGTTCGGTTTCTCTCTCTAAAAATATGGTAAGAATTCAGAATCGCTATATGTATATGTCTATGTCTCTGTCCATGTGTTTATATAGCCAGAGCAATTGGTACGAAAACAGAGGATGGAAATTACAGCAACAGAAACAGAGAATCTTCTTATGCCAAACCATGTCTTATCCGGGAGAAAAAACTAGTAATAAAATACGGACTAATGAATTTTATATTCATACAAATCAAATTTTAATATATGACATCGTCTATGTCCCTTGTCTAAACCAATATGAATATAACTATGAAACTCTTCCATTTTACTTTATCATTAAACTTTTTTCGTGCTATTCTCCCTTAAAAACTAAATACTGCTCCAATGTATTTTTCACCGTAAAAAGAAACAAGGAATAAAATATGGCTAGACATGACTGAATGTGAAAATCAAGAGTGATTTAGTAGTATTTGATACGCCAGAAAACATTCTACCTAATCAAGGTCTAACACGTGTCTAGTTTGGTTCCGTTCAGATTCTAAGATAAATAAGTATACTGACATCAATCTCGGTATACCGACCTCAAAACGATGGGACAGTTAATGACAAAAAAGAATGACGTGAGCCTTCATGATGACACTACTGTAACTTGACAAGCGGTGAGCCCTAGCCCTGCAAAAAGACGGTACAGGTTTGGGGGCATTTTTACAGTTACACGTGTAAAGGTAGCCATGAGGTGGAAAGTCAAGATAAAATAACGTCCACCGCTTGTCAATCAATTTAATGCTTCACCATTCTATAAATACCAGAAAAGAGGTATGTGAAAGATACCTGTACTTAACTAGAATTAATATGATTGAGCCTCATACTTGAAGCAAAAATATCCAACCAGGCATAATCTAATTTAACCATCGGAGAGGTTACCACCGGAACCTTCCCTAGTGGCATTTTAATGTTGTTTCTTCTCAGGTTCATTCACTGCGACGGTCAAGTCCTTGACGAGCCAGAAATTGCAGCATCAGCTTGGCGCCGTCTGTGGGAACGACAATCATTCTTCTTTATATCACTATCTTTGTTTTTTGGTAGTCATGGCTTCCAACCGTCGCTCGACACCAATATCAAACCAACCTTTGGCTCAGGATGAGGAAGTTGCAACCTCCGATCCTGTACAACAATAACTTGATCAAATTCGAGATCAGATGCAGAAACAATCTGATCAGACTCAGGCACAACTCTTTGCCATATCCCAAGTCCTGGCTTCTTTAACTCAAAATCCATCGGTTCTTCCTCCTCCGGGTCTTCCCGAAAGTGGTAATCTAATCCTACCTGCTCCTGGTGGAAGGCAATATGAAGAGAGTGGTCCTAGTGCTCGTCCGTTTTATCCACAAGATGCAGCTCCTGTTCGGGATGACATCCTAGGAGGAATGCCAAATGTTCATCCTATCACCCTTAATTATAGCAAGGGCAGGGTTGTTAGCCCTGTAAACTCAGGAGCCAATCTAGTATAGTCAGGTCCACCGATGCTGCTGACACCGGCTTCACATCAAAGACAATCAGAACATGCAATCCCTAGTCGGAACTATCCTCAGCCTACTGGACTTAAGGTCGGTATGTCGAGATTTCAGCAGGTTGTTAGCCCTGCAAACTCAGGAGCCAATCTGGTACAGTCAGGTCCACCAATGCAGCCGACTCCGGCTTCACATCAAAGACAATCAAAACATGCAATCCCTAGTCGGAACTATCCTCAGCCTACTGGACTTGAGGTTGGTATGCCGGGATTTTAGCATTCTGTCCCGTCCAGAGTACCGATGAGATCGGAAGAAGTTGTGGATTCAATGGGACAGACAGCCCATGCTCGCGAGGGAAATCAACCTCCTCGATAGGATGAAATAGCAAGGCTTCTCGGTAGGTTCATTACTTCTTTTACAACAGCCATTTTGTCCAAGGAGCGTCCTCGAAAATTCATTGTTCCAAGATTCACACCTTATGAGGGGTTAGATGATCCCGGTGATCATCTCTCCAATTATCAACATACGATGGTCCTTCATGGCGCCACCGATGCATTTCTATGCCGTACATTCGTCACAAGTCTTAAAGGCGCAACCCTACGCTGGTTCCACAACCTCCCTCCTAATTCGGTTCCCAGCTTCTATGAGCTTAGTAGACGTTTCCTCGACCGGTTTTTGACAAGCGGGAGACTCAGAAAGGGTCCAGAATTTCTCTTATCAATCAAGCAACGGAAGGGAGAGTCACTCAGGGACTATATCACTCGATTTAATTCTGAGCTAACCGAGATTACTAACTGCAATGCAGCCTTTTTGGTCGCCGCTTTACACGCAGGGCTGTGGCCAGAGCGTTTCCACGACTCCTTGACAAAGAATCCACCCGAAGACATGGCATCACTTATGGAGCAGGCAAGGAAGCATATTAATTTGGAAGATACCAGGGCGTCCCTTCGCATTGCTAAGGAACAAGCTCAAACGGAAGACAAGTCCCAAACACAGAATATTGGCAATACCAACAAAAGGCAAAGGAGTCCGGACAAAAGAACTACATCCCGAAGTCAAAACCAGCCCACTTCTGGACGGTTCAAAACATACGCGCCTCTGAATGTACCACTGCCGCCCTTAAATGCTTCCATTACCCAGATCTACCATCAGGTCCAAGCACATGAGAATCTCAAGCGTCCTGAGCCACTGTTCAGTGATCCAGACACCCGAGATCGTAGTAAATATTGTGAGTTCCATAGAGATCATGGACATACTACGGAATTTTGTAGGCACCTTCAACAAGAAATCGATCAATTAATCTGAAGGGGACGCTTGAAGGAGTTTGTTCAGCACAATGGAGGACAAAACAGTCAAAACCAGAAACCTCAGCAACCTCGGCAGGATCCTAGGCCCCAGCCACAATGACAGGGTCAAGGGACTGTCCCTGGGGACGGCGAAAGTCAACAGCCCCAACCGAATAATCACGTTATTCTCGTCCTCCATGCTGCCAACTCCATATCTGGTATATCCAATCGAGCAAAGAAACGCTATGCTCGGGAGGCTAGGGTAGCACCAAACCCTATCCAAGTCATGACGCTTGAAAAGCGGTTAAAGCCCTCACCTCAAATCTAGTTTTCAGAGCTGGACCTGGCTGGCATACACTGTCCTCACACTGATGCGCTCATCATCACCCTTAGAGTGGCAAATTTTGACATCCTAAGAGTGTTGGTGGATACGGGCAGTTCTACTAATATTTTATTTTATGAGCCTTTCAAACAGATGAAGCTCACCATTTCTGACCTCAAAGCCACCGCGGCAGTAATGGCTGGGTTCGATGGAAATCTGAGCTCTCCTATAGGCAGTATTGACTTCCCAACAACTGTAAGAGTTGGCGAAGATCAAAAAACTCTGATAGCTAAATATATGATCGTGGATTCCCGATCTCCATACAACATAATCATGGGAAGGCTGTGGCTCCATCAAATGGGGCGGTCACGTCCACCCTTCATCCATGCCTCAAGTACGTACACAACGATCGTGTTTACACTATTAAAGGCTCCCAGTCGTCATCTCGAGAGTGCCATGTCGTCGCGTTAAAAGGTAAAACCCAGCAATAGCAATTACAAGCACCTCGGAAGCATATCATTCCCGATCTTTTTGACAGAACTATAGATATAGAATGCCCCACTGAGATCGATGAACCATTGAGCCCACGTGGTGTAGAAAACATGGCCGTGCCAGTCCAAGAGCCACTCAAAATATCAGTGGGTTCAGGCGAAGAAGAGCATTATTTGCAGATCGGTGTAGACTTAGCCCCATCCGAACAGGAAGTGATGATAAAGTTTTTAAAAGCCCATTTATCAATATTCGCTTGGGAAACTAACGACATGGAGGGTATAGATCCATCCTGTATCTACCATAAACTAACGATAGATCCAAACTACCACCCGGTATGGCAAAAACGACGGACATTCGCTCCAGAGAGACACAAGATAATCAATGATGAAGTTCAAAGGTTGCTCGCTGCAAAATTAATCAGAGAGGTTTTTTACCCAGAATGGCTCGCCAACATCGTCCTAGTTAAAAAGAAAAATGGTAAGTGGTGAATCTGCGTTGATTACACTGATCTTAACAAAGCCTGTCCTAAGGATAGCTTCCCCATCCCGAGGATCGATCAATTAGTCGACGCAACTGCTGGTTACGATTTAATGAGCTTCATGGATGCATACTCCGGATATAACCAGATTCAAATGTATCCACCAGACCAGGAAAAAACCTCCTTTATCTCTGAACGAGGTCTATACTATTACAGAGTGATGCCTTTCGGACTGAAAAATGCCGGAGCTACGTATCAACGATTGGTCAATAAAATGTTTGAACCTCTGATTGGTGACACGATGGAAGTTTATATTGATGACATGTTGGTCAAAAGCCAGCAAAAGGAGGAGCACATTGGGCATTTGAAGAAAACTTTTGATATCCTAATAAAGCACAAGATGAAGTTGAATCCATCAAAGTGTACCTTCGGAGTAAGTCGAGGGAAATTTCTAGGTTTTTTAATCTCACACCAAGGCATCGAAGCGGACCCCTTCTAGATTAAAGCTTTGGAAGAACTGGAGCCACCGAAATCATAAAAAGATATACAGACATTAAATGGCAGGATTGCGGCGTTGAGTTGATTCATTTCTAGGTCCACGGATCGTTGTCTCCCGGTGGGCCAAGCTCTGAGGGGGAATAAGGTCTTGGAATGGACCTCTGAATGTGACAAAGCCTTTAAGGAACTAAAACAGTATATGGCATCGCCAGAACTATTGTCCAAACCCATGAAAGGAGAAAAGCTCTTCTTATATCTTGCGGTATCTGAGAACGCAGTAAGTTCTGCATTAATCCGAGAAGAAAAAGGAATTCAAAAACCCATATTCTATGTGAGTAAAGCACTTCTTGGGTCAGAAAAAAGATATCCCGAGGTGGAAAAGTTAGCCTTTGCGCTAGTAGTATCTGCTAGAAAACTCAGGCCTTATTTTCAATCCTATTCGATCGTAATCCCAACATTGTACCCTTTAAAAGCCATATTACACAAACCAGACACCTTGGGTCGTCTTGTGAAATGGTCGATAGAACTGGGTGAATTCGACATAGTATACATACCTCGGACTGCCATTAAGGCTCAGGCTTTGGCAGATTTTATTGCCGAATTCACCCCAGCTCTGAAAGGGAAAATAGATGCCAACCCAACTATGGCAATATGGCAGTTATATGTAAACGGTTCTTCAACTGATAAAGGTTCCGGAGTCAGTATTGTCCTCCAATCTCTGGATGATATTACAGCAGAAAAAGCGATTACTTTGAGCTTCAGAGCTTCTAATAACGAAGCTGAGTATGAAGTATTAGTCCTTGGCATGAAGCTAGCCCTAGAATATGAGGCTCGCAACCTCGAAGCCTTCTTAGATTCACAGTTAGTAGTGGGCCAAGTTCTGGGTGAATTTACAGCCAAAGGCGAGAGGATGATCAAATATGCTGAACTGATAGGCTCTCTAAAACAATCATTTGTCAATTTCAACATTCACAAAATAGAAAGAGGACAGAATAGCTGAGCGGAAACCTTAGCAAATATGGCCTCTCATCTCAGTGCCGAGGGAGATTCAGAACTGTCTATCTCCTCCCGAGATGACCCAAGTATTGACGAGGTTCAAGCCATTTATATTACGGAACATTGTCAGGATTTGAGGGCTCCTATCTTCAGATACTTAAAAGAAGGGCAACTCCCTGATGACAGAAATCAGGCTCAAAAACTACAAATTAGATCAGCTCGGTACCTAATTTTAAATGAGCAACTCTATCGTAGATCTTACACCCAGCCTCTACTGAGGTGTTTATCTCCAGAAGAGTCCGAATATGTAGTAGCCGAAATCCATGAAGGGATATGTGGCAATCATACTGGTGGCAGGACCGTCTCACATCGAGCCCTAACCCATGGCTATTACTGGCCGGGTATGCTAAATCACGCCAAAGAATATGTGAAGAAATGTGATAAGTGTCAACGTTTCGCTTCATATCAACATCAACCACAGCAGGAGCTTACCCCATTACAAGTCCCTGGCCTTTTTCCCAATGAGGAATGGATATTGTAGGACCTTTGCCAAAAGCCCCTCAAAACAGGAAATATTTGCTGACCGCTATTGATTATTTTTCCAAATGGGCAGAGGCAGAACCATTGACCCACATTACAAAGGTAGATGTAAAGAATTTTACATGGAAAAATATCGTTTGTAGGTTTGGAGTACCTCGTATCATCATTTCAGACAACGGCACCCAATTCACCGGAAAAGTATTCAGAAATTTCTGTGATGATCTACATATTAGCCTCCACTTCTCCTCACCAGGACATCCACAGGCGAATGGACAGGCCGAGGTTACTAACCGAACAATCTTAAATGCCATCAAAAAGAGGTTAGAAGACGCAAAAGGAAAATGGGTAGAGGAGCTCTCGGGTGTACTCTAGGCCTACCGAACAACAAAAAGGACTGCCACCCAGGAAACGCCATTCTCACTTACATATGGTTCTGAGGCGGTCGTTCTTATAGAAATCGACGTGCCCACATTGAGAACGGAAGCCGTCGTTCAGGAAGCTAATAATCTCCAATTAACTGAAAATCTCGATTTACTAGAGGGAAAAAGAGAACAGGCTGCAGTTAGAATGGAAGAATATCGTCGAAAGATGGCCAGAGGTTTCAATCAAAGAGTAAAAATTGTGACATTCCAGTTAGGTGACTTGGTTCTGCGAAGGATCTTCCCTAATACCAAGGACCCGACGATGGGAAAGCTATCCCCAAACTGGGAAGGACCTTATAAGGTTGTGAAAATTATCAGGCCTACGACCTATTGGTTAGAAGATATGTTGGGAAAGCCAATTCCCAGACCATGGAATATTGAGCACTTAAGAAAATACTATCAATAAAGCTTCTTCCCAATATAAACTAGTCTTCAAATCAAATCTAGCTCTCAAAGCCCCTACTAGCACAAGTGCTGTAGGTATGGCCCCAATTTAAATGTACGGGTCTACAGACCTGGTCCCATTCACAAGGCCCCTAACGGCACAAGTGCTTTAGGCATGGTCCCAATTTAATGCATAGGTCTTTCGACCTGGTCCACCTCAAAAGGCCCCTACAAGCAAGATTGCAGTAGGTATGGTCCCAAGTTAAAAGCATGGGTTTCCACACCTTGTCCATTTAAAATGACCCCTCCGAGCTCCAACGCTGTAGGTATGGTCCCAGTTTATTACTCGAGTCTCCAGACTTGAAAATAATTGGATGACTTATCAGAACTACGGATTACCTTGGGATCCAGGTTAGATCTAAACATTTGTTGTATTAAAAACTTATTTTATTGCAAGTATCTTAGTTCAGGATCTTTGATTCCTTTCTATAAATCTGAAGATCTGCGATAACTATCAAGTCACGAAAGAATATAACTGTCTTGATTTATAAATTAAAATCATTTCTAGAGTCGCCAAAGTCTTATATGAATGCATTATTAGTCATCTATGTTGCAATCTGGTTCAAGTTATTTGATTATTTGTTAAAATACTTCACTTCGGCATAGACACCAAGGCATTCGTAACATAAACAATAAATTAAACATTAAAGATATATTCTTGTTTTTCAATTTTTAGGCAGAATCCCCAAAGGGCTGAAAATTACAAAAAGTAGTTAACTACCTAAAAAAAAAAAATCTATATCTAAATCGGTTTTGTTGGGGGCACTGAGGATAGGGGCATCACGCCCTCAAGAACTTCGTTCTAGGACGGTAGTTCCGGGGAGGTCGGTTGAGATTCATCTACCTCCACTTCATCCAACCCGGAGATATCCAGATTTGGGTACAACCGCTGAATCCTTTTTAAGCAGAGGTGGTAACCGGAATCTGAAAGTTTTTTCCCCATAGATTTGAGAAGATCCATCATACTAGCTTTGGTGGCCTCCTTCGTGGCCGCCCTAACTTCTTTGATCTTCTTTGCCTCGAATGCCTCGGCTTCTTTAACTTTACTTTGTAATTCAGTTAAACTCTTGTTCAGTTTAATTCTCTGAAGTATCAGGTACTCAGTTCTTTACTTCGCCTTTATCAGTTGGTTGTTAAGTTCTTCAAATTTCACCTCAGAAGCGTTGGCCCTAGCTTGAGATACTTCGAGTTCGGAATGGGCCGTCTTCAAGGCGGTCTGGGCAGTTTCTACATCTAACTGGGCCACCGAGATTTCTGCTTAAGCTGCTTTCAGCTCCAATTGAGTTGTCAACAGCTCGGAATGAGCTATCTTCAGCTCTTCTTTGAGGCCACTGATCTTCTCGACTTGATCAGCACGGTCTATAAGAATGCCCGCTGCTCGAAGGCCCTACAAAAAAGGAATGAAGAAGATTAACTATGATAAAACAAAAAATAAAGGGTAAACCAAATATAAACGTATACAAAACTTTACCCTGGTATAACCCAACATAAGGTCGCCGATGATTCGCCTTGAGCTTTGGCCAGAGAACCCAGGTGGGAGAGCCGCTTTCAAAGCCAACTTCATCGCCTCTGTTCCCGAAGAGGCCTCAGACGGATGAATCGGAACCACGCTGGTACCCTCTTGCATGTCCGATTGTTGTGAAGGAGTCGATCTTCTTACCTCACCCGCTTCGGTAGACTGTGGAACCTCAGTAGGAGCTGCGACATCCTCAGTCCATAGGGGCTCGGTAGTCGGACGAATATCGGCAGACGGATCTTCAGTAGGTCTGGATGCCTCGGAAGGAGTCGGAACAGAAGGGCGGGAAGCCTCCCAATTTGCTCGAGATATAACCCTCCTCCGCTTTTGAGTTGGCGGAACTGCGGGGACAACGGAGGGACCCCCAGCCTTCGTCTTGCTAGGAGGTGGGGCGCAAGCAGACAAAATGGTTTTCTTGATCGCTGCAGTCTCTTCCTTGGTTAATCCAGCCTCCATCAAGTTCCGAGGTAAAAGAATTTGGTAATGTGGTCGGAGAGTAAGCCTTAGAAGGAGCTGGTATCATTCCTCGATCTCGGGAGTGAAATCAGCTTTTTTCCACTTTCTTCTATTGCAAAACAACATATCAAACAATCATCAGTTAAATCATTTAAAAGCAGGAACAAGATAAAATTTATAACCTCTGAATACTAACCTCTTGGACTGGAGTGCCGAGGAAAAAGACTTATATGGTCTTCATAATCTTCTCGTTCCCAACCTCCTACAACGAAGAAGTACCACTTCTTCCACGTTTTGTTGAAAGAAGGTACCGACGTCAAAGGTCTAAACCTCTGATCGAAGCATGTGTAGTATAGTTCCTCCGCACTAAGATGCTTCATTTCCATCTGACCTATGAATAAGGTCCAAATCCACATGGATCTCATTTAAATGACCTAAGACTATAAAGGCTAAAAGCTGCCTCCAGCTGTTTACATTGAGTTCGGTGGGGCATATATTAAACCAAGTAAAAAATTCTATAAGGAGAGGGTGGAAAGGGAAACGAACACCCATCTCGAACCATTCAAGGTAGGCGCAGATCTTCCCCCTTTTTATATCGGAGGGGCGATCTGCTGGTTTGGGGACCCTACAGGTCACATTCTTTGGAAACTTAAACTGTTTCATGATAGCTTTTAAAACCCCCTTTGTCATGGCACTCTCTCTCTCTTCTCTCATGGATACACTAACCTCCCTATCACTAGAATCTAGAACACCTTCAAAAAAGGAAGAAGACGAAGCAGTGGAAGATGAAAAAGGACCACCCTCACTGATGGTCTCTGATTCAATCTTAACCTTCTCTATGTTTGGATTAGACATGATCGCAAGATAGAAAAGAGAAAAAGATAGAATGGGGAAAAACAAAATAAAAAAGAAGAAGAAAAAAATAGAAATTACCAGTTAGAAAGAAGAAAGCTATCTAGAACGGGGGAAAATCACACGGGTCGCCAGAAATTGCACTTGCCTTTCGGAAACAACGAAACTATTTGAGATTATTTGAAAAAAGTAAACGAATTCCAAACAGTCACCCCCACTATTTATAAAAGACTTTCATTAAATGTTTCACACAAAACAGAAAAGATATCAGTTAATGTCTTGAGAAATCAACTAAACGACGGCTGCATTAATCGATGACTTCGATTACCAAAGCAACAAAACGCGTGGTAATTATGTCATGACGGCTAAGACCCCTCGAAATATGAGATAAAGTATTAACGGCTGTGCATGTCATCCCTCGGAAACCCTAAAGCCAAAGTTCTGTACATATTCACAGAACTAAGGCTTCAGGGGGGGAGTAACTGATACGCCAGAAAACATTCTACCTAATCAAGGTCCAACACGTGTCTAGTTTGGTTCCGTTCAGATTCTAAGATAAATGAGTATACCGACATCAACCTCGGTATACCGACCTCGGAACGATGGGACAGTTAATGACAAAAAAGAATGACATGAGCCTTCATGATGACACTACTATAACTTGACAGGCGGTGAGCCCTAGCCTTGCAAAAAGACAGTACAGGTTTGGGGGCATTTTTACAGTTACACGTGTAAAGGTAGCCATGAGGTGGAAAGTCAAGATAAAATAACATCCACCGCTTGTCAGTCAATTTAATGCTTCACCATTCTATAAATACCAGAAAAGAGGTATGTGAAAGATATCTGTACTTAACTAGAATTAATATGATTGAGCCTCATACTTGAAGCAAAAATATCCAACTAGGCATAATCTAATTTAACTATCGGAGAGGTTACCACCGGAACCTTCCCCAGTGGCATTTTAATATTGTTTCTTCTCAGGTTCATTCACTGAGACGGTCAAGTCCTTGACGAGCCAAAAATTGCAGCATCAGTATTATTTACTTATCTTTACAGGAAGAATAGTGTTTAGGTCTCACAAAGAACAAACAACTGCTTTGAAATGACTGTTCGTGAAAACCGACACATTATTTGTTTATTTTTAAAAGAAGAGTAGTGTTTAAATTTCGACAAAAACAAAGAGAAGGAAATTAGTAGAAATATTAATATCATTGATCTTGTATTTATAGGAGATAAAATGAGAAAATATCGACTTATATAAAATGAAAATTAATAAATGCACCAATAAAAAATAGTAATATAATTAATATTGAAGGTCATGCTAGAAAACGAGAGCGATTCAAAATTAATTTTTGTAAAAATAGTTAAAAAAAGATAATGTAATGAATGATTTAACGGAAAGAATAACCTTAAATATAAAAGAATTACGATATATGATTATATAGGCAATCTCAAATAATTGAGATAAGACTTTATTAAATTGAGTTGAGTGTTAATATTATTAACCTTAACAATTAACAAGGTTTTAACAAGAATTAATAAATGACTCATCTAAATTAATATAATTTATTAGGAACTATATTATGTGAAAGTTCTCAATTTAAAATATAGTAAAAATGTGCCTTGTTTTATCTTACTCGATATGTAATTGTTAAGGTTGGATGTTAAATAATTTCAACCTCTATGAATAATTTTTAGAAGTTGAACCTATTCTAGAAAATTTTAATACAACTTTTTTTTTTGGTGTTTGAAAAAAACAAGTTGAACTTATTGGTAATTTTTTCTAGAATCAATGTTTCTGATATATAGGATTTTAATGAGGAAATAAAATAGTTCACCCTTCATATATATATATATATATATATATATATATATATATATATATATATATATATATATATGGGGTCAATGCAATAGTTGAACTAATAGTGGTTTTCAGCAACGCACACTGCATTCTTGTGTAGTTTTTGCGATGCGAGTACCCACTTATTAGCGATGCACATTGGGCGTCGCTAAACATCACCATTAGCGACGCATAAAAGAATGTGCGTCACCAATACTATTAGCGACGCCATTATTTGCGACGCTTTTACGTGCGTCGCTAAAGAGTTTTAGCGACGGAAAAGACCACTATTAGCGACGCACGCGTGCATCACTAATAGTGCCTTTTCTTGTAGTGAATACATTTATTGGTAATATATTCTTTTAAAGTTGTAGTATTTCTTAAGCGAAAGGCACTAATAACCTATGATAAATTTTGTCATATAAAATAAGAGCAAGTTGAGTACAAAAGATAAAGATTTATTAGCAAGTAAGGGAATATGATATGAGCATTGCATATAAAATCAATCATACATTGGGTGCAATTTCTCGAAAATTTCCACATCATTACGTGCAACAACCGAGAGCTGTGTCATGAATATTTCTTGTCAATATAGTACAACTTACGTTATCAAGTTTTTAATAGATTACTACTGTTGGTGTGACCATCATTGTAATCATATAGTCATAGTCACCTTTCATAGATATACATATAACGTGTAATGCATGTTATGTTATAATGTTGCGTATTCAAATGATCCACTTCCCCTTCCTTTCAATTACGTAAAAATGAAAAATCTTACGTTACTATTTTTCTTTCATTTTGGGATTTAAGTGATATAAGAGGATCAAATCATAATATTGTTTGATTTGTTTTACTTTCAAAAGATAATTATCAAAATATTTTTATTTATTATATAAAAATTACTAGTTTTACTTATTAAAACTACCTTTTTTTAAAAAAAAAGTGTTACTAAATAAATAAAAGGCAAACACTGTCATTTGTTCAAGATATTATTTCATTAGCCTTTCACCTAGTGTAATAGCTTGAATGATTTTAATATTTTATCTACCTGCAATTTAATGCTCCACTCTCTCTTCAAGAATTAGGTTTTTTTTAAAATGAATTATGTCTTACATTCTTTCATATCTTAAGTTGATAAAATAAAAACACTGTATTATAAAAATCATAAAGATCATCAAAGTCACCGGAAATAACTTGTCTCCCTCCGGCCATTTTCCTCTTCTTGTGCTTGCAATTACCGTCCGAGAACACCACAATATCTAATCTATCTACCTGCGATAACTTTGATCTTCTCTGACTTTGGAATCTTCGACGTTTTTTTTTTTAACTTTTGTTCTCTCGTTTATATGAACTCCATGCATGGAGACGGCGACGGGACATTGAAATCCTCCTTTATTGCTGTCATTTCTTTTGCCTTTATTCGCTCTGTGTCTTCAAACCAGTTCTCTCTCTCTCTCTAAACTTACTGATGGAAAAGTAATTAAAATCCTTAACAAAAGGGTGTTCTGTAAAGAATTTTAAAATAATTAAATTTTTTTTTTTTGCAAAATGGAGATGAGGAAGAAACTCTCATTCAAAACCTGTGCCATTATCAGTCTTACATATAATCATTCTTTTATAATAATAGACACAGGAGATTAAATTTTCTAATACTTTCATAAACAAATAAGTATTTTTTACACGTAAATAATTTTTGGTAAAAAAAAAAAGATTTTATATGCAACTTTTCAATAGTCTTTTGATTTTTTTTATAAAAACTTAAAAATAATACTAAACTTAAGATATAAAAAACTCTTAACATCTTTTTCAAATATAAAAAGTCATAATTTTTTTTACGTATAATACTTTTAACTTTAATATTATTAAATTAATAAATATAATTATCAAGACAAGTCATAAATATGATATATAACTATTTTATCTCTCTAATAATTAATATTATAATTTTTTAAAAATAAATATTAATTATTAGATAATAAAATTATTAATAATTTACCATTAGAACTAAATTAATTCCTCTAAAATTTATTAATTTATTAAATATTAATTATAAAATAGACTCAACTGCATTCCACGGCATAAGAGCACGACCTTTTTCCTAGTCATTGTCACGTGGTTGACTATACATCTACAGTTAGTCTAATTAATCCGTTGACCGGCGGATTTTGATTTTGATTTTTTTTTTTTTTGTGGAAAAACTCTTTTTTGCAGCATGGAAACTCTTCAGCTTTCACAATATCTTTTTGCCGCGTCAAATAATATTCACCTGAACCTCTGAACCTTATCCATCCAATTGGTTGAAATTTGTTTGGGGACTTTTTGCCGCGTCAAATAATAATTTGCAGAATAAGTTTTTTTTTTCGTTTTTTGATCAGCAATTTGTAGAATACGTTATCAATTTAGTTTGTTATATTAAGGCTATTCAAACTTAAATGGTCGGGTCCGTGTTTTAGTTATGTTAGGAGTGTTATTTGAATAGTCAAATTTATGGTTTCCACGTTAGAATTTTGAATCCGCAACAATTCGTCTAACTTTGAAACTTTTCTCCACGTCAAACAACATTCAACCAAATCTTTATCTGTCCTGTATATGTACATATTCATATAGGAAGAAATTCTTCGTACTTAATTTAGAGTCAAAAGTATTTTTCTAAAGTTTATAACACGCAAATTAACTGGTTGACATTGGGTCTTATGGTCAATGATTTATGGTCTATTATAATTATATTAATCTATATCTAAGGGTTGTGTTTGAGTTCATGACTAGTCAATGAATGTGGATTGAGAGTGGTCAATCACTACACACAATACTGTCAAATCAACAGGTAAACACCTTTTGGTAAAATTTGAAAGTATTGTATTACTCGAGAGTGGTTGCGGTATTTGGTGTTTATCCCTACCTTACTCTTAGACTGAAACTTAGAAACGGCAGGGGGTTCCCTCACAAAATATTTAAATATATAATAAATTTATGTAAAGATCCATTATATATACATTTTTATTGAAGGTCTACACCCACATTCTTTGTATTTTCATTATTACCAGAAAGGCACATTATAATATCTCTTTTTAATTTTTTTAAATTTGTAGGATCGAGTCCCTATCTAAGTGGTGCAAATGTTCACTTACGAAGTAATTAGAATGAGTTTATAATTTTAAGTACATTTACAAACTTATTTGAGATAGCAATTGAGCAACATTTGACATTTACTCTTCCATCAAACCAAGCTTAGGTTCATTTAAAGCAATTTTGCACTTTCACTTTTGCGTTTATCTTTACAAATTAGTTGTTCATGTTGAGAGAAAGTGATAATGTAAACATATAATGTATATGTATATTGTGTCTTGTGTATTATATGAGAGAGAGCCCTCCTTTATATAGGAGAGAAAGAGCATACAAATGAAATACAAGAGAAAAGGAGAGAGAGAGAGAGAGAGAGAGAGAGAGAGAGAGAGAGAGAGAGAGAGGTAAGAGAAAAGGAAAGAGAGAGGAAAGTGAAATAAAGGAATAGGAAATCCTAGAGCTATACACATATAATAGGAAACCCTAAATCTATACACATATAATAGGAAACCCTAAATCTATACACATATATTGTTAACACACCCCCCCCCCTCCGGGCACAAACTCAAGAGGGCAAGGTAGAGGCCAACTTGAATTTGAAAAAAAAAAATTGGAAGTGGATAGTTGACTTGTTGGCGTTGTGGCTGAAATGTAGATGCTACCCAAGCTGACATGACTGTGGAGTTAGACTCTCAATAGAGTCAATGGTTGCATCTAATGGTGTGCGTAGCCGATTCTAATGGTGACACATGGAATTGTGTGTACCTGATTCTAATTGAACTGACCACGTGACGAAACATGTAGCTGGTGGTACTAGAACACACGTTGAACTGTGATGGAACACGTGCAAGAGCTTACATAACACGTAATTGAAGATACTTGACATGTGGCGTAACACGTGTGAGGGCTTATATGGCATAACATGTAATTGAATATATTGGACACGTGGCATAACAAGTGTAAAGATTTATGTGGCGGAATACGTAGTTGGTGATGCTAGACACATGGCAGAACACATGCCTCATCAAAATAACTTGTGAGATATTGAACACGTGGTAGAACACGTGCCTGAACGAGCTTCTGATCAGGTACGCATGGAACATAAGTGCCCATTGAGAACATGTTCTTGGGGGCAGGTTTAGAACATAGGCCTAGATTTGGGAATGAAGACTAGTTTAATTACGGTGAAATAAGTGGCCAATGGGTTGGGCTTTCAGATTTGCTCATAGTAGCCATCAATGATGGCAATGAAAGTGTATTTACGACACCAAGCAATAGTGGTGATAATAGTTACCACAGTGAGTTGGTGATGATAATAGTCACCACCTAGGGTTGGTAAAAGAAGGGCCACCGGAAAGGTTTTAGTGATAGTAGTCAGCACTTTAGGGTTGGAACTAAGAATACCAAAGGGTTTTGACTCTGATACCATGTTGAAAGAAAGATAGAATGTAAACATATAAAGTATATGTATATTGTGTAGTACAAAGGAGAAAACCCTTCTTTATATAAGAAAGGAATAACATACAAATAGAGGGTAAAAGAAATCGAAAGAGAGAGGACAAATGGAAGGTAAGAGAAAAGGAAAGAGAGAGGAAAATGAAATAAAGAAATAGGAAACCCGAAAGCTATGCACATATAATAGGAAATCCTAGAGCTATACACATATATTGTTAACAGTTCTAAAAAATATACTAGATTTTTTTTTATCAACTTTTTAGAATTACTTTCATCTTCATTTTATTTCTTAAAGAATAATATTACATATCCCCAATTTATATCTTCAATTGTATCCTCAATGTGATGTGTCATTATAAAATTAAAAATCACACTACTGGTGTAATAAGGGTATTAGTATTTTAGTGTGTTAGGTTCTCTCTTACTTTTCGTATACAACTTAGACTCTCCTATCTATACAAGGAAGTCATTTCCTTGTATAGATGTATAATTAATATTTAATAAAGTGATTCTCTTTTAGACCTATTTATTAACTCTATCATGGTACAGAGCTCTGTTTATAAGAGGTCTTGGGTTCAAATCTCTATCCCTTTGGTACAAGTTTACACTCACTTACCCACTTTCGTACTCTATTATTTGCCAACTCTACATATACAAAATGAAGTTGCACATGAGGGAGGGTGTTAATGCTTGATATATATATTGTAGGTCCATTCTCTAATAACTTAAGCTTTAAGAACAATTGGTGATCTATTATGGCATTAGAGCACAAATTCTGAATCCCTCTTCTCTTCGGTAGTGTTCTTTATCTTTTTCGATGTTCTTTATGGTCGCTCTTCACAATGTCACTTTTCAATTCAAATTCCAGAATCCCTTTGTGAATTGGTCTTTTTTTTAACCAACCCATAGTGTAGGGTCTAGCAAATACACGATGACTAATGCTACCTTCGTTGAAACAGTCACATGTCGCCACACGACGGCGCAAGACACTGTTGTAGTAATGCATCTAACCTAAAGTTCGGATTTCGCAAACTTGATCATACTATAATAAAGTACAGGAGACAAGCTTTCCAACACCACCAAAATTGCCCCAAAATACCCTCACACGCACCAATACGCACCACTCAAAGTTTTGGTCACGCGGCTTACGTGCCTCACGGGCCATCATATTTTTTCACATGACAAAGACAAGCCAACATTGTGCCACATTAGCCCACGACGACCACATCAATAGGATTCCACCTAATTTTTCATGTCATTGCCAAGTCATCACGAGTTTCTAGTTAGTCTATCATGACATCTTGCCATGTTATCCTACCACATCAACATATATCCCTACCTTACTCTTAGACCAAAACATAGAAATGGCAGGGGGTTCCCTTGCAAAATATTTAAATATATAATAAATTTATGTAAAGATCCATTATATATACATTTTTATGGAAGGTCTACACCCACACTCTCTGTATTTTAATTATTACCAGAGGGGCACATTATGATATCTCTTCTTAATTTTTGTTAAATTTGTAGGATCGAGTCCCTATCTAAGTGGTGCAAATGTTCACTCGCCAAGTAATTAAAATGAGTTTATAATTTTAAGTACATTTACAAACTTATTTGAGATAGAAATTAAACAACATTTGACTTTTACTCTTCCATCAAACCAAAGCTTAGGTCTATTTAAAGCAATTTTGCACTTTCACTTTTGCGTTTATCTTTACAAATTAGTTGTTCATGCTAAGAGAAAGTGAGAATGTAAACATATAATGTATACGTATATTGTGTATTGTGTATTACACGGGAGAGAGCCCTCATTTATATAGGACAAATGGAAGTTAAGAGAAAAGGAAAGAGAGAGGAAAATGAAATAAAAGAATAGGACATCCTAGAGGTATACACATATAATAGGAAACCCTATTACTATACACATATATTGTTACCACCCCTCCTTCGGCGAGCGGCCGCACAAACTCAAAAGGTCAAGGTAGAGGCCAACTTGAATTTGAAAAAAAAATTATGGAAATGGATAGTTGACTTGTTGGCGTTGTGGCTGAAATATAGATGTTACCCAAGCTGACATAGCTGTGGAGTTAGACTTTTAATAGAGTCAATAATGGCGTATAGAAGCACGGAGCTGAAACTGAAGGAGATACATGAAAGCGCAACTAATGGTGTGCGTAGCAGATTCTGATGGCGACACATAAAAGTGTGTACCTAATTCTAATTGAGCTGACCACGTGACGGAACATGTAGCTAGTGGTACTAGAACACACATTGAACATGTGACGGAACACGTGCGAGAGCTTACATACACGCAATTGAAGATATTGGACACGTGGCGTAACATGTGTGAGGGCTTATGTGGCAAGAGCTTACGTGGCATAACACATAAGTAAAGATATTGGACACAGTGCGTAACAAGTGTAAAGATTTACATGGCGGAACACGTAGTTGGTGATGCTAGACGCGTGGCAGAACACATGTCTCATCAAAATAACTTATGAGATATTGGACACGTCGCAACACACGTGCTTGAACGAGCTTTTGATTGGGTATGCATGGAACATAAGTGCCCATTGAGAACATGTTCTTAGTGGCAGATTTAGAACATGGGTCTAGATTTGGGAATGAAGGCTAGTTTAATTACGTTGAAATAAGTGGCCAATGGGTTGGACTCTCAGATTTGCTCATAGTGGCCATCAATGATGGCAATGACAGTGTATTTGCGGCACCGAGCAATAGTGGTGATAGTAGTCACCACATTGAGTTGGTGATGATAAGAGTCACAACCTAGGGTTAGTAAAAGAAGGGTCATTGGAAAGGTTATGGTGATAGTAATCAGGACTTTAAGGTTAGAACTAAGAATTCCAAAGGGTTATGGCTCTGATACCATGTTGAAAGAAAGATAGAATGTAAACATATAATGTATATGTATATTGTGTATTGTGTATTACAAGGGCGAAAATCCTTTATTATATAAGAGAGGAAGAGCATACAAATAGAAGGTAAGAGAAAAGGAAAGAGAGAGGACAAATGGAAGGTAAGAGAAAAGGAAAGAGAAAGGAAAATGAAATAAAGAAATAGGAAACCTTAGAGCTATACACATATAATAGGAAACCATAGAGCTATACAGATATATTGTTAATAGTTCTGAAAAATATACTAGGTTTTTTTTATCAACTTTTTAGAATTACTTTCATCTTCATTTTATTTCTTAAAGAATAATGTTACATATCCCCAATTTATATCTTTAATTGTATCCTCAGTGTGATGTGTCATTATAAAATTTATTTAAAAATCACATTATTAGTGTAATAGGGGTATTAATATTTTAATGTATTAGGTTCTCTCTTACTTTCCGTATACAACTTAGACTCTCCTATCCATACAAGGAGGCCATTCCCTTGTATAGACGTATAATCAATATTTAATAGAGTGATTCTCTTTTAGACCTATTTATTAACTCTATCATGGTATCAAAGCTCTATTTATAAGAGGTCTTGGGTTCAAATCTCTATCCCTTTGGTACAAGTTTGCACTCACTTACCTACTTTTGCACTCTATTATCTGCCAACTCTTTATATGCAAAATGAGGTTGCACGTGAGGGAGGGTGTTAATGCTTGATATATATTGTCGGTCCATTCTCTAATAACTTAAGCTTTTAGAGCAACTGGTGATCTATTATGGTATCAGAGCACAAATTCCGAATCCCTTTTCTCTTCGATAGTGTTTTTTATTGTTTTTGACGTGCTTCATGGTCGCTCTTCACAATGCCACTTTTCAGTTCAAATTCCAAAATCACTTTATGAATTGGTTTCTTTTAACTAACCCATATTGTAGGGTCTAATCAATACACGATGACTAATGCTACCCTCGTCGAAACATTCACATGTCGTCACATGACGGCGCAAAACACTGTTGTATTAATGCATCTAACCTAAAGTTTTGATTTCGCAAATTTGATGATACCATAAGAAAGTACAGGAGACAATCTTTCCAACGCCACCAAAATTCCCCAAAATACCCTCACGCTCACCAATACGCACCACTCAAAGTTTTGGTCACATGGCTTACATGCCTCACAGGCCATCATATTTTTTCATATGACAAAGACAAGCCAACATTGTGCCACGTTAGCCCACGACGACCACATCAATAGGATTCCACCTAATTTTTCATGACATTGCCATGTCATCATAAGTTTCTGGTTAGTCTATCACGTCATCTTGCCATGTTATCCTACCACGTCAACAGATATTTTGCCAAATTGCTTCATATCAGCATTGATTACCATGTCACCTAGGGTGATAGTCTTTGGACTGGATTGAAAAAATCTTCATTCGACCGATTCAGGCTTAGTTTAGTTAGTTTTTTACCAGTTTAGGCCTATTCCTATGGTTTTTAGGCCTATTCTTTTCAGTTTTGAGGTCTATTTTGTCTACTTCTATTTCCAGATTTGAGTTTGCCATATATCTTCTTATTTTTTTAGGTTCATCGATGTTGCCATGGATAAGTCGAGATTACCTAGCCTATTCACATCATTTTAGATGGGGCCAACTACACTATTTGGTCTCAATCAATGTGACACTTCCTCAAAAGGCATAAACTTTAGCTCTATGTCACTAGAGATATCGCAAAACCAACTAAAGGATTTTGTGAAACTAATAAGGCCTTTTATACTCACTTGATTGATTGGGATAACAATCATCATCAAATTATTGCTCAGTTTCGTAACATTTCTATCCTTTCTATTTCAACACTACTTGGTAGTTATGATGATGCTAAGACTAGTTGGGATATGATTGCTTCCTATTATTCATCAATGGATGGTTCTTGTGAGTACCAGCTTATGATGGATCTCTACAAACTGAAGCATGAATATGGGCAGACTATCGATGATTTCTTTGCCCAAATAAAATTCTTGTGGGATCATTTCTCTCTTTTGGATCCATCTTGGAAGTGCCCAGATGATGCTCAACTTTTCACTACAAGCATAGATCAACATTACTTCTATTAATTTCTCATGGCATTACATAGCGACTTTAAGCCAGTACATGGGTAACTTCTACATCAATTACCATTTCCTACATTGAAATAAGCTATCAAAAAACTTTTTCAAGAGGGAACTCGTTTTCAGACCTTTAGATAAGAAAAATACTTGAGACTGAGCATAGAGTTGGTTATATGTATGAGCTCTCTTCTTTGCATCTTCCATTTTTTAGTGTTTCAGCTATAGTTTCCTTATCATTATCTATTACCTTTTGGCACTTTCGTCTATGTCATGCCTCCTTATCTAGAGTCAAGTTATTAGTATCTAGAGGTTTGTTAGGATCAATGTCTCCATGTTATAGTCCTTTTGATTATGTGTCTCGTTAACTTAAAAAATAATCGGCATTATCGTTTAATAATGATGAGTCAATTGTTTATGCACCATTTGATCTTGTTCATTATGATGTTTGGGATCTTTCCCTTATTTCTAGTATGAGTGGCTTACGATATTTTGATATCTTGGTTGATGATTTCTCTCGTTATACACGGGTTTTCTTAATGAAGTCATATTATGAATTGCTAAATATTTATCAAGAGTTTGCTACAATGAACCCCAAGGGGGGTGGCCGAGTGGGCGATAGACAGCACCTAAGGGGCTTGTCCCTCCAAGGTCGCTAGGTCGAAACCCAACGGATGCCATTTTCTCTTGGGGTTAGTCCATACAGGGCATTGTCCCGAATTTAATTAGGCCCCCCTCCACTAATGAAGGGTCAAATACCGAGTTATAAAAAAAAGAGTTAACTACAATGGTTGAAACCCAGTCTTCTAAACAAATTAAGGTTTTTCGGTCTGATAATGCCTCAAAATACACTAAATCTTCGTTTTAGGATCGTCTAAAATATTATGGAATTATTTCTTATTCTTCATGTCCTAGTACGTCTCAACAGAATGGTTGGGCTGGTACATCCCAACAAAATGGTAGGGTTGAATGTAAGTTACGACATTTTTAACATTGTCATAGCCCTCCTTATGCTCCATCTATCCCTACTCCCTTTTGGGGTAAGGCCACTATTATAGCACTATATATTATAAATTGCCCGTCATCACCAATTTTTGACAATCAAACACCTCATGATCTTTTATTTAGCTCACCTCTCTCCAGTCAACATCTTCGTGTGTTTAGTTATACTTATTTTGTCCTATTTCAGTCTCGTGAATGCACCAAACTTAAACAACATTCTATGTTGTGTTGTTTTCTTGGATATGGAATCGAACACAAACGCTATCGATACTATGATTCTATGTCTCGCTATCTTTGGATCTTTCTCATGTTATATTTTGGGAGCATAAACTATTTTGTGAGGTGTCCAAGTTTAACATGGATTCCTTTCCTCTATTATTTGCAAAGGAGCTTACTGAGTCTCATATCTCCTCTCCCCTAACCCCTTCTATGTTTCCAGAGTCTTTTTGCATTCAGAACTCTATGACTGATGACCACAATACTACAATGAAAAAGGAACTTGATGCATTACTCAAGAATGATACCTAAGAGTTAGTTGCATTGCCTCTGAGAAAGTCAATGGTAGGACGCAAATGTATCTACAAGATTAAAACTCACTCTGATAGAACAGTTGACAGGAATAAAGCTCGACTCTCAAGAGTATGGTATTAATTATGAGGAGACCTGTGCTCTTGTTACTTGTCTCTTTCTTTAGCTCATACACTTCTAGCCCTTGCTGCTTCCTATCAATGGTCTACTCTCTAGATAGATGTCAAGAATGCCCTACTCAACGGAGATTTGAGTGAAAAAGTGTATATGTAGCCACCTCTTGGACTCCCTTATTCTTCTTACAAATTTTGTTGGTTGTGTTAAGCTCTTTATGGCCTTAAGCAAGCTCCTCGAGCTTGGTTTTCCAAGTTCGTAGTATTATCTTTTAGCTTGGCTATTCCAACTGCTCTTATGACTTGTATCTCTTCATTTATTGCACACATTAGGGCACCATCATTTTGTTACTATATGTTGATGATATGATCATCACCGAGGAAGATCTTAGTGGAACTCAAGAGCTCAAACACTTTCTCAATCAAGTGTTTGAGATGAAGGATCTGAGTATTCTCAATTATTTTCTTAGTATTGAGATCTCCTCATCCTCTGATGGCTATTATTTGACATAGGTTGAGTATGCATTTGATTTGATCTCACTAGCCAATTTGACAGACCACAAGATCACAAACATTCCTACAAAACCCAATGCTCGTCTCACTCCCTACGAGGGTGAAATACTTCGTGATCCTACCTTGTATAGACAATTGATTGGTAGTCTAGTTTATCTTACTATCACTCGACCTAATATCTCATATGATGTTCATCAAGTGAATTAGTTTATGGTAGCAATTAACTCGACTCACTTTGTTGTTTTGCTTCATATCATTCGCTATCTGAAAGGGACAATGTTTCATGGTCTACACTTTTTCTTCGAGTCATTTCTTCAGCTTTATGCCTAGACTGATGCAGATTGGGTAGGAGATCCTATAGATCATCGTTCCATTATTGGTTATTATTTTTTACTAGGCACTTCTCTTATCTCGTGGCACGGCAAAAAACAAACTGTTGTTACCCAATCCAATACCGAGGTCAAGTACTTTGTCTTTGTTGATACTACTTTAGAGCTTCTTTGATTAAGATGGTTGTTACAAGACATGGAGATCTCTTTCACTATCGCCACTTCTATCTATTGCGATAATATGAGTACTATTCAAATTGCACATAATTATGTGTTTCATGTGCAGATGAAATATATAGAGATTGGTTGTCACTTCGTCCGTCATCATCTTCTTCAAGGATCACTTCAGCTTCTTTCCATTGCTTCTCATGATCAGCTTGTGGACATGTTCACCAAATCTCATCCTATTGGACGCCTACGTGATTTTATTTTCAAACTCAAGTTGATCTCTCGCACTCCATCTTGAGTTTGAGAGGGGTTGTTATTGTAATTGGATTATTAGTATTTTAATGTATTAGGGCCACTTCTTACTTTCCATGTACAACTCAAATTCTCCTATCTATATGAGAAGGTCCCTTCCCATGTATAAAGGTATGATTAATATTCAACAGAGTGATTCTCTGTCAAATGTGTTCATTAAACTTTATCATTACGTGAAATCTACAAATATTACATAATGCCACATTATATTGAAGACACAAATGAGAAAATAAATTGACATTTTACTTTCTTAAAATGCAATGTATTTGAGAAAGTAACTCCAAACAGTTACTTAGTATTGATGAGAAACGCATGTTATGTTACATATATAAATAGGGTTCAAGTTTTGAAGATGAGAATGGATTTAATAAAACCTTTTTTTATAACTATTTGATAACAATTCTCTCTCTTTGTTTCTGTTTTTTTGGTTTTTGATAGAAGTGTTTTTAAAGAATTAGCAAAGAGATGATAGCTCATTATCGTCGTATTATTTGGTCTTTTATAGTTCGCATATTCAATTGTTAAAATTTCTGCTGCATGTTTTGTCTTAATCGGACTAGCATGGAAAAACCATTCCATATACACATGCATCAACGTAAAATACATATGGGACATACTGTCTAAATTTTCTGTAGAAAATTAATGATCTGATAATAATTTTTTAAAATTAAATAAGATGGTTGTATTCTTTTTCTTTTAAAAATTGAAAGAAATGAAATGATTTACATCTTTTTGGTCTATTAAATACTTATGCAATACAAAACTTCTAGGTTTAGTTTTTTCCCCCTTCTCTTAAATGAAAGATGAACATCCCAGTTACACACACACACACACACACACATATATATAAAGCATAATTTAGTTTATTTCGTGTGCTACATGATTAAATTAAAAATAAGAAAACAATATTTTTCATTTATTTTAAATTTATGTAGCAAACAGAGAGCTTTTGTTTTAATTATTTTTATCTTCGAAAAGTAGTCAAGTTGATATAACAAATTTGTAGTTAAATGTGTGCGCACGCTTGTGTGGAAAAGATAGTTTTGGTCCCTTAAAGGAAAACAAGGAAAAAAAGTTCTTTTAAGCAAAAATATATGCATTGCACATTAAGGTGAATGTGAACTTTCGTATGCATGATGTATAGTGCTCAGTGGAAATTTTTTTCATAAGATAAGTTTAAGTATTTATAACCTACACACATATTTTATTTATTTATACTTCTTCTTTCATTGTGTTTTGGAAGGAAATAGAGTTTAAATGCCAATGAGAAGCATAGAGATTATTCGAGGCAAAGTTTTCTAAACCTTTTTAGAAGTTCTAAATCTTGATATCAACAAATTATGAAATTTCCATATAAGATTGTATGAATAAAGTCTAAATTTTAATGAGAAGCATGGAGATCATTTGAAGCAAAGTTTTCTAAACCCTTTAAGAAGTTCAACATCTAGAATGCGGAGAAAATTCCAATCCCACACATCCATGGATACATCAGAGGAAAAAAAAAAGTTTAATTTCTAAACCCTTTAAGAAGTTCTACATACGGAATGCGAAGACAATTCCAATCCCACACATCCATGGATACATCATAGGGAATGTTCAAATAGTGACTTTGAAAAGTACCTCCAAAGCCTTACTCACTGGACCACCCCCACTCTCCTCGGGATTTTCCAAGCAAATTTTTGTTGTCCATTAGGGTGAACATTTGAGGAACTTGTACATGTGACGTATTGCAATATTCAAATGAAATTTCTTCGTAAGATAGATTACACAATATGTGGTCCACGCAATTAATTTTTTTTAATCTTTATCATTTTGTTTGAAAATAAAAGAGTCCACAAATGTCATTTAGAAGCATTGGAAAGCCACATTTCTAAACCCCTCTAGAAGTTATACTTGTCAAAAAGTTAATTAGGAGGTTTCCATATAAAATTTTATGAAGCTAATATGATAAATTTTGGGTTCCTTCAAAGTAGGTCTATAAATGGGTCGGATCCGGTCCGGCCTAACCTAGACCTGGACCCGTTTACATAAGATCCGGACCCGCTAACAAGACCAGTTAAGAAGATCCAATCCAGACCCATTAAAATCTAACTAAACGGAACAAGTATGGATCCATCGGAGAAGACCCGTTAAAGACCCGTTTTGTATTCATAAAAAAAATGTTTTTGCATATGAATTTATTAAAACTACATCAATTTATGCAGAACAAGTAATTTCATTCTTTCATTTTTTTTTTCTTATCCTTCATATTTGTATATATATACACACACACACGACTTCTATTTAGTTTATATTGTTTATAACTTACAACCCTTGTTTATGCAGGTATTTAAAAATCTCATTTGCTCGGAAGAACTAATAATAAGATTAAAAATGTGTGGAATACTAATTAATTTGAAAAAAAGAGAGAATATTACTTGTGAAAGATGCAAATCTTCATGGAGATGAAACCAATAAAGAGTCTTTAGTAACCTCCTCTTCTTCATCTACTTCAATAATGTCATGTGAGAACCAAAATATAGGATCTAATAACCCGAAATTTTTTTTTTTTATATGAAAATTTTCTTTGGTTATTAAATATTTTATTATTATTATTATTATTATTATTATTATTATTATTATTATTATTGTTATTAAATTTTAATGTGTATGGATTATATATATATATATGTGTGACATGTATATGTGTGTGGGATACATTATGTGTACGTATATGTGTATAGGTATATGTATACATGACAAGTGTATGTGTGCACTGTGTGTGGGTGTAACTGGACGGTTGTGTGTGTGTGTGTTGGTGACCAACTGAATGTGTGTGAGGTGGCAGCTAAGTGTGTGTGTGTCTAGTGTGTGATGATTGATATATATATATATATATATATAGGTGTATAGGCAGCTTTGCATTAAATGCAAAGCTGCATTTGGGGAGAAGCAAGGGGCTGAACAGAGAGAGAGTCAGGTCAAGGAAGGCTGCAAGTGGAGGGGAAATAGAGAGAGAAAGAGAGGAGAGAGAAAAGGGTCGGTTGTGAGTGTTCTATGTATTTGTGTGTGCATCCGTGAGTTAAAGGAGAATGTAGAAGAAAGGGGTTGAGAAGGGAGAAGCAGAAATGGAGCAAGAGGAACAGAAGTGAGAGAGAAACCTGCACAAAGAGAAAAACAGAAATCAAAAAGGTAAGTGGGTTATTCTGTTTTAATCTTTAAATCATGATTCGTTTACCTTTGATTTCATGAACTTAAAGAGCATAAAATATAGAACAAATAGCAAAAAGAATCAGTCAAAATGGTTGAGAAACCAGTTAGAAAACAGCAGTTACAGGTTTTAAGGTGCTCGGATTTCTATTGATATTTTACGCATGAAAATGTGATTAAATGGCCTAGATATGATGCTATGAGGTGCAGAAAATGATTAGTGAAGAAAGGGGTGAAGAATAGTGAACAACCGAGTGTGAAAATGGAAATATTCAGCTCATCGAAAAACCGACCGGAGCTATAAACCTCCATATTCGAGAAGATAGGGAAGGTTTTGAGGGAAATGGAGGATAGATATGAAACCTACATGAAAAACCCTAGAAAACTGCATTTTCAAAACCTTGAAAACCCACCGAAAAAATGTCGCCGGCGCCGGAGAAGGCGCCGGAACCCTACTGGTTCATCGCCAAAAAAACGGGGAAGAAGGGAGGCCACCCGGGTCGGGTTTCGGGTCCGGTTCGGGCGGGGCTAAACCGCCCCTGCCACGTGTCGGTCACTGGTTTTAAATTAAAAGGAGAAGGGGAGTGTTTGGCAACAGGGATAAGAAATTGAAATTGAAATTGAATTGGAAATAGGGATATCCTATCCCAGTTTTAACCCTATCCCCTGTTTGGTTATCCGAATATGGATAAGAGTTTTCAAAATTACAGAATTGCCCCTGGACTTTTTAAAATTTTGATTTGACCCCTGAACTTTCAGAAATTACCCTTTAACCCCTAAACTTTGGAGAAATTACAATTTGACCTACCTGAATTAAATATTAATAAAATATTAATTTAATTAATTTAATTATTTAAATATTCAAAAATAACCTGGAGTCCAAATGGGGCAAGTCATTAGTGTATTTTGACTATCTCGGCCATTCTGAGGCCAATGGTAAGGTCCGTTTTACGAGACAGAGTCCCAAAAAATAAAAGACCCGTAGTAACCTTTAAAATTACCAAAATGCCCCTGAATTGAAACACAGTCAAACGAACTCCAAATTAAGTAAACAAATAGTGAAACTTTATTATTTCGAGCATTCCGGACTCAACCGTGGAGTCTGATTTGTGAAAAGAAGTCTCAAAATGTAAGGACCCGTGAAAAGTGCAAAATGACTGTTTTGCCCTTTTGAACCCAGATGTCCGAATTGAGTTCTATGAAAACCTAAGCTTATTTTCTTCAACGTTTCGGACACAATAGTAGAGTTTAATTTGACAAAATAAAAACTTATAAAATAAAGATATAAAATTTGATGAATAGCATAATTCAAGTGACAATTGAACTGAGTCTCATGTTATGATCTTAGGGACACGGAAAGGCAAAGAAAAGGTGACCTGACCTTCGGTGTTCTTACAGTGATTTCACTTTACTACGAGTATACTTTCCCAGTTTGAGATTGATTATCAGGTACGATATCTTGTGCTAAGTAAGAAATGGAATTAAGATTAGGAATACTTGTTCTACTGCCTTGATTGTTCACTTGTTTGCTTGAATGTTCACATGCTTATGTGCTTCATGCTATCTTGCTGATGTTGGGTGATGATGTGGAAGATGATTATGTGTATATTGCATGTGTTAGTGTAGTGTGTGAATTACATGCTTTGAGAACTGTTGACATTATGAAATATGTACTTGAAAGCATGCTTTATGTATGAATGAGATGCATCATTGAGATTACATTATGACATGATGAAATCAGAGCATATTGGCATAGTGTGATTCCTTGGACATGGCGTGGGTTAAGCACTTGGTGCTTTGCATTATGAGGGTGCAGATCCTGTGGTGAAAAACCCAAAATCGGCCAATAGGTACTTGCGAGCCTGACGGATTCCAGACCGTGAAGCGAGACATACAAGGTACTCATGCCGGCGGGGAAGGACCGTATCATGAGACATGGGTGGGCATAGAGTTGCATGGGTGTGTCACGCATACTGCTTATGTAGAGATTTGAAAAAATAAAATAAAATATATAAATAAATAAATAAATAAATAAATAAATAAATAATTAAAATATATATACATATGTATGTCTCAAGTGAAAAAAAAAAAAAAAAAAAAAAAAAAAGATAAAAAAATAGGAGTGTCGGCAGCCTTGGGAGGGACACTGAAATGTGTGGTGTGTGTTGAGTGTATAGAAGAATAGAAAAACAGGGGTGGAGGTCGCGTGAGAACAGGGAAGAAAAGAGAGAAAAAGAGAGAAAGAAGAAAAGAGAGAAAGAAAGAAAGAGAGGGAGAGGGAAGGGAAGAAACTGACGCGGCGGTGGTCGCGACGGAGGAGCGACGGCGAGGAGACGATCGTCGACGGCGGGACATCGGAGGTCATTGATCGGACGGTGGATGAGATTTTTGGGAGAGAAGATCGTGACTTCGTTAGATTTCGGGGCTGGTATCGCTGCGGTCGAATGGATTCGTTGAGGCGCGATTGACCAGGTCGGTGTGTATGTATTTAATTTGTATATGTGTATGTGCAGTGGTGTAAGGAAGTGCAACAGAGGGGATTCTGATTTGGCTTGGGATTGTGTGTGGATGTTGCGGTTTGTATGTCGAAATTGAGCATGGAGGTTGCGGTGTAATGGTGTTTTGTGGGTTCGTAAGGTTGGGGCGCGATTTGTTGTTGGTAGTGGTGCTGAAACTTGAGGAGGCAGTTGTGGGCTGACCTTGACGAGCAGTGAGGAGATGGCTGTAAGCGTGGCTGCGATTGTTACAGAGGTTGTGGGTTGGATTGAAGGAGAATGAAGGAGCTGCGGCAGAGTCATTTGGATTTGATTGGGTTGGATTTGTTGATACAATTGTCTAAGCCGTGACTGCCATAAATGGTAGCCGCAAGACTTGATTCAAAGAGACAAAAATGAATGTGCCGAAATTGGGAACAGGTCTCGATCTCTGCCCAGAACTCGTGAGCTCTTTGCTTCAGTTCTGCATTCAACCACTTTATGGGCAACACGAAAAGATTGAGGGCTTTTGAGCTTCTTGTTGAAGATCATGATCTCTGCATTGTAGATTGACTACTCTGTATATTTAGGGACAGCTCAGTAGCTACAAAGTTTGATGCTCTGTTTGTTGATCCTTTTTCAGTGCCTGTTATACCAAGACAGCATAGTTGAAATGAAATTGGCAAGAAATTGTGAGTTGCCATTTGGGGGGGTTCAGTGATGGTGCTGTTAGTGGGATTGTTAGTTTACCAGACAGTAGGGTTGGTGTTTGGAAGAGCTGATTGGTTGCTGTGATAAATTAAAGGGGGAAGCAGTTTGCTGCCAGGGAAAATGGACGGTTCAGGGAAGCAGTAGTTGTAGCCGTGGCTGCAGCTGTTACAGGGCTAGATTGGTTCAGTTGGGTGTTACTCCAGCAGCAGATTCAAACATAGTTTCTCACTTTAAGGAGACTTTAGGCTCCGTTCTGTATGCAACATTGTTTCAGTTGGGTGGCGGTTGAACTTGTGGGTGTTTTGATGGCACTGTAAGGGAGGTTACAACAGCATGGATTGAGACATGGTCTCATAGGGTATTTGGTATTTTGATAATTTGTTTAAATTGGGTTTTTTTTTGGAGTGGCTTTGAATTTCTATATTCAAACTCCTGTTGGTGTTTCATGGTTGCTGCTATAATTAGGCAATGTGCAGATATGCAGGTTTCTTTGCTAAATTTGATTGGGGAAATAGTTTTTGAAATCTTAAGGCTGCAGTTCAGGAAATGTTGCATACCACTGGGCCAGAATTACTGAATGGAATGCTTGATGCTGGATTGGCACCTTGCTGATGGCCAGTATCTGGCAAGTGCTGGTGAAAGTCATGTTGTGTGGGTGTAGAGGGATGTTGAGGGCAGTATGTTGCCAGGTGCTGGTGGTCATGGGATTTTGGGGCCAAAACAAAATAGTTTTGGGCTCTCATAGAAAATGCTTTGTTGGGTGAATTGGCATTTGAATTGTTCATGAAATGATGATGGGCATTTATTGGCAGCTCATGGCAAGGGGGAAACATTCTCATCAACCATTGAGTCATGAATTTAAGATTTTGAAGAGAGATGGATACTCAGTTGAAGGCCGGAGCAAGACACATGGTTGGGGCTTGTGACACTTGACTGCAAATTTTCCAAAGGTTGACGGTTGGAGTGAAAGTGTATAGTCTCAATAGGATCATCATCTGCTTGAGGGAAAAAGGCTGAAGAAGGAACCGTGGAGTAAAGATGAACCTGGTTGGTTTGGATTGCATAGTGGACACAGCATCTTAGGGTTGAGATAACCCGATCAGGTATGGTACTCTACTAAGTAAGGAATAGAATTAAAGTAGGATTGATGTGCATATTGCTTGAATGATTGTTATGCTTATCTGCTGATAGAAGATCACATAGGAATCATTGCTTTGAGTTGTCTGGTTATGTGCTTCATATGTGATTTACTTCTTGTGATTTACTTCTTGAGTTGTCGTCCTATGTGATTTATGTTTTAGAAGGACTGTTGATATTGTGACATACGGATTTGCATAAGTGTTGAGATTGATCAAGTATGACACGCAGCATTGTGGATGAAGTCTTGTGATTCGATCTTCATCGTGATGCATTATTAAATAAATGTTGCATATGCTTATGAAAGTGATGTTTCATTTGAACTGCATTATTCCATGATGAAATCATGGCATATTGGCATAGTGTGAGTGGGGCATTTGGTGTTGTGCATACTTGGTTACTCATGTCCTTCGGGGAAGGTCCGTAAAATGAGGCATACTTGGTTACTCATGTCCTTCGGGGAAGGTCCGTAAAATGAGGCATACTTGGTTACTCATGTCCTTCGGGGAAGGTCCGTAAAATGAGGCATACTAGGTTACTCATGTCCTTCGGGGAAGGTCCGTAAAATGAGGCATACTTGGTTACTCATGTCCTTCGGGGAAGGTCCGTAAAATGAGGCATAGACATGACATGCATGGTGTTGACATGACATGCATGGTGTTGGTGGTGACATGACATGCATAGAGTGGACATGGATGTGGCATAGAGTGGCGTGAGTGTTTCATATGCATTGTCATGTAGCATAGAGTTATGTGGGTGGTTCATACGCATTGTCATCACATTGCATGGACAATTGGATGGCATATGGATTCATTACCATTATGTGGTATGTATGATTTGGAAAACGTGCGGATTATTATCGTTATATTGCATGGATGATGTGGAAGGCATGTGGATTGTTATTATTGCCATGCATAGACGATTTAGAAGACATGTAGACATATCTGTACACTTGCACATGACACGTCTTAATTTTGTTCCCTGCATTAGTATTGTACCATACCAGCATGTTGGCGCTGACCCATTCGTGGGAACCATATTTCAGATGACATTCCCGACACCTGAGGCTTAAGAAAGTCTAGCCGAGTGGAGGAGACTTGATTGTAGATGGACATTTGGCCCGAGAGGCATGTTTTGTGATGTACGGGCTTAAGCCCAATGACATAGATGTTGTATCATAGTTGTATAATTTTGATGGTACAGTTAAGCGATGTATATTTAACTTTGATAAGGTTGTGGCCATCGAGTGAGGATGGATTGTGATGTATTTATATTTATATGATGATATATGATGTATTGTGTTTATCAGGGGGAAAAAGGTTCGAAAAACAAAGGAGGTTCTGCCGAAATTTTTATAAACCGGGAATGTATGTGTATTGACAGAGATTAATGGATGTATAGTTATGTTAGTGGAATAGGCATGTATCTATATTAGTTAAATCGGTATTCATTTATTTATCTTAAAAAAAAAAAAAAAAAAATTCGTCAAATATTTATTTATTTATTTACTCGTCTATTCATTTTCTTCTTTTGTTTCCTTCAGTCGCGTCCCCGGGTTCGGTCGGGAATTCGGGGCGTGACAGCTTATATACTGTATATTGTTCATATACTGTCATCATGACATCGAATGCCATATAAAAATAATTGTACACTTGCACATGCCACGACCTTAGTTTTGTTTCTTACATTAGCATTATATTGTACCAGTATGTTGAGCTGACCCCTTAGTGGGGCAACATTTCAGATGATGTCCCAGCTGCAGGAGACGTGGAGATGATCTGATTAGGGACTGTTAGGCCCAAGGGGCACTTTTATATTGTGTAAGGGCATAAGCCCGGGATTGTATTTTATTTTATATGTTGTGAACAAATGGACCAAACCTTATGTATGTATCAGAATAGTTTATGGAATGTATGCAATTACACTTAATCGTCTTTTATTTCTTTATTATTTTTATTTTCTTTTGTCTCGTTACTCGCGCTTCGGGTTCGCTGGAATTCGGGGCGTGACATAGGAAGTGGACATGGGGATCATTAAGTTCAAGGAAATGTGGATAGGAGGCCTCATGAGTTATGTGATATTGGGGTGTTAGAAAATAAACAAGATCTCCTAATAGCAGTGTTATCAACCAACTGTAGTCCAACATATGAACTGAAAAAAGCATCAAGTTCTTCATCCATATTTGACTCCAGTGCCCAGGTTGATGTTAAGGCCTAAAGAAGAAATTTCATATGAAGCTATTGATAAGTTGCATTCGATTTACACCCACATCTCATTCATTCTTTTTTCTTCTTACCTTTTTTTTGGTTTTGAAAAAAAAATGAGAAAGAAAAACGGGTCGGGTTTTTGGGTTAGATATCCGGATCCGGGTCTAAGTCTAGCTAAGAGGGGTCTTAATGAATTTGGGTTCGGGTTTAGACTCATTTAAACTTGACGGGTCGGGATCCGGATCCGGATCCGGATCCGGGTCTTAGAGAGTTTGTCCAGACTTGGCTCATTGACAAGCCTACTTCAAAGAGAGCAAAAGTTGTAATACTGGACTTCCGAGAAACTTGTATATTTGATGTAAGGCAATGCCCTACTGAAATTCCTTCATAAGATAGATTACACTATTCATGATCCATATGAATATATTATTTTCATTTTATTTTGAAAAAAATGTCTGTAAATGTTATACATTGAGAAGCATAGAAACATTTAAAAGCAACATTTTTAATTCTTCACCACTTTAGAAGAAGCAAAACATGGAAGAATTTTTTTTTTGGCTAATTAGATTGTGGGCAGTAGTACTATAGTTAAGTACTGGCATGGCATTTTTTTTTTTTTTAAAAAAAAAGAAGAAGAGTCAAACTTTATTGTGAAATTAATGATCCATACAACAATAGTTAGAGAGAAAGAAATAAATCGACACAAAGAATTTACGTGATTCGACAATATGTCTACGTTCACGGATGCGGTTATCTTTTTTACTAGGTAAAAAATAGGGTTACAATGTATTTATACTACAACGCAGTTAAATCTTAATCCTAATTGGATATATTGAAATTCTCCAATATACCCTTATCGTACTGCGAGAGAAAGTCTCTCGCACCTCCCAACCTATTATTCGTTCCTGGCAACACAATTAGGATTAAATCGCATAAGTAATACGTGTTTTGCTATGCTTTGCACATAATACCTATATACCTAATTTTACTTAGTTACAAGAATATAAACTATATCTCTCACAAACTTCAATTACTAATATTAGAAGGAAAGAAAAAGGAGAAAAAAAATAGGGAAGGAAAAGGAGGGAATAAGCATTCCTGATTTCTTCGAGATATTATGATAGAATAGTTTGATGTTGGTACTTCGGTAAAAAGTGCAAATAAAGATTGGTTTGTTAATAGGAAGAAGAAAAAAATGAAAGTGGACAAAGATTGGTTTGTTGATAGGAAGAAGAAAAAAATGAAAGTGGGTGGAAAAAGAAGTCAATGAAGAAGGTGAGAGGTTAATTATGCATCAACCTAACTAAACATACACAATTCAAAGAGTTTGGGCATCTACCATCTTGGTTATAATATAATCTTGCTAAGAGCTTGCCCATGCCGTAAATCAATCATTATCATTGAATCATTGCATGTGAAGTCATTTTCTAGTGTGTTTATTATATTGCTGTCCACAATGAAAAGTTCTAAATTAGTTGAATGATTTAAAATATGATGGGATACTGAGTAATAAATCTTTTGTAAAATATTTAATTAGTATAAAATTTAATTCAAATTTGATAAGAAGAACTTCTTTCAACTTACACGTGTTTTATAATTTTAGTGAATCACATATATAATACACATGTTTTTTTTTTATTTAATTTTTATTAAATTAAAAAATCATATGGTATATATATATATAAGTGCATACATGACTTATTAAAATTATAATATGTAGGTGAATAAAAAAAAATTCTTCCTATAAATAAAATTTTTAGAATAAAATTATATATCTATATCATAAAATTTTTAAAATAAAACTAACCATTAAAATTGTTAAAAGTTTTTTTTTTTTTATGACGTGGAACTCCCAAGTAACAGCCTTTGACCTATATTATGAAGGAGTAAACCCTAATCCATCAAATCATTCAATAATCAAACGAATCAAGTAAATTGTAAACTTACGTGTAATCAAAAAAAATCGAACCCATACCCTTCAACCCTCAGCATTTCAAAATTGGTCCTTAGTACCATTGTGCTACTCCCGTCCGGGCCTAAGCCTCAATTTGCTGAAAGTTTGTTTACGAGTGATTGTTTTGTTTGATTGGGATAATGCTAAATCGCCCTGCAGTGCACGTGAGGTGATAGTACGGTCGTACGGTAAAGACTTAGACATTCTTCCTAGTCATTGTGGCGTGGTTGACGGACGATATATGTCAAATTGATCCCCTTCAGCGGGGGAGGGGGGTTTCCGATTTTTTGGGGAACAACTCTCGTAACTTCGAGAATCTTGTATAGAATCTTCAGCCTTCACATTAACTTTTTGTCCCTTCAATTAATATCCATCCAATCCAATTTACATGGAAATTTAGCTGGTTGACGTTGGATTTCTTGGTCAATGTTTTATGCTCCACCATTACACCTCATATGGCATTTTGGACAGATTTAAAAAGAGATGACAAATTGAGTGACAGCAAACGGGAACTAAAAATTTTAATTTTTTAATATTGTCAAGTCAAAATTCAATAAATTATTATCTTTTTTAGAGTCGGTTCATACAAAATGATATTTCGATTTTAATCAAACTCTCTGTTTATAAACAGTGTGATTGATTCTCTGAATTACTCGGCTCAAAATGTCAAATAATGAGTTAGGTGCTTGATTCTTTTCTTAAAAAATAATAAATTGATTTCATTAAATTAAAACAAACGAAAATTGCTTTTGTAAATTCTAGAAATGTAATGTTGATAGGAAAAAAAAAATTGAAATAAAAAACAGAAGTAGGTAAACTGAAAAAAAAAAAAGTCCACGAAGAAGTTGGGAGGTTAATTATACATCTACCTAACTAATTATACACAAATTAAAGAGTTTGGTCAGCTAACATCTTAGTAATAATATAATCATGAATTAGGACTGCAAGACGAAACGTACTATCGACTTGCTAGGTTCTATCTTATAACTTGTCAATGATAGAAATCGATCATTTTCATTGAATCGTTCCTTGTGAAATCATTTTCGTGTGTGTATGTCTCTCCCTATATATATAAAATATTTTGTATACCGCATTAATTTATCGAATGACGTGCGACATGTGTCAATAATAATTTTAAAATTAATGGATGTGTTTGTTTTTTTATTTAAATTTTAAAGAAAAATTATGATAAATCACTTCGATAAACTAATCCAGTATACCTAACATCATTTCTAAAAATGTTCCTCACCAAAAATCCAAAGTTTCTATAATGAAAAGCACCAAATTAGTTGAACGTTGTAAAAATATTAATTACAAAAACGATATTGAATGATATATATAAATTGAATGAAGAGTAATAATTAAGTGGAAAGTTTCCCAACCTTATCACAAAAGTTTTCAATTGAATGATATATAATGGATTAAAAAAAACTAAAATTTCCACTTTTGTTTTTCGTGGATTCTACTGGTCGGATCAGCGGACGGTAGATTCTACTTGTTCGAGAAGATGAAAAAGAAAAATGGAAAGACAAGTATTGTTGTATTGAATTTTTTCATTTTATTCTCATTTTTAAACAATATAAAGTGCGAGAATGATATATATTTATTATAATAGATCTCATTTCTTATATAGAATAAGAAAAATTATTATATAGTTATAATTGAGTGGTAAAAATGTTAATGATAAAATTTAAGCATCTCGAGTTTGAGTATCTTTTGCGTCGATTGTTGACAGTTAGAGTTTAACGGGTATTCTAGTTGTTACTATCATGCCCCGCACATCCAGCCCAATAAGATATTGTCCGCTTTGGGCTTTCGGCCAGCATGGATTTGTTCTTGGTTGGACTAGATGTGCGGGGGCATGACAGATAGTATCAGAGCCAATCCCCAATTGGAAGAGTGGTGTCGTTCCGCTGCACGCCTCCGGAGAGGCAGAGCCTTAAGGGGGAGGGGGTAATGGGATTAAAGTATGTGTCCCACATCGCCTGGGGGAGAGGAAGTGAAGGTATTCATAAGGGGGGCTGCACACTACTTAGCACAAGGCCTTTTGGTAGGCAAAAGCCCAACCAAGAACAAAGTCGTGTTGGCCGCAGGCCTAAAGTGGATAATATTGTGTTAAGAAGGTGTGGATCTTGACAGATGGTATTAGAGCCAATCTCCAGCCAGAAGTGTGGTGAGTTGCGGGCCAGGCCTCTGCACACCTCCGGAGAGGCGGAGCCTTAAGGAGGAGAGGGCCCAAAGCGAACAATATCTTACTGGGCTGGATGTGCGGGACATGATAGATGATATCAGAGCCAATCCCCGCCGAAAGAGTGGTGCCGTTCCGCTGCACGCCTTCGGAGAGGCGGAGCCTTAAGGGGGAGGGGATAATGGGATTGAAGTATGCGTCCCACATTGCTTGGGAAAAGGAAGTGAATGTATTCATAAGGGGGGCAGCACACTACTTAGCACAAGGCCTTGTGGTGGGCAAAAGCCCAGCCAAGAACAAAGCCGTGCGGGCCGCAGGCTCAAAGCAGATAATATTGTGCTAAGAAGGTGTGAGTCTTGACATGTTACGGAGATGGGAACTTAATCTGATGCGCGTAAGCTAGCTTAGGATACTCCTTATCTATTCATAAAAAATCAAATTTTACAATAACAGAACTATCTTGTATTGAACTAATTCTTTATCTAAAAATGAAAAACAAATTAAAAGACATCCTTGTGATGTGATTGACGATGCATGCATGCATGGTCCGACTAATTGATCCCTTAAGGTAGGCATGGCAGAATGAATGGATTTGGGCAAATTTGAGTGGATTGTAAATGGGTTGGGTAAAATATGAGTTAAACCTAATTTTAACTCAAATTTAATCGTCAAATATAAGCGGGTCAAATATAGATCAAGTTAATCCAAATTCAACCCATTAACCTATATTTAATCTTCTCTTATTATATATTTTTATTTTATAACCCTTCAAGTCTAAACTTTTTTTTAAAATTTTTTTTTTTTATCTCAAGTCCTTGAAATTATGTGGGTCAAGTTTTGATACATGACTTTTATTTAGTCTTAGAATGCTTATTTCATGTCATTAGACCAACAATCATTGATAAGTGATATTCATATTCAATACGTTGAATCAAAGTTGAAAAAGAACAAAAATACTAATTAATTTATTTTTATTTCCAATGGCAAAAAAAAAAATTTCAAGTAACAGTTTAATTAAATTTTAAAAGAATATTAATATGGAGAATCAAGTTCAATAATCAACTTTGGTAGTTTCTTATACAGATTTGAAGAAGACTTTATTTTTTGAAACATCATTTAGTATATGTGTCTGTGTACATATATGTTCGTGTGTATATATTGAATAAAAGTCTAATTTTATCAATAAGGTCCCATAAAGACTCCAATTTTTTTTTTTTAAAATTCTATTAAAAGAACTTTATTTCGTAGTTTTTTTATTGCTTAATTTATATTTTATAAATTTTATTAGAATTACTCAATTATTAGATTATAAAATAACTCTATTATTAGAATTTTATTAAACTTATACATTTCTTCTATTTAAACACTATTATAATTTTATATTACAAAAATATATATTTGTATATATGAAGCAAAACATTAAAAATATTTTTATATATTATATATTTATTAGATTTTTATTATATATTTTAATATTAAATATATTTGTATATATTTGTATTAATTTTTTTTTAAATCTCATTTGGAGTAGTGGTGTTAGGCTTCTAATTGTCTTGAGTCGGCCTTGGCCCTTTACCGTCACAATCTCCTCGCGCCACCGAATTTCGTCGTCCACAACTTCTACTGTTATTAACCAGCAAGTATAATCACCACATGTGTTTAAGAGACATAGAGAGAGAAGGTAAAAAAAAGAGGGAGTGGTTGAAATGAGATCGTGAGAAACGAAGGTAGAATATCAACTATTACTCAACTCATCCATTATCCATTTTTACCGCATTTTTTATTCATATAAAAATTATATTTATGAGTTTGGATAAAACTTACTACCCTACCTTTAGGCTTCCAGCCGGGTATTAATTTTGTGGAAGTACTCCTGTAAGTTTGGAAGTCATACATAGGATCTTGAGCTTTCATATGTATAAAATTACGATGACTTTTCGCCGCAAGAAACAATATCCAACCGAACCTTATCCATATATCTAATGAATAACATTAAGATGACTGAAATTACGATGACTTTTCGCCGCAAGAAACAATATCCAACTGAACCTTATCCATCTAATGAAAAACATTAAGGTGTGCTTTCATATGGATAACATTAAGGTGAGCTTTCATCTAATGGATAACATTAAAGTTAATATTGAACTCCCTTGACCTTTTTTTTTATTTTTTTTGATAATTATATTAATTTTTTCTATTTTACTTGATAATATATAAATATTTTTTTAGTCATTTTTTTTTTTGTAAAATGATAAAATTGTCATTTTATTTATTTATTTTTACATTTTTTTTAATTTTCAACAATTTATTCTATTTTTTTTAAAATTTTTTATTACTATTTTATTTAAAAATAACTTTATGGTAAATAACTTATTTTTATTTTATATAAAAACTAATTTAAGGTTTTTATCAATATTTATTTAAAAATTTAAAATAATTGGTCAAAATTTTAAAAATTAAAAAAATCATAAAGGGGTAGTTTTGTCATTTTAAATAAAAAATTGACTGAGAGGAGGTATCTGCATATTGTCAGGTAAAATATAGAAAGTCAGTTTAATTTCATAAACTTTTACAATGATCAGTGTAATTGTCAAAAATTTCAGAATAAATCAGTATAATTTATCTTAACATTAATATTAATCATTCAATGGGTTGATAGTACGTAAATTAGCATGTTTACACTGGGTTTCATGGTCAATGTTTTATTCTCCATGTCTGTTTGGCGGCCTATTTCATAACCTCATTTTCACATTCGACAACTAAACAAGATTTGAAGATCATTTTTGCATAAGATGTGCGGACCGTAGATTTGAACATAAAACTTAATACATTATGTAAATTTAAAATAAATAAATTTTTAATATAAAATATTTTTAACAAGTAGTTTTGTAGCATAATATGTTAAAAAATTAATATACACATTATTTATAATTACATTGGACCATTAACGGGTTGGATTAGTCTCGGGTTTGAATTTGGTTCAGTTTTTGTGGCTGTAATAATTAAATGGGAGTAGGTGCTATTATGTGTTTGATTTTGGCACCTTGCTAACTTTTTTATGTGTTGTTGTGGGTTGATGTTGCATGCATATGATTTGGTCAGTTTCATTGTGTCAATTTAGTTGGGATAATGTTTTCTTGTTGTGATGTCTTTAGCATCTTCCCATCATTTCTTTTCCCTTCATTGATGTTTTCCATAGTTCGATGCACTTTGGTTTTATTAATGAAGTGTTTTCTTTGCTTATCAAAAAAAGTTTAATCCATATCTAATCTATTTAAGTAAAAGAAGTTATTGATTGGATAGGATTATTAGATCACTTTATTTTTACTATTACTCGTGTTGCCAAGATAGTTATCCTAGAGAGGGATGCATAGGGTATTTTAAAAATATTGACAACATTTACAAACATTAAAAGTATATGCAAAAAATGCACAAGTATATAAAAGAGTGAAGAGAATAAGAGACAGCAAACACAACAATTTTTACAAGGTTCGGAAAACTTCATACGTTCTCAACTTAAGCATCTCCACTTGAATTTTTTGACTATCTTGATCTCCTTACTAGTAGAGGTCAAACTTTTACAATCAGAGCTTCTAACTCTTTGCCCAACAAAATATTTCCCTTTGTCTCACAAAAGTAGGACTTACCCGCAAATCTCATCACAATAAAAAGATACAAAGCTTGTTTACTAACAAGCATTCTATTCAAGAATAGATTGGTACAATAAATGCTCATTCTCTATAGATAGATTTGGTCTAAGCTTAGACTATTTGAGATGAGTAGAACTTTTATATCTAGCTTTTCAATAATCAGATCTAAAGTAAAAAGTAAAGATGTAAAAGTGTAAGTTTGTAAAGAAATAACAATAAATGCTTCGAGGAACCTCTATTTGTAATCCTCAAACAATGTTTTCAGACCCAGCCCGTTCATCGAATAGAAAAAATGTCCGGGTTATCGGTTCAACCGACGGGTCAACCGGAATCAAACCGTGATGTCATAATTATGTAATTAATAAATTTAATAATACATATTATTGATATTTTAAATTGAAAAAATTATACAAAACTTACTAAAAATTATATAAAATTTTTTTACAAAATATGAATTTTCTTAATATGTAAAACTTCAAGAAAAAAATAAAAAAAGTATAGTAGACATACCTTATTATAATGTTGAAAGTTGAAACTTCATTGCCATTCTTCCATAATCGCAAGAACCATAACAAAAATCATTTTAACATCAATCCAAGCATAATCCAATAATTTGGTCTTCAACTACATGGGAAAAAAAAAAGATACAAACACTAATAATCATGCATAAAATAAAATAAAATACCACATGATACAAATATATAATACTGAAGTTTCAAACTTCAAAGGTCTAAAATTTTAAATACAATCCAAAATAAATTTAACACACAACATAGTTGATAGTTCTCAAAATAAAATAAAACAACAGTCCTCAAAGATCATTGTCTTAAGTTTTTGCTCAAATCCTTTCAAAAGCCTTTACTTAACCAATCATCTTCATCATTGACATTCTTTCCATGGTTAGTAGGCCTTTCATCATTGTTGCCATCACCTTCAAATCCACCAAATGTTTCAAAATTGAGATCTTCATCAATCCCCACAACCACATCATCATCATCATCATCATCATCATCATTATCATCATCATCTAAAATAGTAAAAAATGAAATAAGTGATTTTATTATATATGTTGATTCTTGAATCTTAATACAAAGAAAATTTTAATAGCAAGTTGCTAACCTTCTCTTGGTCACGGCATTGTTTTTTACTTCTTGGGATTGAACTTTCATCATAGAGCATTTTTTTCAACTCATCATAATCAAGTAATGTACCGTCATCCTCTTCCTCAAGGATCCAAAATTCAGTTTTGTCAATACATTCAATGTCAATTGGATCATCATTTTTCTTCTTATAAAAATGTCTAAAATAAATAATTAAAAGTATAGTTAATAATTCTCTAATGAATAATCAAATAAAAAAACATATATTTAGTAATACATAAGAATCATTTACCTATTTTTCAACCGCAAATTATAATGAATATATACAAGATCATTAAGCCTTTGATGCTCCAACCTATTTCTTTTCTTTGTATGAATGCGTTCAAAGACACTCCAATTTCGTTCACAACCAGAAGAGCACTTGTTTTCCCAAGGATTCTTATTGCTAGTTTTTGCAAATTTGGAGCACTATGACCGAACATTCTCCACCATTCATCTTAGTTGCATAAAAATTGAAAAAATAAAAAAAGTAAGAACATAAGAAATGAATATATTAAGATTACCATTATTAAAAATACATTAATAATTTAATAAACTTACTAGGTTGGGTTTTCTTGCAATTAGAAAGAGCAAGATCTTTTCCAAAACTCTCCAAACGATCCCGAAACAATCTACTCTCATTCAACAACTTTGTCTTGCTATAAGTGGCTTTGGAATCTATGACATCAAGAAAACCTGCCATCACCTTAGGTTTGTTGCAAAATGTTGCTTGATCATATTGGAAATCCAGATTCAACCAATAAGCAGCTGCATGGATATTTTGACGTAATTGCCTATCCCATCGTTCTTTGAGTATTTTTTTATAAGGCTTGTAACATCTCTTTTTATGCATGAACAACTTCTTAATTTCCAAACGTGCTCGATACATACCCTTATAGACATATCCCATTGACGGCTTAAAATCCCCATCAATAATATGCAAAAGCCTCATGAGTGGTTCCACAATTTTCACAATAATCAAGCAATCATTCCAAAATTTACCATCTAGAATGATAGTAATAACTTCTTTTCCTTTCCTATCTTTTGTATATCTTGAATCAACAAAATCTCAACTAGTTACCAAAGCCTTCAAGTCATGCATGTGGTTATAAAGGCTATGCAAAGCAATGAATGTAGTGGCAAAACGAGTTGCTCTTGGGCAAATAATGTCACGACCCGAAACCCATCCTACGCGAATCCCAAGGACGTGATGCCAGTTGGCCACCTTGCTAGTTTTCCCCACTGACAATGCGACCAACTAAAGGCAACTTCTAAACTTTACAATGAATTGCATTCTACATGTAGGGTCAAAACAGCGAAAATTAAAACCTTTTTAATTTGAAATGCAATTCATCCAAACACATCAGAGCACGTATAAAATAAATCACCAATTATCTCTAAAGTATCAATATACATGCTCCAATGCATCTATTCTATATCAATGAATTACTTAAAGCGGAAGTTACACCAATACAGTTCAGCTAATCAACTCGTCTCCAATGATCAATAATCTGAATGTCTCCAAGTACCACTTAATCATAGTGATTCGACATACTATGCTAACCTCATCACTAACGATATAATATTCTAATACAAATTATGAACTTAACCTTACAGAGCACGTAGTCGACTTGACTTGGAGTTCATATCGTCAGTGTCAATCATTTGAATCATTTGTGCTTCACTAGTTCCACTAGCTATCTCACTGCATATCATCCATCATAAGCTACCTGAAAAATGGTTATAAATAAGGGTGAGCTAACAAAGCCCAGTAAGTAAAATCATTTCCTCTGTTATGGGTCAAGATTAGTTCAAGAAGGTAAGTAGTGAACAAATACCAATCAATGCATGTCAGAACAGAAGACATGATAGAAGTCACAATAGCCAGTCACCAATGTATAAATCGATAAAAATGACCTCAGGTCCTATGGGCATATCCCAAGGCGAGTACACAAAACCACAACAAGGAATAGCCAAATAATGTGCTGCCAAAATCAGAAAACGTCTGCATAGGCATGTCATCATGTCAAATAGTACAACAAGGGGTATTCCAAGGAAAAGCTCTCAAGCATATCAAGAATCCAAGGAATACAATATCAACGATGCTCAAAGATATATATATATATATATATATAACATATTGAAACCAAGAACATATCATATAAGAGACAAGAGAAGCTATTTGTTAGATGATATCTGTCAGGGCTCGACATACCCTTTCGTGCTTACAGCACAGCGCTATTAACTTTTCGTGTCCTCTAGGACTCAAGTCGTACGTCATGTCTCGCATGACTACGTGTCGATCGTGCGAAGTGACGCTCACACCCACGTGTAGCCCGGTCGTGCGATGTGACGCTCACAACCACGTGTAGACTGTCAGCATCTTGCCGCTAAGGGCTGAAGTGTGTAACGAGTCAAGTACTACCACAGAAAGATCAGGTCATGCATAAATAATTTCACAAGTTGTGGGGTAGTACTTTTCTTATCATATAACATGTACGGTTCAATATTCAAGCATCAAAGAATTACGTACAAATCATATCAGGGTATCGACATGCAATCACTCATCAAGTCCACAAGATAGAACAATATCAATTGTGGAGATCAAGATATATCAGATAATGGAGTACAAGGTGGCAGCATGAAGAAAGAATTGTGACATGACTAAAGAAAGACCACATAACAAAGTCCGGGATTTACTTACCTCGGTTTCTTAGTGTCAGATTCTCCATTTACCAATACTTTGATGTTCTCCAGATACTTCAGGCATATCCTCGCATAGCCTGAATAATCATCATTAATTACAGACAGATCAGAATTTATTCATTCATGTCTTATTCATCATCTTAGGAGTCTATTAGATCCCCTAATTAGGTTCATTGGCCTATTACCCACTCACCGGGTTTCAACTTATGTTATTAAATTCCTTAAACAGGTTTAGCAACTGTCTGAATAATATTTTAAGTCATTTCGACTGCAGTCGTTGTCAATTAAGCACTTACTTACCCTTAGGGGCAAAATGGTAATTCTGAAATTCTTGCCCCAGACCCTATCATGGTCCTCAGAATAGTCCACATATCGTATATATAAATTTTTGAGTCTTTTGGACTTCATTTGGTATCTACTTTTGATCATCGGGACACATCGGTCATTTTTCATTTTACACGTTGACTGTTTTGGAGTCTTATTCAGCCCTTCGATTTTCATAATTATGCTTATGATAATTTATCAGATCAAATTGACCTTTATTCGACCTCTACTTTGCACTTATCGTGCTCAAGGGTATTTTGGTCATTTTATGTTTCGTAAGATTCTGACCCCGATTCGTTATTTAACCATGTATACAGTTTCACCAGTATCTGGGCTTCTATCGGTATCAGTTTCGTCCCAATCGGACTTCATTTAGGTTTCGTATAGCATCAGGGACATTTTGGTAATTTTATATTTCCTGATGTTCTGATCCCGAATCATAATTTAATGACATATATATGAGTCCTCCAGTATTTGGGCTTCTATTGGTATCAATTTTGCCCAATTAAGACTTCGTACAGTATCAGGGGCAATCAGGTAATTTTATATGTTGTATAACCAAACTTTTCGGGACCTCAGTTCATAAAATGGACCTCACCACTGGGTCCAGAGTGTCCGACATAGTTGAATTGGACTATCTTTTATGTTTAATCAGCCCTGGGTATCAGTAGAGGCAATTCAATCATTTACCATTTGTGTGTCTGTATTTTTCAGAACTTAATTTCCCAAATCGGACTCTGCCATTGAGTCCGGAATGCCTGAAATAGTGAAAATACACTATTTATTTAATTTATTTGAACTCCGTTTGACACATATAATGTCTAGGGGTAAAATTGTAATTTTACCTATTTAATAAAATAATTATTTTATTATTTAATTATTTTTCCAAGGGCTTAAATGAACAATTTCTCAAAAATCTGGGCCACTGTACAATTCTATAAAACAGTTGGGGTCAAACAGTAATATCAGAAAACATTTGGGGGTTAAATATAAATTCAGAAATTAGGGGTTCAGACCAAACGATTTTAGGGTTCAAGAATTGAACCGGTCCAAATTCCTCAAAACCAACCGGTTTACTGTCTTTCAGAAAACCGGAATAGCATATTCCAGTTAACCCCAATTTCGCCCTTATCCGTATTCAGGTTAACCAAGTTCCCAATTTTAATTTCTTATTCCAGGAACCAAACAGTCGGAATTCAGTTTAAATAAAACCTCAAAACGACACAGTTTCATTAATGCAGTGGCACGCCCGTGAGTCAACACGTGTCAGAGTCGACTCGGCCTAACTCGAACGAGTTGGCGAGTCAACTCCATCTTCCCCATCTCTTCCTCGTCTATTTGCCCTAATTTCCAGTTTCACAATTTCTCAAATTCGTGACTTTTCAGGTACATTTTTCAACTGATTTTGGTTCCAATCGATTCCTGGATGTCATGCCAACACTTTGGCATCAGTTTCATGGATCGAATCAAGCTCAATTGCTTGATATAAGGAAGCATAGCCGAAATGATAATTTGGCTAGTAAATCCGCATTTCTCCACCAAATCTCATGAGGTTTGGTTCGTTGTGACCGTATATCCATGGGGATCAATATCCCATTCCAAAATCGTGGTTTAGGAGTCAAATTTTGGAGTTGGGTTTCATGGCCAAAACCAATAGCTTCGGTTTTGAGGGTTTAAACCTGGGTTTCCAGGTCGCGGATGGTGATATTTGAGATCCTAGGAAGGTCTAGATCAGTTCTTGACCATCAGAAGTCAGTTTTATGGAGGTCGTTTCAGACCTGTTACAGGGAAGGTCATCCATGGCGGATTTTCACAGTTTTGGGGTTCCAAGCCTACCCGACCCCTTTCAGTTGACTTATAACAGTTCCTAGTTATTGCAGTTTTCCATTTATGTAGTCTATATAGATAAAAAAAAAAAAAATGTCTGAAAACAGTGGCAGAATTCTTAACAGAAAAATTCACAAACTTGGGGTTTTTACCTCTTGGACGATTACCGATCCTCCATAGCTCAGTCCAAACCCCTCGGTTGTGCCTTAGTCGTGCCTCAGATTGGTCACACAGTGCACAGTTCTCCCTCTTCTTTGTGCATTTCCATGTAAACAGTAAGCAAGCACAAGCTTGTATACACACAAGCCATGGACACACACAACTCTTACATGGGCAAGCTTCCTTGCTCTAAATTCTCACCCAGCACACTGCTATCTCCCTCTCGGTTTAGGTGCAGAATACATGCATCCTTTTTGGCCAAAGAGAATCAAAAACATTATCTCTCACATGTCTACACACCTATACATATATATATATATATATATATATATATCTCTATATGTATGTGTTTATAGGCTCTAGGTGTGATGATGCAGGTTAATGTAGGGTTGATGTGGGCTGATTCAGTCAATCATGTAGGGTTTGCATGGATTGCCATCGGTCAGTTTGGGAGGCAGCTTGGGGCAATTCAGAGATATATGCATTTCTGTTGTATATATGGGCACAAAGATGCCACCAGCCCAGTTGGTAATTTTTTAGATACACAAGGTCTTGTCTACTTGGTCAAGGGTTCAATTCCCCTTAGCCACACTTTTGGGCATTTTCCACCATTTTAGGCTAAGGCCCCGTTTGGCTGCCCATTAATTCAGTTTCACTGTTTCCTACCTAACTTTCGTTCCGTAGCTCCTTTTTTGACGCAGTTTCTTCCGATCACTTCCTATTCGGATTAGTTTCACTGCCCAAGGTTTAGTGTCAGTTTTTATTTACTTGGGATTTTCGTGGTTAGCTAATTTGAGTTCCGTCAGTATTAAAACAACATTGTTTCACCTAATTAATCAGTAATTAGGTTCGGGCATTACACCCTCTTCTCCAGATATATTTAATATTTGATGGTCTATCGTGACCGCCAAGAAATTATGATTAATCTCCTTAATCATTATTTAAGTCAGTGCTAATTAATAATTAGCGAACTAATTATTAACTAACTAGGTCGGGGTGTTACAAATAATTTATGTCGAATTATTTTTTTTCCTCAACAGAGCCAACAAGTACACATGATTGTAAATAAACTTTGTTATCTTGGATGCTTTCTTTGCAAGTTCAACAATATGCTCTAACTTTGGAAGATTGCTAAAAATCAAATTTAAACAATGTGCTGCACAAGGAGACCAATTGATAGTTGGATAATTCTCATTCACCATCCTTCCTACAACAACATAAGCTGATCCATTATCTGTCACCATGTGAACAATGTTACTCACCCCCACCTACTCAATCACTTCTTGAAACAATTTAAATAAGAGAGAGAGGCATCCTTCACAACATCTGAAGCATCAACAAATTTTATAAATATGGTTCTCATAAGACAATAGACAAGAAAATTAATCAAAGTCCGATGTCTACCATCAGTCCAACCATCACCCATAATAGAACATCCAGTAGTTTCCCAAATACTCCTCATAGAGTCAACAAATAGTTGCATTTCTTTCTTAGAATCCCTCAACAAGTTAACCCAAATATCATGATAAGTTAGAACCTTAAAGCCTGGACCAATTGAAATTGTGACATCAAACATAGACTGGAAGTAGACAAGATTTAAAGCATTTAATGGAATACAAGTGTTGTACACCCATCTAGCAACAGACATGTGTGCCCTCCACACAACTTCTTTACCTGCAAGAGCACTCTTAATAGTCAGTTGGGAACCTGGAGTAGTCCTTGGAGCAAAATAATCATTAACATGTGCCTTCCCTTTCCTTTTTTGTGAAACTCCTACATTGTTTCTATTCCCACTACCATCACATTCTTTGATTGAGATCCTCCTATTCCTGGGTTGAGGTATTTCTTCAACCTCCACGTCTTCATCCATATCACCTTCAAATTGTGAAAGACTAGGGCCGAATGAATTTTGAAAATCATGCACTTTTTCCCCTTGTTTTCTCTTATTAGAAATAAATTTTAAAGATTGCTCCATTTAAAATTTAACACCTGCAAGGACCTTTTTACATGGCCCAATTTCTCCTTTTACCCTAGCTAAGTGTTGCTTCATCCTATTAATTCCTCCACCTTTAGTGGTCTTTGTGCAATATAAGCATGTATAAGTCTTTTTCCCATCAGAGGCATGTCCTTCACTTACATGTCCCCATGCAATATCAGATTTTCCCCTTGTGGATTGTGAAGAATTGGTAGTTGAATTTTGAGCAGATGAAGACATTATAAGCAAGCTACAAAACAAAATATGTGGTTCTAGATTCAAAATAAATTCAGCCAAAGACCAACTCAACTCAGCCAAAAAAATTGTATGAAATTTGAGATGATAGAACACATAAGTAATACAACAAAACTTTTGCAAATTACTTATTTATTAATCATTTGTTTAAATGATGAGAAATTGTAGAAAAAGCAAGTAAAACAATAACTGAACATTATGCTTTCAACTTTTTCATTTCATTAAAAAAATTACCAAAAAAAGTAAAATGAAATATATAACCAATTTATATGGGTCTTGTACAATTATTTGAATATATGTACTAAATTTCCATTTCTCAAGAACTACGTAACAAAAAAGAAAAAGAAAAAAAATAGAAATCCTAATTTATTTTCCTTTTCAACTCCCACCCAAAGGCCATTAACCTATAAAAAAAAAAAAAATTCCTTTTCTTTCCTTAGACTTCTTGGCAATGAAATAAAGGTCAAAGCCAAAGTAATTCAAGATACAAGACATCCATGTTGAAACTTCCATTGATTTTTTAATCACTAACCCAATCAATGGTTCTAATTTCTTCTTCTCATTTAAACACAGCTCAAATAAATGCTATAGAACAACCACTAACTAACACCATAAATAGCATATGCAAAAAGAATATATTGAGGGAAGTAAATAACATTGAGAACCAGAACATGACAGTACATTCCCTGCCCAAAGCAAAATTGCTCCAGTGCCAATGATGAAGATCATAGACCAAAGTAAATGCCATTCTTTTATGTTAACACGCTACAACATCAACGAGTTTAGCATGACATAGTAAAAGTCTACCCATACAATATATTGAGAGAAAATATTTACTATAAAAGAAAGAAGGAAAAAAAAATAGCCCAGCAAAGAGCTCCTGCCGCTGTGGGAAGGAAAGCTTAACTATAAAACTAGGATTTAATAATACAACCCCTGGTAATTCCCTCCATATCATGCTTACAAACATTAAATTCATTTGCTTAAATGTATACAAAACAAGAAAAGGTATCAGACAATGACATTAAGGTATGCAGCAGCAGCACTACTTTTCAACATTTAGTAAAAGACAACATCTGACAATGAAATATTGTACTTCATGAATAAAAAGCCCTAGCCATGTCCAATAGATTTAACTATGACTATAATGTTAATCAAGCTATGCGATTTAAGTGATTTAAATGAAAACTAACCATGCGATGAAGAAGATCTTACTTTTTTGGCAGTTCTCAAAAGTCACAATCAAAATCATAAACTACATATCGACAATCATTCTCAGGCAGAGATGTAGCAAAATCGTCATAACTCTCAACTGGACCTCCAGTCTTCTCTACCAGGCAGAGACCCAAGAAAAGATGGAAAGATTAGGTACAGAGCAACATCAATAACAAAACTACAAAGAAAAAAGGCTTGAGAAGTATCTAAGGGTTTCACCGTTTCAATCGATCCAGGACTGGGCTGCGAGTTCTGGTTGTTGATCACTTGATTGAAGGTGTTGAGATGTAGAATGGTTGTTGATTAAAGCTTCGAGATGCAGAATTGCAGAGAATGGATGAGTTTCACCATTTTGAAGGACTGCGGTTTGCAGCTTGCGAGTTCTGGAAAGTGGAAACAGACTGAGGGATTCAATCCTTTTTGGCTTTTTATAGATAGAGAGAGAACCAGTGTGAACAAGTGACCCAGTACCGGGTCACTTGGTTCAACAGTCGGACCATCCAATTTTATCGGTTTTCTATTTTTAGAACTGTTTTGTATTTAAAACAGGTTTATGGGTTAAACCGGACCGTTTTGTAGACCGGTTGACAGTTCAACCAGTTGAACTGGCCAGTCCTGTCCAGATTTTAAAACATTGTCCTCAAATGAATATGGTCATTGCATTTTAAAATAGAACCGTTCTCCCCTTTTTCATTTGTTCAAAATTTGAATTTTCGATTGACAGATCAACAAAATTAGTCAACTAAATCATTAATCAGTTGACTAGATTAACTAGTTGATTGGTCAACTCAACTTATTTGTCTATAGGGTTTGAGGTTCAAGTGTTCAACAACAATCACTCGACTGGTTCTTAGAGTCAATCAATTAATTCTTCTGTACACTATTTTAGCCTTTAAAAGTTAGTCGATTGAATCTTCTTTTAGGTCATCTGTATTATACAGTGTGTTTGGGCAGTGTACTAGAAATGGTCACTCATTTGACTGGTTCTAGGAACTGGTCAATTGGTTTGTTCAGTGTAAAAATAAGTTTTAAGAATCAGTCAAATGATTCTTAGCACTGGTCGACTGGTTTTGACAGAGAAGGTTTTCTTGCTTATTTTTCACAGTGTTCCATTTTCAAAACATTTTCATCTTTCAAAACTTTAAGTATAGCAATGTATTGTTTTGAAAAATCATTTTAGTATTAGTTCTTGTTGATCATTTTAAATAGTAAGAGCTTACGACTAATGATCAATTTAATCATAAATCACTTAAAACCCAAAATAAGGAAAAGAAAAATTCTTCTCTTGACTTGTCTTGATTCCTTAAGCCTGAGCATGTCCATTTGCTTGAATCATCATAAGAGCATTCTACTTGATTTAATTTTTGACTTTGTAACATGTACTTGAGTGGAGTTTTTGAGCTTCATGGACTTAATCATTTCTTAGTCCACAATCTTTTTTGACCTAGATAACCTATTTGCATTGTCACTAGAGTAAAACATTAGTCCGCATGAACAATGTCTTGTTATCATCAAAATTACTGAAATACTCGGTTGAAAACCCTTAAAGGCTAACAACTGATCTATCAAAGGTGGAGGTAGCTGGCTCGAAATAGCCTCGTTCCATGATGAAGACCATAACATGGAATTATTAAGGTGCGGAAACTTCCTAACATCCTGAGCACTAAAGGAGATGGTACATCTTCATTCTCCTCAAGTGGTTTTCTTGTTTGAAACAAAGAATAAAATGGCATATTTGCAACGAATAGCTCGTTCTATATATTTTTCTTCTTGTGATCTTGTTGATCCAAATGGTCGAGCAGGTGGTTTGGCTCTTTTCTGGTCTTTAAACTGTTCTCTGCAGGTACTCAATTCATCTCTTTGGTATATTGATATTTGATTTTTGACCCTATTTCTTTGCGTAAGTAGAGATTTATTGGGATTTATATAAGTTGCTATGATGGAATCAAAAATCAACTATGGCATGAATTGCTTTGTTTGCTCTCCCGAAACTCTTTCCCCTATTTTATTATAGGCGACTTTAACACAATTTTATCTAATATAGAAAAAATGAGGGCCTAAAAGTGTATAAACATGGAATAACATGCATGGACATATAACAATAGGCCTTTCAAAGCGTAGTACAACACAACAATCATGATATCGCAACCAATAACAACAAGAAGATAGAACAATATCGATTGTGGGACAATAACAGTGGGTACGTACATGAGTACAAAATTTGGCAGTAATAGAAAGAATGTGGCTTGGAAAACCACGTGTAAAAGATAGGAGTTTACTTACCTTTACTTCGTACGATCTACTTTAATACTCCAAAATTTTCTTCTTTCCTTTTGACTTGCCTATACATTAATAAACATGTCTCAGTTCTAATATCATTTATCAATTTGTATACTTCGTTACTCTAAGTATCTCTTTTACTAATTTAGACTCTACCATTGAGTCCGGGATATCGAAGAAAGCCACTTTAGGCTTTCATGGTTTTCAATTTTGACTCCTATATCAAAAATAGTAAAACGGTCATTTTACATGTCTCTATTTTTTGGGACGTAGTTTCACAAATCAGACTTCATCGTTGAGTCTAGAAAGTTGGAAATAAAAAAAATTCACTATTTACTTAGTTTAATTGGAATCCGTTTGACTCACCTTTGACCTAGGCACATTTTGGTCATTCTGCATTTCTATGAGTATTTTATTTTTTGAGGCTCCGTCTCGTGAAATGGACCTCACCATTGGGTCCGAAGGTCCAAAATAGTAAATTTACATTATTTATTTGTTACATTTAGACACCGAAATTTAAAATAATAATTAATTAATTTACTAAATTAATTTACTTAACTATATAGTAATTAATTAATTACACTTTAGAACACAAGTGCCCTTGTGGCACAGTGGTGGCCTCAGTGGGCATAAGGCTTCCAGCCCCTGTGCACCCAGGTTCGAATCCCCTCAGCACCTTCCCACCCCTATTTTTTAAAATAAAACCAAAAGACCTTTCAACAGTGGCTTACTGGGTTGTGCGGTGGGTCAGATCCCAACCCGACCTGTTGACCAATGAGTTGACCGAAAGCTTCCTATCCCTCCACAGCTTTTCGGCGGCTCTCCGGTCACCTTCTCCGGTGGCCAAAAATTTTCTAGAATTTTTTTTTCTTTTTCTTTTTTTCTTGGGGTTTTTTTCCTCCTTTTTAATTCTAAACTTCTCCAAAAAAACATTTTAATTGTTCCTACAACATTTTTGGCCCTTCAAACCAAATGAAAAATCATAAATTTACAACTTTGCATTTTTTTATCATCCCCTATATCTACCTCATTTCTCAATCGTTTCCTTCGTGGTTTCTTCCTAAATTCCTATTTTTCTTCCTAGATCACTATTCTACTGTGGTATACAAGCGTTAAGTAATTTCAAATAAAATCTAGAAAGAAATTTATAGAGAAAATTTTTTAGATCTTACGCCCCTCCTTCTGCCTCTCATTTCCTCCTTCCTCTTCCTCTTTCCCTTCTGTTACTTCTCCTTTGTTTCTCTCTTGCATGCAACGCATGCCATGACTTTATGCAACACTCACCCTACGGTTTCCCTTTTTATTCTCTCTCTCGCTATCTTCTTCTTATGACCTTGTAACTTCCTCCATTATGGTACCAATTGGCGTCGATTACCATATAAATCTCCCACTAATATTTATGTTATAACATCATATGTAGAGTTCATATATATATATATATATATATATTTCATAGTTATATATATAACATGAATTTTTTTAAAAAATTTATTCTTATTTATTTATTTATTTATTTCATTTTTATTGTAATTCATATTATCAATGTGTATGCACGTATCTCGATATTCGTATATGACTTGCTCGGCTATCACCCAGACATCATCGATACATTTGAAATTATTGAGATTCCACAACCGTCCATTTTATTTAATGTCATAACATGAAGCCCCATCGACGCGGTTTACACGGTTCGCTCGATTACAATTTGGGTCGGGGTATTACATTTTACCCCCCTTAAAATGAGTTTTGTCCTCAAAACGCGGATGTGCATATCTAGGAAGCCCTATTATCTCATCATGCCAATTTCATCATCTTCATAATTTTCCTTTTTAATCTGTCTCTTGGACTTGTCTCTGGTATTCAGATGCCATATTCTCAAGTGAGAAAATTTCTTTTTGTGTATTGAACATTTCTTTGCTTACGACCATTATCGTATTTCCCTTTAGTATTTTCAGCGTCATATTCCCTTTTGTTTTCATAAGCATCTTTTGGTTCGTGCTAGGACGGTTTACTCGTATTCTCTTTGCATTACAGTATTTATCCCATGCACGGGTGACCTCAAATTTATTCGAACTTTCCATTTGTGATTTCTCAATCAAGTGTCCATTTCTTGAAGATTTATCAATCCTCTTTCCATTTCATTTTGTATTATTCATTGACATTCCTGCCTTTGTTCTCAAATTCATGTTCATCCTTTTATGATTTAGATAGGTTGAGGAAATCAATTCCTCCATTTTTTTCACATTATAGGCCGGTACGAAGGCCTTTTACAATTGATCTTTTCACAGATTTTGATTCCTCATCCCTTCATAGATTAAAGTATGGTACATATACTTAGAAAATTTTAGGGTAGTCTTTTACCCTAGTCACTGATTCTTCATATGACAATCTACTTCAAACATGTTCTTAACGATGTTATCATATTTGGTGTACCTTCAACCTTCCACATCATTTGATCAGTTCGAATCTCCAAGTCTTATGACTTTTTAATTTATAACCATTATTTTGGTTTCACTTACCTTTGCTCAAAAAGGTTGTTCAAATGTCCCATTTCTTATGCTTGTTATCATATTCGATTTCTTATCATAGGTTACATTTCTCTCCCCAATCGTTATTTAGCTTTTGCAATTTTGTTCTTTCAAGAACTTATTCAATCGTATAGGGAGTTCCTTGTACATTCTGTGACTTTATATTGTATTTCAAGATTGTTCACATCAATTAGTCATCCCGTCATTTTATCATACATTTGACATCAAAGTTTATCAAGATTATGTCAAGTTTCTCCTACCATGAAAATTCTCAACTTCCTTAGTTTCACAATTCAATTATTCTTTCTTTCTACCTCAATCTTACTTGTCCTCGTAGCTCAAGAATTATGTATCACTTTAGCACAGTCGTTGTCCTCACCAATTTTTCTAGACATTATGCCAAAATTTTCGTCTTTTTAATTGTCAGATTACGTTAATCCTCAAAAGTCATTCAGAGTCATCAATCATTTATCTTTTGAAATAGATTCAGCTAACTTAATAAAGTACTACCTGCAATTGGGTCATATTGTTACCCAGATCAACAAGATCTATTGAATTTTTCCCAATGATCCTTCATCACATGTCAATCTCCCTTTTAGAACCATCACATTTCATAATGTTCACTTGATAGTCTCGTTCAATCAGTATTTACCTCCCAATGATCCCTTTTGTTCTTACTCTATATGACTCATTCAAGAATCCTCATATTTCTAACATGTCATCAATCCATTTGGAGTCTCAACTCTTTACCTCACTACTCATTAAGTATTCCTCAGACCATCTCTCATATATATTCTTTTGTTAAATCCACCGATTTTTTTAAGGTTTCACAATCGCAACTCTATGTCACCTTATATCTTCCAAAAGAGTATTAACCGTTGCCCTTGTTCAAATGATAGTTCCCCAAATTCATTGATCAATTCACAATTTAATGACTTAAAATTCATTAACCCCGACACTGGTATTATTCTTCCTAAGAATCGTTAACCTTTACCCTTAAGTATACTACTTTTTCCCAAAAGTCACTATTCATTTGATCATCTCAATCGTCTAAGAGACATCAAATTCAGTCATAGCATAGTCTTTCCCAAAGACTATTAACCTTAGTATTTAAACAAGCTATCATCCTCCAAAAGTCACCGATCATTTAACTATTTAGGTCATCGAGTTCTTAGTTTCTTTAAGGGTATCTAATCGGTTAATAATCGTGTACTTATGATTTGTACCTCATATGCTTTATGTATATCATTCATGAATAATGATTTCCTCGTAGTACCTCAAAAATCATATATCATCTTAATTCCATGGTTTACCTAAATGATTTACTACTAGTTTAGTCTTTACGATCATTTGGATTACATTGACCTCTAATAGTTATTCGGAATCATTTATCATTTACCTTCATTTAACTTGATAGAATATTGACTAAAATCGGATCACACCTTATCTTAGATCACAAAATTCATGGATTTCTTCCTAATATTTATTCATCATGTGTCAGCCTCTTTCCAAAATCATCACATTTCATAAGATCAATTCTAGAAATCTTTCTCATTTAGTAATTGTCTTCAAGACTCTACTCATCTCTAACTTATTAGGATCTACTTGTAACTTACTCAAGAATTTTCATATTTCTAGTACATCATTAATTTATTTAAAGTATCAACTCCTCCTGTAATTATCCATTAAGTTTCCTTCAGACTATCTCTCATTCAAGCCTCGTTTATTTATCTATAACATTTCACAGCATTTATCGGCATGTATTAACAATAAAGTTCTCGAGGATATTGAAATAGTTAACATGAAATCTAAGGGCCCTGTTTCTATGATCAACTCTAATAGTAATAAGGAAGATACTATTCAATGCATCAAGCCTAATATCAACAGTATATGCATAGGCTGTAAATAACTAGAGGAGTACCTGTGATTACTGGTACAGTAATCTGATCATCCCCTGGTATTATTGGGGTTGATAGAATAGGTGTGGTAGAGGTTATAGATTTATTCTGGGGACAATTCCTTGCGAATTGTCCAATACGACTATAATAATAGCAAGCATTGGTATTCTTAAGGCATTGCCCCCGGTGGGCTTTTTGGCAGGTGAGGCATTTAAGTGTGCCTCCTTTGTAGTTGGCCCTTTTCTGGATAGGCCTTGTGTTTCAAGCTTCGACTTTGGGCTTGGAAGCCCTGACTATCTCCTGGCTTATAAGTTTCTTTTCTTTTGGCAAATCCTTGTCCTCTTTGTTTAGTGACTGGTGTTACTATTTCAATGTAAGTAGTTGACCGCTGGGGTTTGACTTTGGGCAGAGCCTTTATGACTCTATTCAGAAAGTGCTCAAGTCGGTCTAATCGATTTGTCAAGGTTGTCGTATTTCGGTTACAAACCATCTTGCCATAAAAGATGAAAGGTTAGCATTCCCATAAGAGTCTAATCATTCATAATCTAACCGAGTCAACATAGTCTATCGAGTTTAAGTGAATCGAATAGAGTTTAGTTGTAGTAATTAACATCCATATAAAGTCTAATGGAGGGTCATTGTCACGACCCGACACCCACTCTATGCGGATCTTGTGTCGCGGGGCCGACCCAATGGCCGTTCTTACTCTTTCCATTCTTTGTATCCATGACAAATAATATATAATGTAAACTTAACAATAAATTAGCGGAAGTCTTAATACAATATTGTTTGACAACTGAAAAATGTAAACTGACATAACTTAACATAATGCCACTCTTAGGTGGTGAGTAAATGAGAGAAACTACATCACATCTAACATATTCCTCAAATTGTCCCTTTATACTCTTGGACTCCTATTGCGGTCTTGCGGCATTCTCACCTAAAAAATAAGTAAGTGGGGTGAGCTAATAAAGCTCAGTAAGTAAAAGCCCATCTCCGATGCGGGTTAGGGTTAACATAAAAAAATGTAAATTCATAGGGTGAACACGATAACCGATCATGAAATTAGTTACAGTTAACGGTAAAATGCCACAATGGCCAATGAGCAATAAGTCACAATAATCAAGCATGAGTAGTGGTATAGCATGAACATGAAAAAGCTCAATAACATCAGTCAACATAAGAATACTGCCACAATAAATCGATCACAATCAAGTACAATCAATGAATGAACTATCAACATAGAATTATTCATAGGAAATGGCAACATCCTATGAATCCAATAACGTAAACATATCAGTCAATCATAAGTGATGCATTTACTCTAATTGGTAGACCCTCGGTCTTTTGGGGCCCGGCATAAACCCATTAACCTCTATGCATATAAAATTCTCTCATAACTCCATGCGTAAAAACGCCCTCATTTCCATATGTCCGTTCACAGACTCGACCCGTAGGTTCTGTCAATCGACTCGTAGGTCCTACCAACTCAGAAAGCATCAGATGGATATTGTGACTGAGCATAAATCCCGCATTCAATTAAATCATGATTCTCTTGTAATTCCATACAAAGTGTATAAACATGGAATAACATGCATGGACATATAACAATAGGCCTTTCAAGGCATAGTACAACACAATAATCATGATATCGCAGCCAATAACAACCACAAGATAGAACAATATCGATTGTGGGACAATAGCAGTGGGTACATACATGAGTACAAAATTTGGCAATAATAGAAAGAATGTGGCTTGGAAAACCACATGTAAGAGATAGGAGTTTACTTACCTTTACTCCGTACGATCTACTTTAATACTCCGAAATTTTCTCCTTTCCTTTTGACTTACCTATATATCAATAAACATGTCTCAGTTCAAATATCATTTATCAGTTTGTATACTTCGTTACTCTAAGTATCTCTTTTACTAATTTAGACTCTACCATCGAATCCGGGATGTCAAAGAAAGCCATTTTAGGCTTTCACGATTTTTAATTTGGACTCTTATATCGAAAAGGGCAAAACAGTCATTTTACATGTCTCTATTTTTTGGGACCTAGTTTCACAAATTGGACTTCACCGTTGAGTCTAGAAGGTTGGAAATAATAAAAATTCACTATTTACTTAGTTTAACCGAAGTCCGTTTGACTCACCTTTGAGCTGGGGGCATTTTGGTCATTCTGTCATTTCTACAGGTATTTTATTTTTTGGGGCTCCATTTCGTGAAACGGACCTCACCATTAGGTGCAGAAGGTTTAAAATAGTAAATTTACACTATTCATTTGCTACATTTGAACACCGAGATTTAAAATAACAATTAATTAATTTACTAAATTAATTTACTTAACTATATAATATATATATATATATATATATATATATTAGTTACACCTTAGAACACAAGTGCCCTTGTGGCACAGTGGTGGCCTCAATGGGCATAAGGCTTCCAGCCCCTGTGCACCCAGGTTCGAATCCCCTCAGCACTTTCCCACCCCTATTTTTTTAAATAAAACCAAAAGACCTTTCAACAGTGGCTTAGTGGGCCGTGCAGTGGGTCGGATCCCAACCCGACCTGTTGACCGAACAGCTCCCTATCCCCCCACGGCTTTCCGGCAGCCCTCCGGTCACCTTCTCCAGTACCGACGGTGAAAATTTTCTAGAATTTTTTAATTTTTTTCTTTTTCTTTCTTTTTCTTGTGGTTTTTCTCCTCCTTTTTAATTCTAAACTTCTCCAAACAACATTTTAAACATTCCTAAAGCATTTTTGGCCCTTCAAACCAAACGAAAAAGCATAAATTTACAACTTTATATTTTTCGATCATCCCCTATATCTACCTCATTTATCAACTTTTTCCTTCGCGGTTTCTTCCTAAATTCCTATTTGTCTTTTTAGATCACTATTCTACTGTGGTATACAAGCTTTAAAGAATTTCAAATAAAAGCCAGAAAGAAATTTACAAAGACAAACTTTGGATCTTACCTGTTGTGCCCCTTCTTCTGCCTCCCCTTTCCTCATTTCTCTTCCTCTTTCCCTTTTATTACTTCTCCTCTATTTCTCTCTCGCATGCAACGCATGCCATGACTTTATGCAACCCTCACTCTATGGTTTCCTCTCTCTCTCTCTCTCTCTCTCTCTCTTCTTCTCTTGACCTTGTAACTCCCTCCATTATGGTACCAATTGGCGTCGGTTACCATATCAATCTCCCACTAATATATATGTTATTATGTTATAACATCATATGTAGAGTTCATATATATATATATATATATATATATATATATATTTCATAGTTATATATATAACATGAATTTTTATTTTTATTATTCTTATTTATTTATTTATTTTTATTTCATTCTTATTTTAATTCATATTATCAGTGTGTATGCACGTTTCTCGATATTCATACATGATTTGCTGGGGTGTCGCCCGAGCATCATCGATACATTCAAAACTATTGAGATTTCACAACTATCCATTTCATTTAATGTCATAACATAAAGCCCTATCGGCTCGGTTTACACGGTTCGCTCGGTTACAATTTGGGTTGGGGTATTACAGTCATGTTTGCTACTACATCTCTGTACAATCTGGTTACTTTTGGTTCTAATCACTGTCTTTTGCTATTGGACATTGATAAGAATTATAAAGGGCGTAAGAGTCTCTTTCATTTTGATGCCGGATGGGTGTAGAATCCACAATGTGAATCAGTGATAAAAGAGGCTTGGAGTGGCTTTGTATCCGTTACACAATAGTATGTAATTCATTGCAAACTAAAGCATTTTCATAGGAAGTTGTTAGATTAGTGCAAATGCCGTAATTTTAATTCTAGACAGAATATTCATTATCTCAAGGGGGCCCTTCAAGAGTTTAAGGAGAGTGATTTTTATGATGTTGATCGCATTACAGAATTGGAGAGGCAATTGAATGTTAAATGGAATTTGGAAGAAGAAATCTGGAGACAAAAATCTAAAGTTCAATGGCTAAAGTTGGGTGATCGTAATACAGCCTTTTTCATGCTACCATGATTCAGCGACATCAACAAAATAGAATTCAAGGTTTGGAGAATCAGTAGGGGGAATGGTTAGAAAATGATGATGAGATACAACAGATTGTGTTGCATTATTTTCAACACTTATTTTCCTCTTCTAATCTTCAGCATTTTTAGATTATTTTAGATTGTTTTGATAGCAAAGTTACAACTAAAATGAATGTTCCTTTAACTTAACTACCTACCGTGGATGAGATAAAAATGACAGCTTTCTAGAGCCACCTTTCGAAAGCCCCTGGACCTGATGGTATAACTACCTATTTCTTTTAGTCTTATTGGCATATTATAGGTCAGGAAGTTGTTGCTTTAGTGCAAGATTTTTTCAAGTTTGGTGTTCTGCTTCGTAGCATAAATTATACAAACATTGCGTTCATTTCGAATATTCAATGTCCAACAAATATGGGGCATTTCTGGCCAATTAGTTTGTGTAATGTTTCTTATAAGATTTTTGCGAAGACACTTGTTAATCACCTACGAGATGTTTTACCATAAATTATTAGTGAATATCAATGCATTTTTTTTCCTGGGGAGGCACATAACTGATAACATCAATATTTCCTATGAGCTTTTTCACAATCTCAAGACTCATCATAAAAAAGGTTAATATCATATGGCCTTAAAGCTTGACATTACAAGGCCTATGATAGGGTGAAGTGGAGCTTTTTATATTCTATGATGAAAAAACTTGGTTTTGCATAACAGTGGATTGATTGGATCGTGATATGTGTTTCTTTTGTCTCCTATTTTGTTATTATTAATGGAGAAAGCAGATCTAGCATTGCTCTGTCAGGGGGTTTGAAACAAGGAGATCATTTGTCTCCTTATTTATATCTACTTTATGTAGAAGGCTTTTCTAGCTTATTGTAAACTGCAGAGTCTAGAAAGGATATAGAGAAGGTTCAGATTAGTAAAAGTGGCATCTCTGTCAGTCATCTCTTGTTTGCGAATGATTCCTTGGTTTTTTGTAGAACGTCTATTGCTGAAGGCTCTGTAATTAAATCTTTGTTGCATTATATGGTTAGGCTTCTAGGTAATATATTAACTTTCCAAATTCCTCTTTATTTTTTTAGTTAGAATACTCCACAGAAACCTCCAAAGCTTATTTCAAGGCAATTGGGTATTTTTTCTATGACGGGTCATGATAAATATCTTGGTCTTCCAACTGTGGTGGGACGAGGGAAGATGAGTCTTTTTGTCACTATTCATGATAGAGTAGAATCAAAAACTCATGGCCAAAAGAAGCAATTGTTATCCCCTGTTGGTAAAGAAGTGGTTATAAAGGTTGTGGCTTTGGATATTTCCTATTACGCTATGTCATGTTTCAAACTCTTTCCTTCTTTCTATAAGGCGACGTTTAGTACGCTGGAATGAAATATGACAAGAATGGAATAGTATCAGGAATGGAATAGAATAGAAATGGAATAGGAATAATTATTCCATTCTTTTGTTTGGCTGAATACCTAGTAATGGAATGATAATTTCATTCCTGTGTTTGGTTTGAACTATCAAATTATTGGAATGAAATGAGAATAATTAATTCCATTCTTTTGTTTGGATACCCAGTAATGAAAAAAAAAAAATTCAATCTACATTTTTTTTTATTGTCAAAAAAAAATTTATTGGGAAAAAAAAAATCAACTTGCATTTGTTTTATTGGCAAAAAAAAAAAAAAGTTAATTCAACCTGCATTTGTTTTATTAGCAAAAAAAAAAAAAAAAAGAACTTATATAGTCATCCTAGTTTCACGTACAAGTTAACTTCTTATAATTAATATTTAATAAATTAATAATATTTATAAATTAATAAATTTTTAAGAAATATAATTAGTTTTACGATAAATAATTAATAATTATATTACTTAATAATTAATATTTTTTAAAAATATATCTTTTATAATATTAATTATTAAAAAATTAAAATAATTATACATATATTTATATATATCCTATTTATAATATTTTTGGCAAATATATTTGTAATTTTATTTAAATTAGAGTTAAATATATTGTAATTCATCTACATGTATAAAATATTTTTTTTATTAATAAAAGTATAAGAAAATTTATAATTATTAATTTTAATAATTAATAAATTTTTCATCCACCAAGTTTATTAATTATAAGAAAATTAACTGTACTTGTAGTCGTGGGCTGTAGAGATGGATGGTCATTCCGTTAGGAATGAAATGGGCATTCCTTAGGTTTTATCAAGGAATGTTTATTCCTGTGCTAAGTGGAATAGCCATTCCGAACGGAATGGTCATTCCATCATGTTTAAGCATACCAAACGCAGGAATGGAATGAGAGCAGGAATGCTCATTCCATTCCTGCCTCCATTCCTGCGTACCAAACGTAGCCTAAAAGAATAAAGTCCACCATAGGCAATTTCTGGTGGGGTCAGAAAAATACTGAAAGATGGATTCACTAGATGAGTTGGTCTTGCCTGGGGATTCCAAAGAAGGAGGGTGGCCTTGGATTCCGAGACTTGCATGATTTTAATCTCACCCTTTTAGCTAATCAAGGGTGGAGAATAATGTGTTATCCTTCTTCTCTATTTGCTCAATTTTTTAAACATCAGTCCTTTCGGAATGAAATTTTTCTTGATGTTTCTTTGGGGAATAATCCCTCCAAGGTGTGGCAAAGTATTCTTTAGGGACGAAAAATTTTGGTCATGGGTACTCGCTGGCGAGTTGGCACTAGTTCCTTTATTCAGACTTGGTAAGATCCTTGGCTTCCAAAACCCCATTCTTTTAAACCATTTGTGCCCTAAATGAGTCATCCACCATTTACTCTAGTTAGGGTGTTTGAGTATATTGAAGAAGGTGTTCTATGCTGGAAGAAAAGGGAAGTTCTTCGGGACTTTATTTCTTCGGAAGCCTTTTTTATTATGAGGATCCCTTTAGGCTGATATTGTACTACTGATGATCTTGTTTGGCACTATACTAGTAATGGTTTTTATACAATGAAATTGGGATAACTTCAGGCACTGGCACTTCTAAATTCACTAACATATGTTGGTCTTCCTAGGTACTTCTGAAAGTATCTCTTGTTGGTATTCCCTAATTTGTTTCTGCACCTATGAGGATTAGTTCCTCATCATAAAAACAAAGTTAAATGCCCATAATCACAACTTGCCGATTATTCATAAAAACTTGCAACTAGGTTTTTCTCACTTGTTTCTGAGTCGTTTTACTTGATTTAAATTGCAGTAAGCCCTATTTTTCATGCTCTTTAAGTTCTTAAATTTAAAACTAACTTTCATGCTCTGAATCTTAAAAAATAGAACTTGGATTTTTTTACTCACCTTGTAGGCTGCAGTAACCTTTTCTTCTACTGTTTTTCTACTTCTGATCCCTTTCTTCTGAATCTCAATTTCAATCCACTCTCAGCTTCTCACGTTTCTCCTTGCTTCTTCTAATTTTCTCTTAAACACATCTCACCTATATATAGCCAAATTTCCCACTTGACGACCAACTTGCAGCCACCATTTTCTCTCTCTTCCTATCTCAGCCCTTTTCCTTTCTGATTTGTTTTCTTTCTTTACTTTAATTTAATTTACACGTCACACAAGATATTTGTACATATAATATATAATATAGTATCACACACACTAAACACACATCAACACACACACTTGCATGTTTTTGCATGCATACATATGCATACTTAAGTCTACACCCTTTTTATACATATATATATATATATTTATAACTTAACATATTCTTTATATAATTTATACTTTATATATATATATATACTTTTATACGTATATATATACACTTATATGTATATAAAATATATACATATATATACTTATATATACACATGTCACACATTACATGTGCATAATTATATATATTTATTCTTGTGTATTTATATGATCTATCATGCACGTACATCGATGCATATACTGGTCTACGTGCATAATTCTTCGTACTGTCTAGGTTTTTCATATGATAGTCTTGGGGTACTCGGGGTTGCTTGTAATTCACTTATCGTATATTTAACTATCGTATATCACTCGATTTGTGAACCTCATTGTTCATCTCGAACTACGTCCCTATTACTGTACACAACTTACTATGATAGCTCGGGTCTATTTTGGTATTATATTTATCGGCTCGGTCTATTCGTACTTGGCCTTTTCTAACCTCGTAATTTCCTGAGATCATGGATTCTATTATTTACCTCGGTATGCGTACTCATTACTATATATTAAGCATCATGATAGTTCGATATATTTTAGGGTCTACTATTCTTGGTCTGAGTTGGTCTCGGTTTACTTTTGGTATTATGCTCATTGGCTTAGTCTAATCTCGATATTATTATTTAACTCTTTGAGATATAAATGAAATTATTCTATTTTATTTGGGTCGGGTGTTACATCTGTCAATCATCTCTTGTTTGAAAATGATTCCTTGGTTTTCTGTAGATCGTCTCTTGCTGAAGGCTCTGTAATTAAATCTTTGTTGCATTATATGGTCAGATTTCTGGGTAATATATTAACTTTCAAAATTCCTCTTTGTTTTTTAGTTGGAATACTCCGCAGAAATTTCCAAAGCTTATTTCAAGGCAATTGGGTATTTTTTCTATGATGGGTCATGATAAATATTTTGGTCTTCCAACTGTGGTGGGACGAGGGAAGATGAGCCTTTTTGTCACTATTCATGATAAAGTAGAATCGAAAACTCATGGCGAAAAGGAACAATTGTTATCCCATGTTGGTAAAGAAGTGGTTATAAAGGTTATGGCTTTGGATATTTCCTATTATGCTATGTCATGTTTCAAACTCTTTCCTTCTTTCTATAAGGAGATAAAGTCTACCATGGGCAATTTCTGGTGGGGTCAGAAAAATATTGAAAGACGGATTCACCAGATGAGTTGGTCTTGCTTGGGGATTCCAAAGAAGGAGGGTGGCCTTGGATTCCGAGACTTGCATGATTTTAATCTTGCCCTTTTAGCTAAACAAGGGTGGAGAATAATGTGTTATCCTTCCTCTCTATTTGCTCAATTTTTTAAACATCGGTACTTCTGGAACGAAGTTTTTCTTGATGTTTCTTTGGGGAATAATCTCTCTTGGGTGTGGCAAAGTATTCTTGAGGGATAAAAAATTTTGGTCATGGGTACTCACTGGCGGGTTGGCACTAGTTCCTTTAGTCAAACTTGGCAAGATCCTTGGCTTCCAAAACCCCATTCTTCTAAATCATTTGTGCCCTCAATGAGTCATCCACCATTTACTCTAGTTAGGATGTTTGAGTATATTGAAGAAGGTGTTCCATGCTGGAAGGAAAGGGAAGTTCTTCGGGACTTTATTTCTTCGGATGCTTTTTTTATTATGAGGATCCCTTTGGGCTGATATTGTACTACTGATGGTCTTGTTTGGCACAATACTAGTAATGGTTTGTATACAATGAAATCGGGATACCTCCAGGCACTAGCACTTCTAAATTCACCAACATATGTTGCTCTTCCTGATGCTGATTTGGGTGCTTCTGAGAGTATCTCTTTTTGGTATTCTCTATGGATTTTGGACGTACCATCTAAGCTGCATTTCTTTTTGTAGTGATGTGCTAATGAGATTTTACCTTTTCATGTAAATTTAATCTGTTAGAGTGTCTGGTTGGATGAGTGGTGTTTGTTATGTGATTCAGTTTCTAAAACTATTTTGCATGTTTTTGTTGTGTGCCCTTTTGCTCATCAAGTCTGGTATGCTTCCACCTTGCAAATGGATAGCATTTGTATCGCTGGGATATCTTTTATTGCTTGGTGGTTCAACTTGATAAAGCGATGGAAGGACCATGAGGAAAAGGACAATTTTTATCTTTTGGTAGTATGCCTTTTATGGAAAATTTGGAAAGCCAGAAACTCTATGGTGTTTCAATCAGTAAATCTCTCTCCTCTTTTTTTTTTGTGTTCGGCAACAATATTTATGGCTATGGAATATTTAACTGCTATTGATAATGCCCAAAAATGTGGGTCTGGTTTGTCCTCTTCTCTATCTTTGTACTATCTTCGCGTTGGATTCCTTCAACATCAAATCATTTCAAGTTGAATGTTGCTGGATGTTGGTAAAGAGAATCAGGTTCGGCAGGCGTAGGATTTGTAATTCGTAATGACACTGGTGTTTTTATTACTGCAATGGCTTTGAGAAAATACCATCTTGCTAATTCTTTGATTTTGGAGGCTTTTTCAATTTCGGAATGCCTTATATATTTTTGCAGAGACATTGGTATTTTTGGAGTGAAAATTGATATTAATAACAAATTTATGTCCCTCTTGCTTCAAGGGAAGAAGGAAACTCATTCTGAATTGGGGGTGGTGATTTTTTATATTTGTTTTCTATAAAGGGCAGTGGATGTTCTTAAATGTGGTTTCATTGGCCGATCTGAGAATGGTGTTGTCCATGAGTTAGAAAAGAGAGGTTCTTCTTTTGAGAGTATGGTGTGTTGGTTGGAGGATCCCCCAATTTTGGTTGGATTCTCTTTTATTGTCTGATGTTGTGATCTCTTGATGTACTTTTCTCGTTTATTAATAAATTATTTTTCTTGCGTTGGTAAAAAAATAATATGAATATTCTAATAAATTTAAAAGGTGGTTAGTTTTGTAAATTTATACTTTTCACTCAAGTGTGAAATAATAAATATACTTGGTTTTCTTAAAAATTTAGATATCATTAGTATGAAACAAATGGAGTAATTAATTAAAGTTGTTATAAGATAATAGTTAAAGTGACATGACAAAATATTGACCATCTAATGTCTTTAGTTATGATATAATTATGAATTAGGATAGTGTGAGTAATATATCAGCTTGATTTTAGTGCTTATGAATGTTAGAAATAATAATGTTAAAAATATAACCATGAATTGGAGTCTTGTAACTAACATATCATCAACTAGGCTCTAATTTAGAGTTTTGTTAATGTCAAAATCATAAGTGATTCTATTGTTAGGATAGTGGAAACACAAACACCACATACAAGGAGATTGGAGAGTTTACGGAGAGAACTTGATACCAATATTGAATCTCAACTTGACCCAAAAGTTTAAGTTGTTAAGTCTTGGAGCAATCATGTATATTAGTCATTCCTTATTACTTAATATGAGATTTCAGGCTCACACATTACATTCATTGACGTGTGAGCTACCATATCAATTACAACTCCCCCTTAAGACCAACCCTTGCCAATATGACTCATCTGAGTGTAGCAATTTCTCCTAAGAATTAACGCTCCCCAACGAACCGAACTTTAACTAAATACATTGTGTCAACAACACCATTATATCACCAAGGATTCAAATATCAAGACTTTATAAGTCACCGAAGGTCCAGTACCAAAGCCAAAAACACTGTGTAACCATCACCACAGTATCACCAAGTATTTAGCAATAGGAGCCAACGTTCTTCACAAAAACTACCAAACACTAACACTTTCCGCAAAGAATCTGTTATCTAAAATCTTGATGCCTAAGCTCTGATATCACTTGTTACAACAACATAAGCAATTTGTGCAAAGAGTGTGTTGTCCAAAACTTTCACACCTAAACATTGATACTACTTGTTACAATAGTAGAAATATAAACTTCGTGTATGGAGAGACGGGAAAGCCCATGGAGCAATCTTAATACAGATATTAGATTCCAACTTAACCCAAAAACTTAAACTACTAAATTTTGAGCCCAATTATGTAAATTAGTCATTTCTTATACTTTATAGCAATATGTTGTTTAGTTGGAATTACCTCATCCTCTCAATAAAATAAAAGGTGTGCAAACGTGGCACTCTCTTTCACGCTAATACTACTTTTCTCTTCTCCCGGAGCTTCCCAATCCAACTTTCCTTCTTTTTTTCTCAACTAATAAGTTCTAAAAAAAAAACCTTATCTCCAAATTAAACACACACATTCGCCAACTTCCCCACTATCGCACGTTTTTCAAAACATATATCTCTTCGTTTGAAATTTGAATTACGTTGCTATTTGAGAAAACGTAAGTAGCCAATAATTCAAACACCCACTAAGCAATCACCCAATTCTTCATAAACCATCGATTGCATTCTAAAAGGACTAGAATTATACAAGTCACTGTTCTTCCCACAGATTATAATCCATCATCCACACTTGGTTCCACGGCTTTATTGGGTAAAAATTATAAGCTTCTAAGTTTTGAAGTCAGAACTGTAAATGCAGTAATATTTTCATATATTATTAATGTACTGATACATCCTTATATACAAGGAGGAGAAGAATTGATATACATTTGAATGGTGCAACTAACGGCACATATTAAGGAAGGATAATAGTGTATCAATTGGAAGTAAATCACAATCAGTTATCATTAGTTATCACTTATCCTAACACCCCCCGGCAAGCTGATGGCGGTATGGGAAGTAGTCGAAGCTTGTCACGATGTTGAGAGAACAAGTTAAGCCCAAGTGGCTTAGTTAGGAGATTTGCTATTTGATCAGCACTAGAGAGAAATTTAATCTGAATGGCCTTGGCTTGAACTTGTTCCCGAACGAAGTGGTAATCCAAAGCAATGTGCTTCGTACCGGCATGAAACACTGGGTTGGAACTCAAGTAGATTGCGCTAATGTTGTCATACCAGAGCGTGGCTGGTTCTAAAATGACAACACCTAATTCAGATAACAGAGACTTTAACCACATAATTTCAACAGTGGCGTTGGCAATTGATCGATACTCACTCTCCGTTGATGAACGCGCAATGGTAGGTTGCTTTTTAGAAGACCAGGAAATGAGATTTTTGCCAAGGTAAATGGCATAAGCGGAAGTGGATCGGCGATCATCCGGGCAGCCCGCCCAGTCACTGTCAGAGAAACAATGCAATGTAATTGGAGAATCTCTAGAAATGAACAGCCCGAGAGTGGAAGTGCCCTTTAAGTAACGAAGGAGGCGCTTGGCAGCTGTCCAATGCTGCATAGTGGGAGAGTGCATGAATTGGGAAAGTTTATTTACAGAAAATGCAACATCAGGTCTAGTTAAGGCAATGTACTGAAGAGACCCCACAATTTTGCGATAATCTTCAGCAGAAGAAAGTAGATCACCTGAATTCTTAGAGAGAGGTGGACTGGTGGCCATGAGAGTGGCACATGGCTTACTGTCAACCATATGAGTGCGGATCAATAAATCATTGATGTATTTAGATTGGGACAGTGACATACCATTTTGTTGATGATGAACTTCTACGCCAAGAAAGTAATGAATGGGGCCTAAATTGCGGACAGGAAACACAACCTTTAACTCTGTCAAGAACCACTCCAATTTAGCCGAATGAGAGCAGGTAACCAGGATGTCGTCAACATAGATGAGAATGTACAGTTTGACATCATTATTGGTATAGATAAAGAGAGAGCAGTCAGCCTTTGAAGCATGAAAACCCAGAGTATGCAAAAAGTTATTGAGCCGGTGAAACCATGCACGCGGAGCCTGTTTAAGGCCATATAAAGACTTGTTTAACTTATAGACATAATTAGGATGGTCTGTATCTTGAAAACCCAAGGGCTAGTCCATGTATATATCTTCATTTAGAAAACCATGAAGGAATGCGTTCGAGATATCCAGCTAACGGACAGGCCTCTGATAAACTGTTGCAAGAGTCAACACGGTGCGGATGGTGGTAGCTTTAACAACAAAACTAAATGTCTCATTGTAATCAAGGCCAGGCTGTTGAGAGTAGCCCTTGGCAACGAGACGCGCCTTGTAGCGTTCTATCGTTCCCGATGGTGTCCGTTTGATCCAAAAAACCCATTTGTTGCCAACAATATTTTTCCCCGGTGGTTTTGGAACCAGGGACCAGGTCTGATTTTGCATGAAAGCATTTATTTCGGACTGCATTGCCTCTCGCCATTGGGTATGTGTTTTGGCTTGGTTGAAAGTGGTAAGTTCAGTGAAGAGATAATTAGGCTTGCTGGTGACTGTATTGGGTTGGCGTTTGTTCATGGTGGAAGGACGTAGAGTCATGGAATGAATTCGCGAAATGGAATGGTTAGATGGTGAGGAGTGGGTTGGAATATTTGAGTCAAATTGAGGTGAAACAGAATCAGTGGAGATAGGGGAAGAGGATAAGGATGAGGATGAGGATGAGGTGAGTGGAAAATTTAAAGTTGAAGGAGATGTATCTGCAGTAGAAAGAAGATTAGGAGGGGTGGGAGAAAAATTAGGAGAAAAACACGTACCTGAAGATCCCTGCAAGCCCGAGGAAGATGGAGACGAGGTGAACAAGTGAAGCCACGGTGTAGAGGAGGTAGTAGAGTTTGACTTGGACTCTGAATTGGAAGCATGACAGAGAAATAACTTGGGATTAAAATAAACATGTCTAGCAAGATAAACTCCCCCAGTGGCGAAATCTAAGCAACGGCTACCACAATGTGATGGGCTAGGACCTAAATACACACAAGCCTTACTACAGAACTCAAATTTGTGTTGGTTGTAGGGACGCAACAAAGGGAACACGGTACAGCCAAAAGGCTTGAGATCAAGATAAGGGGGATGCTTTTGAAATAATTTGTAAAATGGACTGGAATTGTTAAGAACTAGTGATGGTAAACAATTAATGGAATAGATGGCTATTTCAAAAGCATAATTCCAATATCGTTTTGGTAAATTGGCATAAGCTAGAAGTGTTAAAGATGTGTCTACAAGATGGCGTATTTTTCTTTCAACCACACTGTTTTGCTCATGGGTATAAGGACAAGCAATGCGGTGTGTAATTCCCTGACTGGTAAAATATGAATTTAGCTTCTGAAACTCCCCGCCCCAATCTGAATGAAAAGCCACAATTTTGGAATTAAAAGAACGATGAACCAGATGTTGGAAAGCAAAGAACATGGAAGAGACATCACTTTTATTTTTAAGCAAGTAAATCCAACTAAAACGTGAAAAATCATCAACTAGTACTAATACATATCGATGACCAAGACTGGAAATGACCGGGGCAGGGCCCTATACATCAGCATGAATTATTTGGAAAGGAGGAATACTGTAATGCTCTACGGACGCTAAAGGAGCTCGAGCAAGTTTGCCTAGGTGGCACGAAGAACATGGTTGAAACACAGAACTGGAACATGGTAACTGAAAATCTTTGACAAGATGAGAGGTGGTGCGACGATTTGGATGACCAAGTGCTGCGTGCCAATCATTAATGGAAGGTAACTCTGAAGCAAAAGCTGTCTTTATTGAGGACTGGGGACGAAACACATAAACTCCATCTTCACTTGGCCCTTGCAGAAGGATCTTCTTTGAGACCTGATCCTTGACAAGAAAATAGGAAGGCCAAAATTCAAAGAAGCAATTATTATCTTTGGTAAATTGTTGAACAGAGAGAAGATTTTTAATAATTTTAGGAACACAGAGAACATTACGTAAAGAGAAAGGACCAGAGGAAGAAGGAATAAATGTCTTACCAACATGAGATATATTTAAACCATTACCATTACCAACATGAAGCTGATTTGTACCTTGATAATCATTGGCAATGCTTAAGGGGAAAATAACAGGGGTAATATGATAGTTTGCTGCTGTGTTGGGATACCATGGGGAAGGAGAGCTGCTGTGTGAGTAGTTTGCAATGGGTTGGGGAGAAGATGGTGAACCAGCAAGAGAATAATTAGCATTGGGTGAAAATGTTGTGGCTGTGGTGGAGCGGATTGGCGAGAGTAATTAGTGTAGCGTTTTCGACATTTATCAGCAGTATGATTGCGAAGGCCACAAATCTGACAAGGGTTGCGTTGTTTGAATGGACCACTGATGGTACATTTTCAAGTGGTGGGGGGAATGGAAGGTGTAGGTAATAATGGTTCTGAAGATGAGGAACAAGCTACATAATTTGCTTGAGGCAATGCGTTTGAGCTTTTCAACAAGATCTCATGAGCAATTAACTGACCGTGAAGTTCATGAAAGGAAACCGGTTCCGGTCGTAGATTCAAGGCTGTGATAATGGGATGGAATTCGCTGCCGATGTTGCGGTAAATGATGGCATTAAATTCGGCTGGGGAAAAATTTCTGCCGGCAGCTTGGAGTTCATCTGCAATTCCCTTTAAACGTTGAAGATAGGCACTGACGGACATGTCGTTGCGCTTGAGCTCCTGAAGTTCTATGTGGAGTTGAAGTTGGCGATTTTGTGAGATTGATCCAAAAGCTTGAGATAAGGCATTCCAGACCTCATATGATGATGTGAGACCAACAACATAAGGGAAAATCTCTTCTGAAAGAGAGGAAAGGATCCAAGAGTGAAGTAACTGATCCTTTTTGAACCAGTTTTCATAGTCAGAATTAGGAGTTTCAGTGGGTGGATCAGTATTGGAGAGTTTAGTTTTTGGTGGAGAAGGAGTAGTGCCATCAATGAAGCCGATCAGATTTTGATAGTTAAGAAGGGGAATGAATTGGGTTTTCCAAGCTAAGTAGTTGCTAGGTGTGAGTTTCACTGAGAAGGTATGGTGGGTAGTAGTCGATGGAGATGAAGAAGAGGAGGGAGAGATAGCAGGAATTAACTGGGCAAAACTCATTGTGAGAGAGAGGATCTGATTACTACTTTGATACCATGTAAATGCAGTAATATTTTCATATATTATTAATGTACTGATACATCCTTATATACAAGGAGGAGAAGAATTGATATACATTTGAATGGTGCAACTAACGGCACATATTAAGGAAGGATAATAGTGTATCAGTTGGAAGTAAATCACTATCAGTTATCATCAGTTATCACTTATCCTAACACCCGTTATCACTTATCCTAACAAGAGCACCTGCTAATCTTTGTTGTATGTAATTTTTACCCATTGCTGTAGCCACATCAGAGGAATGTGATTGAATGCATGTTGCAAGTCAACAAGGACCTGATGATGAGGTGGCTCTTGAAGCTTGTGAATTTTTGTGATCATCACCATCACGATTCACATACAAGAGAAAATGGTGCCCCCATTCCATTCTTCTTCTGCTCTCGCCATGCGTTATTTTAAAATCATTTATGGACATTTGACTGGCTTACATGAATTTATATTTATACTCCTAAAAAGGTCAATGATAAAAGTTCCCTTTTTTTTGTTTTTTTGTAATGTCTTACAGTTCGTTTGGATAAGTAGAAGGGAAAGGAAATGAGAGGAGAGTATTAGTTACGAGGGAAAGGAAAGGAATTGAGAGGAGAGGGTAATCCCTCGTTTATGTTTGGATAACTAATGAAAGGAAAGAAGAGGTAATCCTTTCATCTTGTTTGGGAATGATAAAGGAGAGAAAGGAAAAGAAAGAATTTTATATTATTTTACTATTATACACAAACAATGTGTATTTGGATGCTCTAGGATAGATGTGTCATTTTTATTTTGTCTTTTATAATTTTAAGGGTAATATTGGTATTATTAAAAATTCATTAAATACTTCTTTCCTTTCCTTCCGTTTCCGTCCACTTTTGGAAGGATAACAAAATTGTTAAAATGGGTGTTAAGCTCTCCCTCCCTTTCCCTCTCTTTCCCTCCCTTTCCTTCCTAATTTTTAAAACAAACATGATATAAGCTCTCCTTCCTTATCCTTCCCTTCCCTTTCTTTCCAATTCCTTCCATCCAAACATAGTGTTAGTGTAAAATGATGATTGCAGAAAGATCAAACAGTTACCTTGATATTCATCCTGATTCTCATATGCTTGGCCTTTGATTCCATAGTGTAGTACGAATGGGATATAATGGGTTGAGTAGCTGTTTCAAGGATATTTATTTTGGCTTGGTTGCATCTTGATTGTTTTAATTTCCTCCGTCTCTATCAACCTCCCACTTTCAAACCTTTTTTTCTCCCAATCTCAAAATTTAACTAACAAAATGTACTAATTAATTACATAATAATTTTATCACAACACTTCTATCCCTACAAGGACCTTTTTCTCTTGATAATTTTAAGAATTTTAAAATTTATTTTTTTAACATATGTTAATTGAGGTTTGTACAAGTGCATATGTAAATCTTAGTTTGTATTAGTTTTCTTGATTTTTTAGTTTGTATTGAGAGTGAATAAAAATATTTTCAAAAATTATAATTGTAAATTAAATTTTTTTTTTTATAAAAGTCAATGCTAGTTATACTTATTACCTAGTGCGAAATTACAGTCTCACACATTACCTTAACATCTGTGTAATTTTTTTTTTTATTGTATATATATTTTTAGGTTCGCGTAACAATGTTAGATGATTTAAAATATTATTTAGAAAGATGGGATTGTATGCCCTCTAGATAGGTTTTACATGTGACCATTAATTAAAATGGTCAATCTTTTTATTTTTTATTTTTTATTTTATCTCAAGTTATAGGTTTCCGTTGTTAGAATAATGGAGTTGATAGAATCAAAAATGGAAGGTATGAAGAGGTTGGTAACTCATGACTGGCTCAGGGGTTTTACTTCCATTTTTTTTCCATTGAGAGAGGCCCAATTATGAGATGGGTTGGGCCTATATTTGTAGGCTCTTAAATAATTGTTAATTCTTTTTATATATATAAAAAAAATCAAAATCAAAATCAAAATTTATTAAATCACATGAACTTATAAAGTATCTATTATAATACACTCCTTCAGTTGGTGTTAAAAAGAAAGAAAAAAGAAAATGGTTTAAGTTGGAGTTTTCATGATGGTAAATGGAAATGCCTTTGCTTGTGCTTTAATCCAACAAGCTGGTGTTGATGATATATTAGTATGGCTAGAAGATTCTAATTTTGTGATGACCTTTGATTATAAAAGATTTTATATCACTCATAATGAATAATTGAAACAAATTGAGTTAAATAATTTTACTTTAGGGGTGAGTTATTTCCACTCCCCTTCAATAAATTTTTATTAACTTTTGTCAAAAACCTATTTTGCAATACAAACCATGGTTTTATCAAATGAGCCAAACACAGCCTTTCTAACAAAACCCAAACCCTGTTTTGACGCCTAAAACCATATTTTGCGAACACCCACTTTGTGATTTTTCAAGAGAGCTTCATCAAATGCACAACACTGCCTCCAGCCCCCCAAATGCACTTTTGTGCATTTTAAAAAGTAAAATCAACACAAAAACAACTCTACCGACGTGTTTACAAAAATCAATCGGGCATCTTCTGTTGCTCATTGTTTTTTATGTTACATTTCGATATCAACCAAATACCTACATGACACAATTACACTTTTTGCATTTCAATAAAAATAAATAAAATAGTTTTAACTGATTGATCAAACAGCTAAGCGCATTTTTTTTAAACAGTTCTACAAACACAAGCAGCTGCAAGAAATCCTCCAAAAAGACCCTCAGAAATGAAGGCATCGTCTGAGTCCAGACTGGTGGTTTCATGAAAGACTTATCAGCTTGGCAACCTAACCAAATTTTCAGGTAGGACACTGTTTTTGTGGTGCATAACTACCTGTCAATAATGACTTAGGTCCCATCCGAGATGTTCGAGACCCAACACATACTCACACAGGTAGAATTTTCCCCTCCCTCACTGTTGTACTTAAAAAAAAAAAACCTACTTGTCCAATAAACTAATTCTCTATTTTGGCGTTTCCCAATATTGCCACAGCAGGTATTATAGTTGTAACCTAAAAACTAAATGGAAAGACAAAAATATGAAGGATGTTGTCTGTAAGAAGCCAATCTTGCATTGATCTTTAGGTTTGGTGATGCAAGGATCAAGATGAGGGAAAAAAAAAATTTCAAGTGTGCTATAATTTAAAGGAAGAAGACAGACTGGGTTTTCTAACAATCCCTATACATATTAAACAGTATGACCATCATCCTCCCTGCTACAAAACTCTCTCCCCATCACAAGGATTGCAGGTGTGCATCATGTATAAAATACTAAATCTAACAAAATATAATTAAATCCATCATCAACTGGCCTCTTATGGTTCTCATGGAGCATCTCTTCCATCGTTCGCATCTCTCGACATTTATGGCAGCATCTACAAAGCTTACAAATTACAGATCAGTTTTCTACTCTCATATTGCTCTGAAGCTCTCTGACAAGAGTTTGTAGTACTGTTTTTGCTGCATCCCAATCAGATGAGAAATCAGAAAAGTGGATAAAATGGAGAGACGTAGAAAGGTTATACACATGCACATCGGATGTCACTAGGCAGAGAAACCCATACCTTGTCTGACACAGACGGAGAGACCTTCTCCAGCGCCCGGTTGAAATGTATTTCCTTGATGGTCAATGGAGCAATATCTGAACTGCCTTGGGCTGTTAGCTTCTCTTCAAGGGCAGCCATAGCTGCTTCATTCAACTGCATCAATAGAAATAAATCAACAAAGTTTGGGAATGCCCAATTGCACAATAACTATATACGTAAATGTGTAATCACGCAAGCGCACACAAACACGGAAAGAGAGGTTCCAGTGCCAATAACAGTTATGGAAACAGATCTACAGAAGAAGAATCAAACCAGTGCAGAAAGATCGGCTCCACTTAGGTTTTCACAAGCTTCATTCCTCCCAATGGCAATCAAATCCACCGTGGCATCTATAGGTTTCTTTCTAGCAAGAGCTTTTAAGATCAACCCACGCTCAACTGGACTGGGTAGAGGGACATATAAAAGTTTCCCAAATCTTCCAGGCCGTAACACAGCACGGTCCATCACCTCAGGTCTGTCATATATGTTTTAGCGAGATCAGAGATGCTAACATGACGGGCAGACAATGCTAAACTATCGTCAGCACAAACTTCAAGAGGAAAAAAAGGAACAATGAGTTGTACCTATTTGTGGCACCAATTACATAAACACCGCGTCGCTGATCCGCACCATCTAGCTCTATCAGTAGCTGCAATAATAAGAAATGGATTCATGTTAAGATCCATGTCTGATTAAAGATGGTATGAGTAGGCATGCATAAGCATGTCCACAGACTGTATTTTATTTGACCTGGTTCAATAGCCGCTCAACAACCCAGCCCCCCTCTTTTCCACGCTTCGTTGTCAAAGCATCCACCTGCAAAAAGTATAAACAACAGTTGCAGAGCACAATGTTGACATCCACAAATAACACCTGGCAATATGCAATGAATATAAATCCTGAACATCACTCCTCTAGCGACAGTCATGGACCTATGATTCTCATCATCCAAATCCAAGCCATCTAATCATTTCAGGCAAAAGGAATATAAGCTATCAAAAAATTTAGCGAGCAAAGGAAATCCCATGGAAATTTAATAGCTCCATTGTATCTTGGACATCACTTTCCAAGAAAATCCGTCGTAGTGACTTAGGCCACAACAGAACATGACAGCATCTGTTGCAGAGGATAGAGAAACAATTTGTGCTATTTCTAAGACTGATAATCTACCATCAGTTGACAGCTCAAATTTTTTATATACCCTGTTCCAGAAAATGGGTTAGTTACACCAAAAGTTATGTGAAAATGAAAATGGAACAGCTCCATGTTCCAGATATGAAAAAGTGCCTCACGCAATTACTTGTCTGTGTGATAATATTTCTCACATACTAAACTACAGAGTTGTTTTTTTTCTCTCTTCCCTACTTTCCAGTCAGCCAAAAGATATTTACAACAGTTTGACAATGAGAAAGGGAAGGTCCATGATTTCACGGCGTCTCATAATGGATACACTCCCAGGCATCCAAATACATGCAATGCAATCTAATTCCTGCTGATGATTTTCCCAAATCAACTAAATGTTTTCATGCTGGACATTGTTTCACTATTCAAAGTTTTGTTGAGATTTTTTAGATAAATTATGTGCGAAAAGATGTACAAATGGGCCAAAATTGAGCAAGCGCAGCACAACATATAATACTAAGCAGGCCTACACTACGTCATACATTGCCACAATGTGAACAATTCAATTATAACAACTATTGCAACCAACTTTCGAAGGGGGGAAAATAACCAAAAATAATTATGCATTGAAAATATGTTGTGTAGATATAAACGCACTCATGTACATACAGAGGGACCAAAAAGACAAAGCAAGCTTATATGGAAATTAGATAACAAAAGGATAATAAATCAACTTTTAAGAAGATAACCCCAAAAAAATTTAATTTTCCATAATTCAACATAATATGCTCCCACCAGAAAAGGGAAAAAAAAGTTTCCTGCTGGAAAATGTTAGAGAAATATAGTTCTGAAACTACTTTTAAGTGATTGCCCACTAGTCAATCAATACATTACAGGCTACGTAATTCACTGGAAGGAGAAGCAAACTCCCTTCAGTCCGCAGTTTTTGAATAGGGAGTGAAATCCATAAGGATTTGAAAATTTGACTGGTCAAACTTGTGAATTCTGCTAAGTTAACAATGACTTTAACTTCATGGGCAGTAAATTTCCCAATTCTGTGTTGCTAAAGCAGTCAACTGTAATTTTTCAAATTCTTTAGGCGCCAAATTGTTACCAGCCATGATTTATTTCAAAAATTACTCATATTAGTTTTTTGAAGGTAGGAATCAAGCCAAAACCTATAATAGCTTGAAGGGTACAACAATTTTTCATTACACCATTTTGGCTTCTGCTAACATTTTGGTACACTACATTTTACCTTTTTGAAATGTAAATGTATAAAACACTCTATAGGTACATATGTCTCTTCTTTGAAGGCGCTCTGGACCATACAAAATCTTAAAAACTGTCACTCTCTCACTTCCACTCTCGCTCTGAGCTAAATTATCGTACACTATAGGTACAACCACTGGTTTATTATCTCTTGAGATGTTCTTCCTCGAATGGTTTTTCATGAGACGTTATTCATTCTCTTTAACACAGCCATTCCTCTGTGATCCATACTGGTTCAGTTGCCGATTCTATTTATAAAAGAAGAATCACAACTGGAGAGCCTTTCCCACTTTTCTGCCAGATTCCTTGGTCAAAACAAATCAACTGACGATTAAGTGGGTGTTTGGGGTTGCTTCTCCAAATGCACAAAAGTGCATTTGGGGGAAAAGCAGATTTTTGTGCCTTTGGAGAAGAAAAAAGCAACACAAGCAATGTTAAAAGCTTGGCCAGCCAAGCACATTTTTCAGAATAGCTTTTGGAAACGCAAACACAAACGCAAAAGCAAAGTGCAAAAGTTGCCCCAGACCCTAAGTGGTAGCCCTTTTTCCAACCCTTGCTACCAAATCTGAGTGCAGATAATGCGTTCCACATATCAAACAAGGTGGACTTATCAATGCCCATGAATGTCGGATCGCCAAAAAATTAATGTGGTCACACACCATGATCCCTCGAGAGACATTCCCCTCCTGTAATATTTACTAATTAATGAAAGATTATATGAGGAGAGCAAACTTTAAGATTCAAGATTTCCTTTTACGAAAGGCAAACTCCTGTGAAAGGAAAAGAAAAAAGAAAGACTCAGAGAGAACTTCTAAAGAGAGCCTCCTTTTAGATTTTCTTTTAAGGAGGAGAAACTCAAAATAAAAGGAAAAGAACAAGGCCTCATAGAGAACCTCTCAAGAGAGCCTCCTTTTTCAAGATATCCTTGCGCGAAGGGAAACTCCAAATAAAAGGAAAAGAACAAGGACTAATGGAGAACCTCTCAAGACTCAAGAGGCTCCTCTTTCATACTCTTTCTCATCCCTTTTCCCCCACAAAAACCTTCCATACCAAAGAAGCACACTCCAAGAAGACTTGATGAAAGTCGTACCCTCTCGTTAACCAAAAAAGAAAGTCGCACCCTCTCCAATCAGGGAGAGCTAAATTGCTTTTCTTTATACACTATAAAGGAAGGGGTACCCCTCTTAAAAACAAAGTAACATACCATATTAGGGAATGTTAAAGTACATGATGCTCCTCCTTTTGCTTATTTCTTATTTCTTCTTTATCAGATCAATTAAGATTGACTAGATTTTTTTATTTTTATTTTTTTGACAAGTAAGATTGACTGGATCTTTGAACATCCAAATAACCCCCATTAATTGTAAAATAGCCAGACTTTGATTGTTATTCAGGGAAAATTCCAAGAGTAATCAAAACTTGGCCAACAATTAAGTTTTTTCCTATGAAGCACGGACACTCTATTTTGGTTCATGTGTCTGTGTCAAACACCGACACTCTTGAACACTTCCCAGACACATGTTAGACACTTAAATCATGGATGTTGATGATAAAATAAAAAAAATTCTTTAATTTTTATTTAATGGATTTGTTATTTTAATATCTTAATAATATTTTTTGTGATTTGCATGTTTTTATACCAAATTTAATTGCAATAACATTAGAGTTTTATTATATGGTTATATAAAAAATATAAAAAATTTATATATATTCAATGTGTCCGTGTCCTACTTTGTTGAGAAATAATGTGTCTATGTGTCCGTGTCGTATCCGTGTCCGTATCTGTGCTTCTTAAGTTTTTTCAATAAAAAATCAACTTCAATTAAGAAATTGAGAGGAATCCAAGATGAGAAGTCCAAGACCTTTTTCCATTTAGACTCCCTTGTAAGAGACATGCCAAGTATGCACAGCCCTAACAAGGAATCCATGCCATTCTTCTAATGCCAAAAACATTTCTAAGAAATATATATATAATAATTCAACTATAAAGGTGTTTGACAATTAGTCGTGTATCCTTGGGTGGACTTATGAGTGCCCTTGACCGGGGGGGGGGGGCTGAAATTCTCTTGATAAGTTCTCCAAGAGTTCATTCCTCCACATAAAGGCATCATGAAATTCACTTTCTCACACCTCCCATCAACTGGAAGATGGTATGAGGCCTTTGTAGGCCTCATGTAGACATTATGAAGCCTCCTAGGTCGTTAGGGCCCATTGCGGTCCTTGTGGCGGAGGAACATATGATCGCTTGATCTTATCCACCAACATCCATGTAAAGATTCTAAAATGTGACAGTTTCAATGGTGTAGATATTTACATGTGTGCAGACAGAGAAAAAGAACAAAAAAGAAACAAAAACATAAAGGCATAAAACCTTAGAATGCACACAAGGTCCTTTGAAGACAGACATGAAAAAGGTTGACTAGTTTATAATAGCAATAAGACATATGGTTATAGTAACAACAACAGCAACAGGATAACTAATTGTCAAGGAGTAAAAACCACATGCCTCGTCAAAGAAAAGTATGCATGGAGAACACGTCCTTGCACGACCGAAAATTGTCCGAACTGCCAACTCACTTTCTCCAACATATTTATTCAGGAGTTCAGGGCCCTTGACAGTACACATAATAAACACAATTATAACTTACTATACCAAAGCACTGGAAAGCATCATTTTCAAACAAAAGATTTGAGAGTGAAAATAATGTGACAAACCTTAATGTGTATGAAATTGGCTCCTGCTTCATTAGCAACAGCCTTAGCAATTAATGTTTTACCACAGCCTGGAGGCCCATAAAGCAAAAATCCTGTCTCTAAATCAACCCCAAATTCCTGAAAATATCAACTATATATAATATTCCAGAACACAGACTTTATGATATCATAACCAGATATAAAAATTTACCATGCTGATAGGTGTGCAACTAATTGAGAAGGAAGAAAGAATCGCAGTAAACGCAAAAAGAATCCAACCATAATGCAATGGTCCAAAATGTATACCAGCATGTCATGAGAATGTAAATGCTCAAAAGTACAGCCTAAAACCATCCAAAATTGATGACACAAAAAAAAAAAAGATCTTTTTCTATAAACAAAGTATAATAAAAATAACAGCATATCTAGATGTTTGTTTATGATATGGAGAAGGTGCCAAAGGGAGCAACCCATGTACAAAAAGAATACCGATAGCTGCAAATGACCCTCAATGCCATTCAGCTCTCCCAAAAAATCTACAAAAGCAAACAGTGAACTAAGATATTTCCCTACAACCCAAAAATGAAAAGTGCCTAGAATATGCTTCTTTGACTTGTGAAGGGGTAATTCTATCTCCTCAGAAGTAGGTTGATTTTGCTCAAACCATATACTTCATATGACACATAGAGGCTGCTCTCCATTCATTCCTGTCTCTTTGTCTTCGACAAGCAAGCCGCCCCCCAACAAGCCAAAAGCTCCTTAAAGAATCTAGGAATGACCCCAAAAAAAACCCCTAATACAACATACAAAACGGACCACATATCTCTAGCCATCGGGCAATGAAGAAGATGGTTAGTAGATCCTACTGCATTCTTACACATACAAAACCATTTAGGAAGAATCTTCCCCTTTCTCCCCCAAAATACCAATCATGAGAAATACCTCCCAAGTCACTGTCCACACAAAGAAAGAAACCTTCAAAAAAACCTTAGACTTCTAAATGCCTTTCCATGGAAAGCCCACCCCACTATTCCCAGAAAGAACCTTGTAATACAACTTCACACTAAAAACCCCTGCTTGGGCCAAAAATCCATTTAATCGAATCTTCCCTATCCGCCATCAATCGCCACAGTATAGCACCACTAATAGTGTTTCCATTAAAGTCAATTCCCAATTTTAAACCACCCTTGCGAAAATGGGATTCCATATCACACCATGCTCCAAAAAATTAACATGGTCTGCAACTCTAGCATCTTCATCCAAAACAGTGTGAAACAAATCGGAAAATCTACATCATTGACGAGTCTCTGTACCAAATGTCAGGCACTAACCACAAACTCTAGATGAGAAGAAAATTCCTCCCATCCTTTCCCAATTTGTTGCACCCCATACGGGCCATCCTTGTCTGTAATCCACCCCCATACTTTCTCTCCACAACCCTGCGCCAAAGACTGTCAGGCTACTCCGTATTTCCACAACCATTTCCCAAGTAAATATTTATTAAACTATCTAAGGGATCTAACCCCAAGACCTCCACATTGAATTGCGGAGCACACCTTTTTCCATGAAACTAGATGGAGCTTGAATTCCTCCCTCATTGCCCCCATAAAAAATCTCACTGGAGTTCCTCCAACCTCTAAGCAACTGAAGCTGGTATAGAAAAAATCGACAAAGTATGTGGACATACTAGTGAGAGTGATTTTGATGAGAATCAACTTCCCACCCTTCAATAAATTCTCTCTCTTCCATGTTGGAAGACACTTCTACACACTCTCCACAACGAAATACTAAATCGTCGTTGCTTTAAAAGCAGCCTCTAAAGGTAACCCAAACTAGGAGATCGATAAAGAGCGCACAACACGACCAAGGTTGCTCGCCAAAAACTCCATATCTTCCAACCCCCCCCCCCCCCCCCCAAAAAAAAAAAAGAAAAAATCAAAATCATCTCTAGCTTGCCTAAATTAATGTACAAACCAGAAACTGCCTCAAAACACGAGGATGCATCACAAGTAGAAAATCTAGTTTCACACTACATTGCAAAAAATAATGGTATCATCTGCAAAACTGCCTCAAAACACGAGGATGCATCACAAGTAGAAAATCTAGTTTCACACTACATTGCAAAAAATAATGGTATCATCTGCAAACAAACACATGAGACACCGAAATGTGTTTGCCAAAAAATCTCCTACAATTTCCAGGTCAATCATTCGACTCAAAACTTCCATCAAATTGTAAACAAAAGCTGAGACAATGGATCTCCAGGTCTCAACAACCTAGAACTCGCCAAAAAAAGAAAAAAAGTGTGGCACCCCATAACTAGAATTGAGAAACGAACTGTAGAAATGCATCTCATTATCCATCTCCTCCATCGATCACCAAACCCATACACTCCAACAGGTGAAGCAAAAAACTCCAACTCATATGGTCATATATGCCTTCTCCACATCCAATTTGCAAACAATACCCAATTTCCCACTTCCCAATCTCAAATCCATGCATTAATTGGCAATTAGAACCGCATCTAGAATCCACCTCCCCCAAACAAAAGCATTCAATGAATGAGAGATCAGCTTATCTAACACCTTCTTCAAGTGAATGGCCAATATTTTTACTAAAATCTTATAAATACTTCCTATCAAAATATCAATAAAAAATCCTTCAACTTTGAAGCTCCTTCCTTTTTGGAAATCAAGGCAATATTTGAGAAAACTATAAACAATATTATACGACGATGGGATTGACAAAAAATGAGAAAATAAAAACACATAAAAATCAAGATAGAGAACATCCATTCGCATTAAAATAATTGTATATACAATAATAAGAAAATTATTAATAGGACAAAACAATGTTCTAACATTTGAACACCATTAGTTTAAGATGATAGATGTAATATGAAGCACAACAAACGGAAGAATGCATGAGTACATATATTTATGTACCGGCAATGACATTCTTTTTCTGATAAGGTATAGGCATGAGTACATATATCTATGTACCAGCAATGACATTCTTTTTCTGATAAGGTATAGGCAATGACATTCTTGTTATTATCAACTAATACTAAAGGCAAGAATGAATATATAGGTGATGGAGACTGTCCTTAGCAATTAATATTAATGGCAAAATTGGAAAGAAAAAGTATTGAAGGACAAGATAGAAGGGCAAAGAATTTAATAGCAAAAATAGAACATGTCCTCAACCAACATGTCCTCAACCATAGAATTTGATTTAACATAAATAAAGGGATAAATGCCACAATGTTGATATGGAAGCTCATCAAAAGGACACATAAGGGGCTAACTAGGAAAGGGCGGCCCTTCCACATGACATGACAAAACCAAAGTTCCTTCAGACCACATGGCTTCATCATTTAGCCAACCATGTAGCTAAAACACTATAACAAGTAATTAACAGCAGAGAGAGAGAGTCTATGGAAAAAGCGATTTAGTGAGAAGAATATCTGCCCAATTTTTAACACCCTTTTAAACCACCTTGGTGTTGATTAATGGCTGGTATACAGATGTAGTACTCACCTCATAATCCTCAGGAAATTTTATACGCCTAACTATATAGCGGTCAAATTCCTGCCTTAACAAATCAAGCCCTCCAACATCTTCCCACTTTACATTAGGAATGGTAGAGAATCCTTCTCTTCTTGAAGAGGGTTGAACCATTTTAGCTGCTTCCTGCAAATTATCACACAAAAGATTATGGCATCACCATATCGAGAAAATCAATCACAAAAGAAAAACAGATTTTACTATAAATATATAGAACAGAAAGCAGTTAAGCACTGAAATGTGAATAAATCTGGCAAGCTAATGTCATAAAATTATTACAAAAGCATGAAATATGCCTGTATGTTCGAGTACATGTGCGTTCACATTACAGGAATTAAATCATGTGATGAGAAAAAGAATTGCAAAATAATCAAACTAAACTAATATTTAAACCATCCAGGTCTAATAATATATATATATATATATATATATATACACACACACACATCTAAATATGGATTTATTAAATATATAAAGCTAGTCCAATAAACGAGGTTCCCATCATTACGAGGTTTGAGGAGCGTTAGACGTACACAGCCTTACCCTGCAAGTGGAACCCATGAACTATGTATTCACACAACTTTAAGAGGATAATGTAGGTAGAGCAATGGCTGAGAACCAATAACACTAAATTAACTGACAATATATATCATGAGCACAAACTTTTTTTTATCAGTAAAAGTATTGTGTGTGTGTGTGTTTATAAGGCATCTGAACTCTGATGGAAGCAAACCCATAATTACAAAAGGAGGGGAGTGGCAACAAAATTACAGCATAAGATCCTCCAAGAAATTTACAAAAGAATCTATGTACACGGGATTCTCCTCTATCACCCAAAAGTATAGTAAACGCCAAAAAGAGTATTTATAACAAAAATGGACAAAATTACAAATCTGTTAACTAAGTGTTAACAAGTATATTGTATGTATTTGAAATAGAGTCAAGAGTATCTCCCAAGGATACACAGTGTCTTCTCTCCAGGTTACCTCAAAATCAGACATAATGATGCTAAGCTTTTCCATCTCTTCAGGCAACCAAGGATGCCTCCACCACTCGTCAGCATGATCCCCATCTGGAGGTTCGCTGGATAGCTCAGACTTTCTTCGGTCTATAATTCTCTTCATAGCAAGGTTACCAGCTTTGTTAGCTAATGCTGCCAAGTCAGCCCCAACAAACCCCGGCGTGGACCGGGCTATTTTCAAAAGATCAAAAGCACCATCAAGTCTAAGATTGCGTGTAATCACAGAGAGAATATCAACTCTCGCATTTTCATCTGGAACACCTAAAACAATCTCACGATCAAATCGTCCAGGCCTCCTTAGTGCAGGGTCAACAGCATCAGGCCTATTGGTAGCCCCAATTACTAAAACATAGCCAGGTCTGCAATCAGAACTTTCTGCATTTGGATTGACATCAGCTGGTTGTACAAGCCTATGTGATTCATCCATGCAAGTCATCAATTGTGTCACAATCCTTCGTTCCATTTCCCTCTGTAGATTCTCTCTTTTAGAAGCAATTGCGTCAATCTCATCAATAAAAACAATAGATGGTGCAGTCCTGTATGCTTTTGAAAAAAGTTCCCGAATGTTCTCTTCCGATGCACCTGAAATTTTCAACTCATCAAGAAAAATGATCATGATAATCATTCGCGAAAGCTTTCCTATCATTAGGCTAAGACTAGAGAAGAGAGAAAAGAAAACAGATGGTTTCTTGCAGACAAACAATGGGCAACAATTAGAATTTTTTATAAATTTACCACCGGAAAATTAACATCTTTCTCCCCTGAAGTTCTTAATTACAAGGACAGCCAATTTATTCTAAAAAGGAACGCTACCTCCCCATTGGCTGACATTGCTAAAGAAAAAAGTGAATTTTTCAAACCCCCACTGTCCAAAATTTTCTTCTATCCCCCCTCCCAAAAAATAAAAAATAAAGAAAAATAAAATTTATATAATTCAAAATAATGTCAATGGACAAACATAACATCCTTGTCTCAATTTATTAATCCAACCCACCACCACAGTTCCCCTTTCTCTCCCTACACTCAAAACAAGAGCTGTCACTATCTTCTCTTCTTTCTCTCTCCACTCTCTCTACTTGATTTACACCACTTCTGCCACCTCTCTATCTTTCCTACCAGCTTATTCTCTCTTTGAACCCAAACCAAACAACCACTCCCATTTTTAACATCCACCACCACCAACCAATCATCTTCACTATACACTATCATACCACCACAAGATCACAACCCCCCCCCCCCCCCCCCCAAAAAAAAAAAAAAAATCAACAAAGAAGTTTCCACTAGCCTAATGAACCAACACAAAATCTTAGTAAAATGAAGGATAAAGACATCATTGATAAAAGCCAGAGAAGAGAAGAATAGCTTATCAATTTCTTGGTTGTTAAAATTACAAGGAAAAAATAAATTTCGATTTCTTTTTTCCTTATATCTGTTATGTACAAACATATATATATATATATATATAGAGAGAGAGAGAGAGAGACGGAGACACACACACGCATGCACCGAAAATATATGGAGAGAGAAATGAAAATCACTTCACCTTGCAACCAAATTTGAGTACTACTCCAAGAGGAGGCAAGATGATGGCCAGGAGGATATCTATGCACTTGGTTGTTCCCTCTGCCATTTTTTTTTTTTTTATCAAAACAATCTCTTTTGGGATTCACACTCAAGACACAGAGACAGACAACAAACAAATCAGAGGACTTTCAAAGAGAGAGAGTAGTAATGTAAACACACACAAGTGAGATAGTAGTATGAAATGGAGGTGGGTGCTGATTTATAGGCACAAGAGAGAGAGAGAGAGAGAGAGAGAGAGCACGTGCAATGACCCGATTTGACAGATATAAACAGCACATTATAAAACCGTTGCTTAGCGTTGTAAGAAAGAGCTTTTTGCATGGCTGCCAATATTCCATATTCAAATCATGTACAGCTAACTCTCACTTTAATGGTCCCACATGGCATGTGCTCGCTTCCCATACCATTGTTTTTATTATTTATTACCAATTTGAAAAAAAAGTCTTATGGAAATTAAATAAGATAAGGATGGTTGGATTGGACCCACTAATTGAGTGTTACTAATAAAATGACCTAACATCTAGAAACAAGTTTTGCAAGATTAGAATATGCTCCTTGAATATAATGCATCAAAACCAAAATATCTCCTAGCTTAGTTGGAGATTTGTCCAACTCAACAATACTTAATGCATAAGGCATTGCCTTGTTTGTTGGCTGTGGCAGAGTGCACGGAAAACTCTATGTAATCGACCAATGAACATGGCGGCACTTGCCGCCTCTGTGAAATGGACAACTTATTTGTACGAATTTAGGAGCTGTTTGGGGGATATATATATATATATGTGTGTGTGTGTGTGTGTATGTATGTATGTATGTATGTATAATGAGTTATTGCAATTCCAAAGGAAACCATTTGGAGATAGGCAGTACACACTACCAACAAAGCTCCTCCCCTCTCTAATATAGTCACATTAGCTTAATAAAAACTCACATGAGCTTAATAAAAATCTAGCCAAAAGTTGCAACACTCTTCTATATAAGAGCTAAAGCTGCTAAAATCATATGAAGTTCCAGTAGATTTTGAGTATAAAGTTAATGCTACCTAGTTGCATCATTTGTGTTAATTGGAAGGTCATCAAATAGGGATTTTAGATCTGATCTAAAGGATTTGTTCAAGACTAGATGGGAATCACAGTATACAAGCAATTTTGAAATAATAAAATAAATAATAGTATGTGAACATATACACACATTTTTTAACTCATACGTCTATATTAGTATAGACTACTAATTACCCCAAAAAACAAAAATCAACAATTATGAGAACTACATAAGAGAGAGAGCACTCCTACTGGAGGATGTCTTCTCCTCAATCAGGAAGAAACAGAAGATCTACAAACGTACATTTTACTGAGAAAAGAAAACAACAATGCCCACAAGGCGGGAAAAAGAAAACAAAGCAAAAAGGAAAACTCTAAACATGCACTGATGTTATACCATCTTCTCTCAGCCTGTTCTTAAAGAACCTAGAATCTTCACCAGTTCACCCCAAAGACAGAATCAAATGATAGTACATTTCCACGACCTATAATAAAGCATTAGTATAACACTAAGGCCACATTTGGTAGGCAGGACTGGACTCAAAAATAGAATGGTCATTCCCAAATCTATTTCATTCTTATGTTTGGTATTACAAATTCAAAAGAAATGGCCATTCCAAAGGAATAGCAATTCCCACAAGAAGTAAAAATACTCATTGCTTCACATAACTTAAGGAATGAGTTCCATTCCAAGGGAATGGGATTAGGAAAAAAAAAAAAAACATAAATAAAATTACACATACATAATATATGTTATATATATACACAAATATATAAATAATTATATACAAATAAGTATATATTAATATTAATAGATATAGATGTAGATATATTTATTATATACATAAAAACATATACATATACTTGAATACATATATATAAATAAAAATATACATGAATAATGTATATATAAATATATAATATAATATATATAGATATAAACATACATACATACATATATATAAATCAATATGCAAATATATTTAACAATTAATACACGCACATAAATATATACAAATATATATATATATATCTAAATACATGTATATAAATAAGTGTATATAAAAATAAATATATCTAAAAATATGTATACATATACATACGATATATATATATATATCTGTACACACACACGTATAAATATTTATATATAAAAAAATACATTTAAATGTAAGTATATGCATATATACATATATAATTAAATACACATCTATAAATAAATAAATAGATCATATGAATAAATATATATTTATATATTCATTAATTTACATGTATGCATGTAAAAAAAGTGTGTATATATACTTTAATATATAAATAAAGACATATAATTAAATAAATGCGTATATAAATACATACATACACAAATACCTATATATGCTTAAATACATATATAAATAAATATATGCATAAACAATTATATATTAATAAAAACATATATGTAAATATATATTTATTTTATACTTAATTACATATACATAATTTAAGTATATAACAATAAATAAATATAAGTATGTGTGTATATAAACAAATACATATACATTTACGTACTCACATATACTTAAATAAATTTATATAAATGTGTATATATATAAATAAATATATTTACATCTATACGTATGATGAATATACATATACATAGTGTGAAGCACAGACAATCTTAAGTCCCCCATAAAAGAGAAGGAAAACATCAAAATATAAGGGAATAGCTTCCTTAACCCAAAAGAAAAGTAGCTTCATATTTTAAATCTAGGTACTGAGAGTTCCACACCATCAAAAACTCTCATATTCCCCTCCCTCCAAATGCACCACAAAAGACAAAGAGGGGCTACTTTCCAAGCCCTCTTTGAGTCCTTCCTGATAGGACTGCACCTCTAACCCAATAAAAACTCGCAAACCGACCCTGGCATTGCCCAACTGATGCCAAAAATACAGAACACCAGATTCCAAGCTTCTCTAGCAACCTCAAAATGAAGAAGAAGATGGTCTATTGACTCCTCAGCCTCCTTACACACAACGCATCTGCTAGGAAATTGGAAGCCTCTTTTCCTATGGTTATTTGTGGTAAGGATGGAACCCCACGCTGCCACCCAACAAAAAAACGCAACTTTCTTTGGAGCACCAGACTTCCAAACAAGCTGCCATGGAAACTTAACAACCCTCTAGCCTACCAAAAAATTGTAGAATGATCTGACTGAAAAGCCTCTATCAATCCTCAGAGTCCAAATCAATCTGTCTAACCTGTGAGAATGACGCTCCCACTGACCTAAAATTGCAAAAAAGTTTCCGACCTCCTCACACTCCCAATAAAAAAGATTCCTCCTGAAACGTGGGCTCCATACCCTAGTGTTACCAACCACCTACATATACTCTTCCACCGTGGACTCCATATTGGAAGTGAGATTGAACATGATCGGGAATAACTGCTCAAGAGGAACATCACCGCACCACGAATCCTACCAGAATCTGACCCTATAGCCCCTGCCCATCTCAAATCTAGTGGCCTTCCTAAACTCATAAATCCCTTTTTGGATGGCCCTCCAAATGCCGCAACCATAAGGACCTCAACAATCTCTCACAAACCAACCCAAACCTTCGTGCCCGTATTTGGAGGAAATGACATCCTTCCACAAAGCTCTCTTCTCATTCGCAAAACCTCTAAAGTCATTTACCAAGGAAGGCTCTGTTAAAACTCCTCAAGTCTTTGAACCCCAGCTCACCTTCTTCCTTTGATCTCTTGGCCTTCTTCCAATTGACAATATGTACTTTCCTATCCCCCTCCATCCCATCCCATCCCATAAAAAATCCCGTTGAAGCTTCTCCAATCTTTTCTCCACCTTGGCCGGCAACGGGAACAGGGACATAAAATACGTCGAAAGATTCTCCAACGTACTTTTTATGAGTCATTCTGCACCCTTAGACAAATACTGCTTCTTCCACCTAGCCTGACGCGACTGAAACTTTTCAACCACCACATCCCAAATTGTTGCTGAGGTCGAAAAAGCCCCCAATGGGAGACCCAAATATACTGAGGCAAAGAACTCACCCTACAACCTATACTCTGACCCAACTCCTGAATTCCTTCCACCTGCCCCATCAGGAATACCTCACTCTTTCTCAAATTGATACGAAGACTGAACATTGCTTCAAAATGCACCAACAGACATCCTAAATAGCTCAATTGGAGAATGTCCGCTCCGCAGAAGATCAAAGTGTCATCAACAAAGATAAGGTGTGATATTCCGACCCTTCCACCTAACACATCATCAATAGAGAAACCCTGGAGCCAACCCAAAGCCACTGCTCTGTCCAACATCCGACTCAAGGCTTCAATTACAATTACAAAAAGGAACGGAGATAAAGAATCCCCCTACCTCAAGCCCCTGGTAGCCCCAAAGAAGCTAGTCGGAGATCCATTGACTAGCATCAAGAAGGAGACTGAAGATAAATAAGCTCGTATCCACCCTTGCCAACGCTCACCAAAGCCCATCTTTGCAAGAAGGGAAATCAAAAAGTCCCCATTTACATAATCATAGGCCTTTTCAATATCCAGCATACAAAGAAGGCCAATCTCACCCCTTTTGCGCTTGGCATCTATGCACTCATTAACTAAAAGGGCAGCATCAAGAATCTATCTGTCTCTCACAAATGCATTCTGCCTCCCGGAGATGATGGCTCCCAAAGAGCCCTGAGTCCGAATATAGAGAACTTTGGCCATGATTTTATAAAAACTGCCCACCAAACTAATAGGGTGGAAATCCCTAATGTTCTGAACTTCGTCTTTCTTTGGGATGAGAGCAATAATTGAGGCATTCAAGCTACGCTCAAAGCTCCCCTTCTGATAAAAATCCTCTAACACAACCAGCACATCCCTCTTGATCACAACCCAACAATGCTTGTAGAAAGCCAAGGAGAACCCGTCTAGACTCGGCGACTTATCCCCGTCACAAGACTCCAAAGCCTCCTCTATCTCCCACTCCACAAAAGGGCACCCCAACATGTGACTCTACATTTGATAAGATCGAAAACTCCATCCCCTCCATATCCGGTCTCCAAGATCTAGGCTCAGTATAAAGCTCCCAATAAAAATCCACAATACCCTCCCTAACATCCCCGACAGCCCGGAGCTCCCTCTCCCCAAACACTACTGAGCCGATGTTATTCCTTCTCCTGTGGAAATTGGCAATCCGGTGAAAGAACTTAGAATTCCTATCCCCCTCCATCCCCTCCATATCCGGTCTCCAAGATCTAGGCTCAGTATAAAGCTCCCAATAAAAATCCACAATACCCTCCCTAACATCCCTGACAGCCCGGAGCTCCCTCTCCCCAAACACTACTGAGCCGATGTTATTCCTTCTCCTGTGGGAATTGGCAATCCGGTGAAAGAACTTAGAATTCCCATCCCCTTCCTTAAGCCATAGGGCCCTAGATTTCTAACGCCAAGAGATCTCTTCTAACTTCAATAAGCTTCCTAGCTCCCCCTTCAAGCCTTCCCTTGAGAATCTCTCCTCCGTAAGATTGGAAAATTGCGCTCATTACTATCCATGGTCGAGATTCGCTGCAAAATGGACTCTTTCTTCATGTGGAATAAACTAAACACCTCCTCATTCCACTTCTTCAAGTCCCCTTTCAAAAGCCTCAATTTTTTTGAGAAAACAGAGCTCGGATTCCCACCTATCGTGTAACTATTCCACCAGTTCTCTACCCTCTCCTTGAAACCCTCGACTTTCAGCCACATGTTTTCAAAGTGAAACGAGGACGTCCCCCAATTCATCCCTTCACAATCAAGCATCAAAGGCAAGTGATTGAAGACCGCCGCGGCAGACATGACTGGGAGAGGTTTGGGTAAAGCTCCTCCAAGCAAGCCGAAACCAGGAAACGGTCTAAACGAGACATAGAAGGCAATTCTTTGTCACTACTCCAAGTAAACCTTCCTCCCTTCAACGAAAGGTCCACCAAACTATTAACATCAATAAAATCAGAGAATTCTATCATTGCCCAAGACAATCTTCCTCCCCCTAACTTCTCATTGGGGAACCTTGGCACATTGAAGTCCCCCCCCCCCCTATCACCCACAGACCATCCCATCTGGCCCGAACCTACTGCAACTCCTCCCATAGCTCTCCCCTCTCACTATCCAAATTGGGACGGTAGACCCCCAAAAAGAGCCATTGAATGCTACCGTCCATACTCTCAATCAAACAAGAAAGGGAAAATCTCCCTCCCCATAACGCTTTACCCTTCCACAGCCTATCATCCCACATCACAATAATACCTCCCGTTGTCCCGGAAGCCGGCAAAAACCACCAATTCACCCAACGACTACCCCAAAGCTCTTCACTATAACATCAGACAAGACCTCCATCTTGGTTTCCTAAAGACATACTAACCCAGGCCTCCACTTCTTCAACATTCCCTTGACAACCGCACATTTATCCAGGTCATTGATACCCCTGACATTCCATGTGATGATTTTCCCACTCATTTGTCACACGCAGTTGCTAGAACCCATTCTTTCCTGCCTTCCTCTCCCTTTCTGCCATCATAATTCACAGTGCAGGCCAAGTTTATCATTTCCCGTTTCCAATTTCTTAGTCGATCTTTCCTTCTTGCTGATCCGGACCTTCCTTGAAGAGACAGCCCCTTCTCTAAGATTATAGTCTTCAATTTCTATGAACAACTAAAGTAACTTCCCCTCAAGCCCCTGTGCAGTAATGCCCAAGCAGTGACTGGCCCTTCTTAAGTTTCTTCTGACCCATTCAGCCACACCCCCTATCTGTGAAACTTTCTGCCCCATGTTCCCCTAAGCAATCCAAAGGCACCAAGTCATATGCACCTGCATTTGGGATCATCAAAGCCCCTGAGCTTGAATCTCTCAAACAGCCCAGCCAACTGTCCCTCACAGCTTCCTTCCTACTCTCACTAGCCAAGACAAATCTTCCCTGAACAGGATTAGGAGGCTCTGGTGTTGTTGCAGCCGCAGAGGCCTCATCTGTTTTCTCTTGACTCGGAAGATGAGCCCGAGAGCAGGTAGCGCAAGAAGTCTCCATGGCTCTATCCAGCACTCTTTGCAAATCTGACCAACGGGCCAAGTCTTGAGAGCTCCCGATTTCTTAATAATATTTTTGTAATTTTATGCCAATTTTAATTGAAATAACATTAGATTTTTATTATATGATCATATAAAAAATTTATATATATTCAATGTGTCCCTTACATATCTGTGTCCTACTTGTTTGAGAAATAACGTGTGTACGTGTCCATATCGTATCCATGTCCCGTATTCGTATTCGTGCTTCTTAGTATTATGATAAAGCATTAGTATATTCATTATTTGGTAACAATTGTAATTGATTAACAATATATATTTATTATTGTTAATCAATTACAATTGTTACCAAATAAAGGAATGGAATGAAATAAGGAAAGACCATTCCAATTCCATTTCCAACCCAAGTCATTCCTTACTTCATTCCATTCCTTTGTCATTCCATTCCAGTATACCATACGTGGCCTAAAAAACTCTCATAGAGCTGCTCAGCTTTTTGCAAGGAATCGCCATTTATATTTGCTAACTAAAAGAAACCCTGATGCATGATTTGACAGGATGATAAATTGAGTATCTCCAAGGATCAACCTCATTGTCATGAATCTATAACACCAAGTTTGGAAGAGGCACATTCCACCAAGAAGGTCATGTCTATCTCCATCAAAATATTATTAGTTTGCCTGATCAAAAAAATATTATTAATTTGCTACTACATAGTCGTTTATCTGTAGTAACTACCAAGGCCTAGAACAAAAATCCATTTGGCATCAATAATTATTCATGAAGTAGACTAAATCTACAACATATATCTAAAATTTGCCCACTTTCTTGTCAATATTCCATAAACCTTATAAATTTTTTTTAATCGATAAAAATAATTGAATTACTCACAAGGCGCCAAGGAAGGCAATTTATAATTACAAAAGAACGGGACCAACTATAAAAATTAAAGCCTAAAATTTCCCAAAAAAATAAGTAACCTAGAGAAATACATTGGGTATTCTTCCTTAATCCGAAAGAACGAAGTCTTCAAAAAAATGTCTTTTAATTTCCAAGAGGGACCTTCCACTCCTTCAAATATTCTTCTATTTTTCTTCCTCCATATTGTCACGCCCTGCCAAGTTGGATGAAGGCTACGTCACGCAGGCGCCATGCAAGCGCTTACAAGGAGCATCCACACTACATGGCATGTCTGCTAGGCAAAGCATCTAGAGACTTTCAGAGAGAGCTAGAATATTCTCATTGAGTGCGAAATATTCTAGAGCCTGCTTGTACATTAGAGTCATGTAGACATAGGTGGAATGTTCTAGAATCTTGTAGTTAACTCTTGTGTAGAGAGGAGTCTTAGGAATATTCTAAAATCTAGTGGACACTTGTATTGTAAGAGTTCTAGAATAATCCCTTAAGGAGGTGGGAACATTATGGACGCTCACTTGTAGCCTATAAAAGGAGGTGGAGTCTCATTTTCAACCGAACCAACCAACCTCCAGGCAAAACAGCCAAGTTTAAGCAATCTTCCCAAAGCAATACAATTCTCATTCACTCAAACTTTCTAACTCTCTTGTTCCCTAACCTTCATCTTCTTTAGCTATAAAGTCTAAGTGTGCTAGCCAGGTAGGCTGACTTATTAGCACTACAAGCCCAATTGTGAGTTGCTAGGTGCCCCACGAGTGCTTAAAACATTAAGCTTGTGACAATATGCTCCATACTAGACAAGTGGGAGTCATTATCCAAGCAATCCTCCTTTTGCATCTCCAACCCAAAAATAATTGGTTCATCTTGGCCAGCATGACTCATCTAAGGCCAAGGATGCAAAGAAACATACTCCAAACATCCCGCACAAACTTGCAATGCAAAAAAAGATGATCAATTGTTTCTTCCTCCTCTTTGCATAAAGAAGAAATGCTAAGGGGATGATAAAATCTTCTCTTCAAGTTATCCTCCGCCAAAATAACTCCTCACGTCACCTCCCAAGCAAAAAAACGCAGCTTTTGTAAGCACATAGGACTTCCAAATCATCTTCCAAGGAAAAGAACTATCCTTCCTCCCCCCCCCCCCCCCAAAAAACTTCCTATAAATAGTTTGAACCGTGAACTTCCCATCACGATCTTCTGTCCAAATGATCCCATCAAACCGTGCCTCCTTAAGGTCAACCCTACTCAAAAGAGCCATCAATTCATTCACCTCCACTAACTCTCAAACATTAAAAATTCTTCCTAAACTTCATACTCTGAACCCTTCTAGCTCTAAACACTCCGCCACAAGGCACTCCCTGTCCAACGCTACATTGTAAAGGTTTGGAAATTTGTCCTTCAGAACCCCATCCTTAAGCTAGTGATCGCCCCAAAATCTCACCCTTGATCCATCCGCAATATCAAATCTAACAATGTTTTTGGCCCTTTTTGATTGCTTTCCACACTCCACAGCCGTATGTCCCTGTAGCTTCCTGCGAGAACCATCCGCCACTATCACCTCCATACTTGATATTCACCACCTCCCTCCACATGCCATTGTCCTCATTAGCATATCCCAAAGCCACTTACCCATCAAAGCTTGGTTAAACAACTTCAAATCTTTTATCCCTAGCCCACCCTCAGCAATATAGGCTCTCCCTTTGTCCCAACCAAGAAGATGGATCTTCCCGCCCTCCTCCCTACTTTCCCAAAGGAAATCCAATCTTCTCAAGTTTTCATAAAACTTATACCCATCTGTCAAAAAACTAAACATCTCATTAATTTCAACTAAAAAAGCATCAATAAAACAGTTGTTGTGCAGCAATCACCACTGGCATCCTTAGGGATGCAGTGGCCCCTTGCTTTGAAAGAATTCACACGCGACCGCCAACTTTCCCAAAATAAGGGGAGATCTGCTACTTACTGCTTATGGTTACACCCTAGCTATATTATAGTCAAGTCATTCACGAATCTTTCTAATCTCCTTTCCTCCTATTCATAAGATTTTTGGCTTTGACCAATTCAAGGTTAAAAATGGGGTTGAAAGTATTGGCTTAAAAAGGAGAGCAGGTCGCCTTGGGCTATGCTCACTTCCGCATTTTTGTTTAGGTTCTCAAGATTCTAGATGGCTCCTTTTAGTGGGGGAGTAATACTCGGACAAGGGAATTGTTCCTCTCTAAATATAAGGATTTAATAACAAAGTTGCTATGCAGCAACCCAGCCACACACATCAATTTTTTCTTAGATAAGAAGAGAATTCATTAACAAAAAAGGAGAATACAAGAGGAAAGATGAGGAACCCTTCCAATGAAAGGAAAGGAAACTCAAACAAAGAACCGACTACACACAAATGAAAACAGAGAAAATCACACCCAAAAGAACCTCACTAGCTCTCAAGGGGGGCGAATATGGGTTGTCATGATGACGGACAATCACTGCAGTTCTGAGCTTGGGTAACTCAACTGCCACTGTTGGCCTGATTCAGAAATCCAACTAATCTTTTTTTTTTGTTTTTTGATAGGTAGAAATCCAACTGATCTATTCATTTAGAATCTAACCCAAACAACCACCACCTTCAAGTCCCACTCAATCTAGCACGCAAAAAGAACCAAGGCTGAAGACTTCTTCAGCCAACCAAAAGAGCACGGGATCTTGGCCTTGGTTGCAAAACCCACTCCAAGCATCAAAGTGGAGTTTTATTCTAACTTCAGGAGGTGGATTCCATCTAAGTGTGGCCCCTTTATCCTTTGATGGGGACACTCATCACAATTCAACCATTTAGAATAAGAACCAAATAACCCCTTTAAATTATATATACTTATAAAAAAAAACGAACTTTTAAATTCTGTAGGGGCAGAAAGTTAGAAACCCAAAAGAAGTGAAGAAGTGAATTCTATCTTTCTTTTTTAATTAAGGGTTTGCCCCCTTGGGTGCCTTACTTTGACTGATCAAAAAAATGAAACTTTCTCCTCCAAAGTTCTAGAATCTCTCTCTGTCAACCCAAGTAATAGCCATATGACACAAATCCACAAACAAATTGGCTCTCTGCCCTTTACTAAACCCCCACATGAAGTCTCAAGTAAGAAGTGAATGTCCACTGGAACCAACCGAGCAAAGTCTGACATGGCAAAACATCTTTGCCATAAAGCAATATAAAAAGGCAGCGAATAAAAAGATGAATGAATTTTTCACTCATAAAACATATATATCAGATATCAGATTTTTTTAGGTATTCTTGACAGAGGCATCTCATAGTACATGCCTTCTTGCAAGCAACCAACTGCTTTTAAGATTCTACAATGATTCTTGATAAATTCGTGATTTTACCATACGAGAGCATGTTATCAATTCATGATTTTAAGATTCTACAATGATTCTTGATTAAAGAACAAGATTAGGATGGAAGATAAACTAAAGCAGTAGGGTGGATTGAAGAATGGTAACACTTCTGCATGACAATTGTGATTCTCACTGCCTTGGGTTTTAGATGCATATGCAGAGATAATCTGAAATTACCAGTACCCTACCAATCTGTCTTTTGGATAAACACTAAACTTTTTCTCCTAATCATTAAATTTTCAGGATTTCCACTAAAATTATGCGTAATGACGAGGATGTTTAGGTCATGATTTCCACTAAAATTATGCTTAATGATGAGGATGTTTAGGTTGGACAATTTCCCATAACACGAATACATGACAATTAAAAATAGTTTTGACAATAGCACAGCGACATCATCAAGATACGTCCAATGGACCTTACACACACATTGGTAAAGTCTATAAGAATTTCTGCTATGATTTAATAACAATGGTACATTCAACTAGCAGGAGTTCATTATTAGGCCATCACTCCTACACATTAAGGTTTTGAGTCAATATAGGTTAAACACCATTTCTAAGGTTAATAGATAAATAGAGCCAGCCAAAAAAATTTAAAGATGAATTACTTAATACCTGAAATACCAGAAACTAGTTCAGTAGCCGAAATCTTATAGAATGGAACTCCGGTCTCATTAGCAATGGCATGTGCCAGCTTCGTCTTTCCACACCCCGGCGGTCCATGCAACAAAATCCCCGCCATGGGCCTCACTCCTAGCCACTGTGGCAGCTGCGGATGGTATAGCGGAACAATCACCTCCATCTTCAATTCCTCCACCACTCCGGCCATCCCTCCCAAATCCTTAAACCTTGGCCCGTCCTTCCCCTTCACCTCACCACCAACACCAACACCACCATCACTCAAAGCTTTTGAGTCTACTTTCGGCGAATTGATATCTCCTTCAAGAAAACCAACCTTATTGGTAGCCTTAGTATTAAGAATCTCCTCCAATTCCACATTCTTTCCCTCCGACGCGGCCACTCCCTTTGATTTTGCAGCATTCTTCGACCCACTGTAACTCGCTCGCAGCATCGACCTCATCAAATCCACTTCCGGCTCGAATTTCTCCCCGTAAATCGCATCTTCCGATGTTGAAACTGCCCCATCTGCTTCGTCAGAGGACGATGAAGATGTCGAAGCCGACGACGATGATGTGGACGGCCTGCCTTGCTCTTGACCCCTTCTTTTCCTTTGAATGTGTTGGCTCTCCAAACTCTGCAATCTCGCTTCACTTGAGTTAATTTTCTTCATCTTCTTACGAGCCGGACTATTTTCTTCATCATCGTGGTCGACGTTTGACGTAGATGGGCGGTCTTGATTGCTTGCTTTGCTGTTGTTCTTCTTATTCTGTTGAAGCATGAAGTCTAGGGTTTGATGAACGGTTCTGGTGAATGGTTGAAGCTTGAATCGTCCGTATTCGGGGAAGTTCGCACGGAGGTACTCAACGATTTCGTCAGGATTGGTGTATTTGTGTTCACAGGCTTCGATGTGACGACGAAGGACTCTTTCGAAGACCGACGACGATGACCCACCCGCTCTTCTTCTTCCAATCTTCATCTTTCTCTCCTCTCACTTCTTCTCACGACTCGGTTGCCCAAAATCCAGAGAGAGAAAAAGGAACCCAGTTACGCCGCGGGGAAGAAGAAAAGGTTTAATCGAAAAAGGATTTTGGAAACAAAATAAGGGTTCTGTAAAAACTCGGTGAGTCAGAAATGGTTTATACATGTGGGAATCGAACTCACCACGCAGATAGAACCTCTGGTACGTGGATTGAATTTGTTTTTTAAATCATATGATTTTACAAAAAAAAATTAATAATTAATAATATTTAAAAATTATTATTTAACTGGTAGGCCCGTTTGGTTAGTGTTTCAAAACATGTTTCATGATTTTTGAAAATTCAATCCATGTTTGGGTAAGATTTTCAAATGATGTGTTTCAAAAACTGATTTTAAAAATTCATCTTCCTCATTTTTGAAAATTTTTAAAATCTTCCCCCTTCCATCTCTCTTACCTCCTTTCAACATCACCCGTCATTCACAACAAACGCACTCATTTTCTATCGCAATCCTTCATTGACCTCCGTCTACGTCTATATGTATAAATACATATTCGTAATCATAAGATTTATATGTCTATATAATATATATACTTGATCTGTGTTTATATAAGGATCTTTGTGTTTATAGCAAAAAAAAAAAAAAAAAGGGTTAAATCTTTTATTTGGGAAGAGAGGTGAGACATTCGTAGAAACTTGAATTTGCTTAAAAAGAATGAAAGAGGAGAATTTTGAGTAATTCTTTTATAATGAATTTTATAGTTTCATTGAAGGGGTCGGTTTTATATTTATTTATTTATTTCAAAATATTGTTTCTAATGCGTTTTTATTTTTATCAATTTTTCTATTTTCTATTTTTTAAAATAATAAAAAATAATTTTTTAAAATATATAACCATAAAGGCACAAATGTTCCTACAAAATTGAGAATTTTGGTGGTTTGGTTGTGTAGATTTTCGAGCAGAAACAGTATTTAATATTTTTTTATCGACAAATCTGGTTTCGAAATTATCGTTAGTATAAACATATTTGTATTTGAGATTTTTTCCAAGACAATTAGGAAGCACCAATAAGATATACTATGCAGATGTAGTTAGTGTCTCTGTTTATACTTGGTTTTCGAAATATTTGTTTATGCTTAAAAAAATATTAAAGGAAATTCTAAGTAAACACATTTAATTTTTATTATAATACCATTTTGTCTCGTATCAAGAACTTATTTTTCAGTAATAAATTTAATATTTAGAGCTTGTTATATTTGGAGTGTGAAAGTGGGTAAATAATACTTCTTGTTTTTTGTGTATATAAATTTCAATATTTTTATATCTAAACGCATTTTCAGAGTTTTTAACTCAGAAACTGAATTCTGAGTAGTATAAGCAAACGCATTTTTGCAGTTTTCAAAAAATGAATTACAAAATTCTGAAACACATTTCAGAAATATTTTTCAGAAAATTATATTTGAATCACTATCCAAACGCAGATCAATGAAAAATTTTCTTTACAAATATGCAAATGAAAGAATTATGAATTAATCACTTATACGAGGTGAAATTAGGATTCAGACAGTGTCAGAAGTAAAATTAGAAAAAAAAGTCTATTTTTGTAGACTAAATTGAGAAGACATCAACTTTTACTATTTACTACTTTTTAATCTAAAATTATCCTTTTAGTGAGTTGCGAAAATGTCTATTTTGCCCACATAAACAAACTTCTACATCTCTAATGTTTATTGAAAAACTTTTTGTTTTTACATCTTCTTTCACATTCATAGAAGACTCCTTATCCTAATGATAAATCAAACATTGTTATCAGGTAATTTACAATCCGTTCTCATATTTTCTTCTTCATTCTCAGTTCATTCTCTTCTCTTTTCTCTTTCAAATTGTCAATATATACACTGATATACCATAAAAAAGACAGACCAATCCCCACATGACACGTGTACATATAGACCGAAGGAAGATCTCCTATTCAGAACAGACATACACATAAGGTTCAGAGCTTCTTTGCTCGGAATCCCACAAGATCTCTGGACTTCACTCCAAAATAAGAAATGCTGGGCATGCGCATAAAGGGGGTCCCGAGCTGGTTGCCGCCTTACATGTCCCACCGATCTTGAAGAAATGAAACAAAGTCCTACATGGTAACTGTCATCTTCGGATATCACCAAATCCCTATCGTTGCGATTCCGAATCCTACTCAATTTAGGAGATCAACAACCTTAAATTAAACCCTAAAGTGCGCTTTTCAATTACGTTTTCTCAATTATTTTCAATTACAGTCTTTTACTTCAGTTTTTATTAACTTTATCATCGGAGTGGCTACTACCGAAGCCAACCCGGTGGCCCTCTGATCCTCTTCCTTGCGTGCTTGACAGACGACGAAGAACGGAGCCCCATTAATTAGAAAGTGCAACATCAGTTTGGCGCTGTCTGTGGGAAGCGAAAAATCGTTTCTTACTAAATTTCTTCTCCAACAACGACAGCTTTCTTGTCTTTTTCTCACTAAAAAACGATGGCTCCCAATCTTCGTCTGAGAAAAAATTTCCAAAACCCCCGAAACCAATCTCCGACTGGAAAAGGAAAGGGACAAGCACCCGACCCTGTACAGCAACAACTCGATTGGGTCCAACACAGTCCAATCAGATGCCAAAACAACTCATTGCCATATCTCGAACTTTGGCGTTGCTGGCCCAGAATCAGCAGAACAATCCCACTCATTCTCCCATCAATGCAGCTGATGAAAGGGTTCAGCTTGCCGCCACCACCATAGGTGGGGGACTTCCCACGGAGACTCCCAACGTGCAGTCAGTGCACCCCCACGGCACCACTCATTTAGGGGGTGATCCCCAGCCATCCACCACAACAGGGAAGGGGATGCCAGCCTTTAATCTTGTTATGCGTTATCAGAGCAGGACCAGGGTCCCAACTCCAGTAGCTTCAGGGGCCAACCTAGCGTCGCATGAATTTCAGCCTCAACCGGCGCCCATTCCCCCTATCCAAGGAATCCAACATCCTCCTACTATTGCTAGGCAGAATCGTCCCCTTCATATAGGGACGGAGGCAGCAAGACAGAGACAACATCAACTGATTCAACCTAGGGTTCCACAAAGAGTAGAGGAAGTAACAAACTCTATGGATCAAACCATCATCTCCAAATAAACCCGCATCCCTCAAGAGCAGGACGAACTAGTGAAGCTGCTCGGAAGGCTTGCCACGCCATTCACTCCTGCCATAATGGCAGAGGAACAGCCAAAGAAATTTATTGTCCCAAAGTTCACTCTATATGACGGGTCTGAAGATCCCGGGGACCATCTCTCCCACTATTAGCACACCACGGTGCTACACGGACCCACCGACACCTTCATGTGCCAAACCTTTGTAACCAGCCTCAAGGGCACTACTCTGAAGTGGTTCCACAACCTTCCTCAGGAATCTATTATCAATTTCTACGAGCTCAACAAGCAATTCCTCGACCGATTCCTAACCCGCAAGAAGCTGAGAAAGGGGCCAAAGTTCCTACTTAACATAAAACAGGCTAAAAGCGGTCGCTTCGGAAGTATGTTGCTCGTTTCAATGCCGAAATCACAGAGATAACAAACTGTAGTCCGAGCTTCCTGGTAGTAGCCCTTACCTCTGGCCTTAGGCCGGGGTGTTTTCAGGACTCTTTGACAAAGAATCCCCCAACTAACATGACAACACTTATGGAACGGTCACGTAAGTACATAAATCTGTAGGACACGAAGATATCCTTCCGAAAAGCCAAGGAACAGGCTCAGAAGGGATGATCATAAGAAAGACTCCAGCGCAACTAAAAAGAGGGTTAGAAGTCCTGACAGAAATACAGCACACAGAGCCTAGAATAACCCCAATGCTGAGAGGTATGACACGTTCACTCCTCTGAACGCCTCCCTTACTCATATACTTCAGCAGGTACGGACCTGTGAGGATCTGAAGTGGCCAGATCCACTAAAAAGCAATCCCGATACCAAGGACCAGAACAAGTACTATGATTTTCACAAAGATCACGGGCACACTACTGACGAGTACAGAGCTCTCAAACAAGAGATTGAGCAACTCATCAGGCAAGGACGATTGCGGGAGTTCATCAAATAGGACAGGAGGCAAGACCTCCGTAACGACAGGCCGCAATAGAGGAGGCAAGAATAGAGGCCTGAACAGATGGAGGTCCGGAATGAGCAAGCCACAACAGAATAACCAGGTCATCTTTGTCCTCCACGCTGACGACTTAATGATAGAAATGTCCAACCATGCAAGAAAACGGTATGCTCGGGAGGCCAAGACAACGCCTAACGTCCTCCAAATCTCTACAATTGAGAAAAGGCTAAAGCTCATGCCTCAAATCCAGTTTTTAGAGCTGGATCTTACAGGTGTGCACTGTCTTCACAGTGACGCCCTCGTTATCTCGCTCAAAATTGTCAATTTTGAGATCAAAAGGGTCTTGGTAGATACGGGGAGTTCCACCAATGTGTTATTCTATGAGCCTCTCAAACACATGAAGCTCAACCCCAGTGACATCAAGACCACTACCACAGTAATGGCAGGGTTTGATGGGAAACTCAGCACCCTACTGGGTAAAATTAACTTGCCGACCACAGCAGGAGAAAGGGACAGACAAAAGACCTTGATCTCCGAATATATGATTTTGGACTCCAAGTCTCCTTACAACGTCATCATTAGGAGACCTTGGCTCCATCAAATAGGAGTGGTCACCTTAACCCTCCATCAGTGCCTGAAGTATGTGCATAACAACATGATCTACTCCATCAGAGGTTGCCAGCCAACTGCCCGAGAGTGCCACGCTCTCGCACTGAAAGAGAAGGCCTCCAAATAGTAATCAAAGCATCTTCATGGAGGAAGGAGTCCTGCCCCTTCCAACCTTAATGAAATAAAGGAATGCCCCTCCGAAATCGACGAACCATTGAGCCTCAGAGGCAGAGACAGCAAGGCCAAGCCTATGGATGACCCCACCAAATTGCTCGTCAGTTTTGAAAGGGGGAACGGTACTTGCATATCAGTTCAGACCTATTCCCTTTTGAGCGAAGGGAGATGGTGGAGTTTTTTAAGAACAACCTCTCAGTATTCGCTTGGGAAACCAAGGATATGGAAGGGATAGATCCTAGCCTTATCTCACACAAGCTAATGACCGATCCAGATCACCCTCTTGTAAGGCAAAAAAAAAGGACGTTTGCTCCAAAGCGCCACAAGATCATCAATGAAGAAGTCCAAAGGCTACTGGATGGAAAAATGATAAGAGAAGTGTTTTACCCAGAATGGCTCACCAACATCGTCCTTGCTAAGAAAAAGAACTGACAAGTGAAGGGTTTGCGTTAACTACACAGACCTCAACAAAGCTTGCCTCAAGGACAGTTTTCTCCTTCCAAGGATTGACCAGCTAATTGATGCGACTGCTAGGCACGAACTCATGAGTTTTATGGACGCTTACTCTGGATATAATCAAATCCAGATGTAACCCCCCAAAATAGGAAAAAATAACCTTCATATTTGAAGGAGGTCTCTATTGCTATAGAGTGATGCCGTTCAGTCTGAAGAATGTCAGAGTAGAGCTATGTATTAACGTCTGGTAAACAAAATGTTCAGCCCCTTAATCGGTGAAATGATGGAAGTCTATATAGATGACATACTGGTCAAAAGCCTACAAAAGAATAGCCACATCCAGCATCTAAACCAGACATTTAACATTCTGAGGCAGCACAAGATGAAGTTGAACCCCTTAAAGTGTATCTTCGGGGGTCACTAAAGGGAAGTTCTTAGGTTTTTGGTTTCCCAAAGGGGTATCGAGGCAGACCCCACATAGATAAAAGCTTTGATTGAACTAAAGTCACCAAAGACCAAGAAAAACATTCAAGGCTTGAATGGAAGGATTGCGGCTCTGAACCGATTCATCTCCTAAGTCCACCGATCGATGCCTTCCGTTCTTCAAAGCCTTAAGAGGGAGTAAGGCCCTAGAATGGACCCCAAAGTGCGAAAAATTATTTTAAGAATTGAAGCAATATCTGGCATCCCTCGAGCTCCTCTCAAAACCAATCTAGGGAGAAAAATTGCTCCTATATCTTGCGATTTCAAAAAACGTTGTCACGACCTAGGACCGACCCTCTGCGAATCTCGAATCACTAACCCAGCCCGACCCTTTTGCCGAACCGATTTTTGAACTTGTTACACAATCAGTGCTACTAACATGCAACAATTATCATAACATAAATATAAATAATGGAAGACTTAAAATAAAAGTTGCATGTATATATATCTGGTTATCAAAATACAGACTGTAAAAGTCTAACACATTACATCCCCAAGACGTGGATGACATGGGAGAGCTACAAGACTATCACAATACTTCACTATCAAAATATCCTTGCAGTATATGTATCTTCAACAACTCTACGCCTATTCGGGATCTCAATCCCTATTCTCAAACTATGGCGTCCTTACTTGAAATAGTCAGATTAAATTTGTAATGAGCTAACTTAGCCCAGTAAAAAAAATGCTCATTTGCTCTGTCATGTGAACAGGTCAATATAGAAAGGCATAATCCAAGAAAGACGAGGATAATAGCAAACATGATAGCCAATCAAGAAATATAGAACTCATCAATGAATATCAAATGGTAAGAAGCACAAAAGATAATCAATAAAGCTCTGGTCTGATAACAATAATCATACAGCTACAGTCATGAGCTATTTCAAGCATAATTGCAAGTACTCAATAAAAACTGTGTAATCTAATGATCATTCATAAGGAAATAATATGATCATCTATGAATCTCAATAAAAGATAATGATATCAACAAAAGTGGATGCATCTTAACTTGGGGCCCGGCATACCCCCTAGAGCACTCATTCAGGCCTAGACCAGGGTCTCTGAATAGTACTAAGATCTCTGTAATATATATAAATCTGCGTCTTATGCCTCGTATAGCAACGGTAGCTGGTATTCCTCTTAGAACCTTGACCCATAGGTCGTAGTAAGCATTAGATGGAGTTTGTGACTGAGCACAAATTCGGAACTCATAATATATCAGGATCATGCTACTTTCCACGAAGAGTAATAGTGGATCATAACTGGTTCTTGGAAACATAATATAACTATAGCTTTTTAGGGCTATAGTTATGGGGTTGCCGCGAACATAACTGGTTGGCCCCTTTTGGCCCTGGGTACAAATGTACAGAATGGTCCATTGTACAATTGTACAGAACTCATGATCAAGATATATATATATATATATATATATAATAGTCAACTGACATATTCCTTAAGATAGAACAATATCGTAAATGTGGATTCAATAAACATTCTGGCATATATGGAGTACAATGTAGTAGAAAAAGAACTGATGACATGGCTAGAAGTATCACATGCAGAAATCAGATATTACTTACCTCTTACTGTATTCCTCTAGAAAGTCAGACCGCTTTATTTTTCCCTTTCGATGTTCCTATGATTCAGGAAACACATCTCAATCTATCTCTACATAATTTATGCTATATATCAAATTTTATTTCTCTTCACTATAAGTATCTTATTTGCTAAAATAAACTCTACTATTGAGTCCGGAACGTCGAAGAAAGTCAGTTTAGGCTTTCACGGACTTCAATTCGGACATCTGTACTAAAAAGGGCAAAATGGTCATTTTGCACTTTTACGTGTCTTTATTCCTCGAGGCCTATTCTCGTAAATTAAACTTCACTGTTGATTCTGGAATGCTCGAAAGAATAAAATTTACTATTCATTCATTTTAATCGGAGTCCATTTGACTCATATTTGACTTAGGGGCATATTTGACTTAGGGCATTTCTAAAACATTTGGGCCAAATCAGAATTTTGAAAATTACTATTCCTTTGTGGAATAGCCAAACAGTGGATAAACTATAAAACAGGGATAGGATATCCCAATTCCCAAATCAGGTTAAAATTGATTTCTTAACCCCATGTCCAAACACCCTCAATCCAACTTAAGAAATAAAACAAAACGACACAATTTCAGGATCTTATGTGTGTGGGTGGGTCGGGTCTAACCCGAAACCCAAACCAGGCCCTAACCCGATAATCTAACACTGTTCTTCTTCTCTGGTAGGTCTCCGGTGCCGGTGACCTGTTCCAATCACTTTTTCGACTAATTTCAAAAGCAATTCTCTTCCTTTTTCTGACCAGGATCACCACCCTATACTTGGTTTTCACCCAACCTTCTCCAACTTCACGAATTGACGGAAACTAGTGGGTCTCCGGTGAGACCCGAGATTCCGACGAGGGTTTATTTTCTAATTTTGGGCCTTTCTACTCTTCATTTTTGCCCCTCTCTTCCTCAATTCACCTTTTGCAACCTAAGGGAACCATTTCCCATTGTCAAAACCTTACAAAACTCCCAAAATTTGGTTGCCCACTAAATTTGTAATTCTGTTTTTCTCATTGATTTCTCCACCGTTTTGCCTCATTCTTTTTGCATTCAATTCCTTTTTGAATTTACTATCTAGCTTCATGGTTTTTAGCATGCCTTATACTCTAAAATCTAAAAATAGAAAAATGATAATTTTAAATTCAAACTCACCTGTTCCTGTTGTAGGGTCCCTTCTCCCCCACTTCTGATTTCATCCTTGGACTTGCAGCCCTTCTTCTACAAGCTTAACTTCTCTCGGTTGCCCACAGACCTTGCTTTCTTCCTTTGTTTTCCTCTACTGAAATATCACACATATTTATACACCAACCACTACCCTCTTTTTTCTCTCTCCTTCCTCTCTTCTTCCTCTATTTTCTGACCTTTCTTTTCTACTTTCTGCTTTCTTTTATGTCTTTCTACTTTACATTAATTGTAAAGGATATTATGTATATTATATATATATATGACACACACACTACACACTTTCTCTCACACACACAATTTCTACTAACATCGTCTCTCTTGTTGTCTCTCTCTTTCTCCCTCTATATACATTTATATATATATATATATCATCCTATTTATATATATGTATACTACCATATATAATAAATTTTATATAAATTTATATATATATATATATATCATCCTATTTATTTATATCATCATTCTATATACATATGTATACTTATATATATACACGTATAAATTTTGTATATATATATATATGTCCATGCTATATATATATATACCCATATATATATATGTATATATACGCATATACATATTTACATATACACGACTTTCTGTACAGTCGGGTCCCTCGTACGGGTGTGCCCCGAGGTACTCGGGATTGCTTGAAACTTCACTCGTGTGATCAACATCATCGTATATTTTCAAACTGTACATTTATCATTTCAATACATGTTCAGTTTACAACTTGGTCTTACACTGGTTGACTTGGTCTCAAAATTTTCTGAGATCATAGATTCTACTACTTATCTCGATATGCGTACCCATCATTATATACTAATCATCATGATAGTTCGGATATATTTGAAGTCTACTGTTCTCGGTTTGAGTTGATCTCAATTTACTTTTGGTACTATGCTTATTGGCTTGGTCTGATCTCGGTATTATTATTTGATTCATAGGACATAAATGAGATTATTCTAATTTATTTGGGTCGGGGTGTTACAAACGCCGTCAGCTCTGCACTGATCAGACAAGACAAAGGAGTTCAAAGGCCTGTTTTTTATGTAAGCAAGGCACTCTTGGACGCTAAGACAAGGTATTCCAAGATCAAGAAATTGGTATTTCGCTCTCTTGACCTTTGCTCGGAAGCTCAGGCCCTACTTTCAGGCACATCCTATTGAGGTCCCTACCACTTATCCTCTAAAGTCAGTGCTACACAAACCTGAAGTATCGGGATCACTAGTTAAGTGGTCTATGGAGATAGAGGAATTTAATATATCTTACGTACCACAGACCTCCATCAAAGGGCAAGCACTAGCAGATTTTGTTGTTGAACTCACTCCAGCGTTGCACGCTAAAACACAAGTCGATATGGACACCTCGGTATGGCAACTTTATACCAATGGGTCATCCACCGATAGAGGTTCGGGCATCAGCATAGTACTTCAGTCCCCGATGGGTTCGTAACTGAGAAGGCAGTCAGTTTGGAGTTCAGAGCCTCTAACAATGAAGCTAAGTAAAAAGCTCTCATCCTTGGGATGAAGATGGCCCTAGAGTGCGAAGCCTAGAATCTCGAAGCATTCTCTGACTCCCAACTTGTGGTAAGCCAAGTTTCGAGAGAATTCTTTACCAAGGATGACAGAATGATCCAATATTCAGAGCTGGTAGGATCATTGAAGCGTTCCTTCCTATAAGTTCACCATCTAGAAAATTGAAAGGATTCAGAGCTCCAGGGCTAATGCCTTGGCAAATACAGCCTCCTATCTCCAATCAAAGAGGGATTCAACTGTGAGAGTCTCTTACCAACTAAAGCCAAGCATTAAAGAGGTACAATCCTCCCAGGTTTTAGAACAAACCTAGAACTAGATGACTCTCATCATCTAATACATAAAAGAAGGAGCGCTTCTAGAGGACAAAAACCAGGCCCGAAGAATTCAAATCAGGGCAACTCGTTCCTAATCGTAAATGGGAAGCTTTACTGGAGATTCTATAGACAACCTCTCTCGCGGTGCTTATCTCTAGAGGAACCACAATATGTCCTAGCTGAGATACACGAAGGAATTTGTGGCAAACATAATGGTGGTAGAACCATAGCCCACGAAGCTCTGACTCAGGGCTATTACTGGCCCGACATGCTAAAACAAGTCGAAATGTATGTCCAGAAGTGCGACAAGTGCCAACTATTTGCTTCATATCAGCACCAACCTTACCAAGAGCTTATCCCTATCCCCTAGCCCATGGCCCTTTGCTCAATGGGGGATGGACATCGTAGGGCTATTACCAAAAGCCTCTTCAAACAGAACGTATCTGTTGGTCGCCATTGATTACTTCTCCAAGTGGGCAGAAGCCGAGCCTCTAACTCACATCACAAAAGTAGAGGTAAAGAACTTCACATGGAAGCACATAGTCTATAGGTTTGGCATACCTCGCGTCATCATTTCAGACAATGGTACGCAGTTTGCTGGCAAGGTGTTCAAGAATTTCTGTGAAGATCTGCACATTAATCTCCACTTCTCTTCGCCGGGGCATCCCCAAGCTAATGGGCAAGCCGAGGTCACCAACCGCATAATTCTTGACGCTATAAAGAAGAGGTTGGAACAAGCCAAGGGAAGATAGGTCAAAGAACACCCTAGAGTGCTATGGGCCTACCGTATTACCAGAAGAACACCAACTGCAGAAACGTTGTTCTCACTTGCGTACGATTCAGAGACAATTATTCTTGTCAAAATTGGCATGCAACCAACCTTGAGGACGGATGCCTTTAACAAGGAAGCCAACGACCATCATCTCATAGAAAACTTAGATCTGCTTAAAGAGAAATGTGAACAAGCCCGAATTAGAACTGAAGCATACCAACAAAGAATGGCCAAGAACTTCAGTCTAGGGCTAAGACTTGTCCACTTCCAGGTTAGGGACCTCGTCTTAAGAAGAGTGTTCCCAAATACTAGATCCCACAATGGGAAAGCTCTCCCCTAATTAGGAAGGGCCTTATAAGATGACCAAGGTTGTCAAGCCCACGACGTATTGGTTGGAAGATGTAATTGGGAAGCTTGTACCTAGGCCCTTGAATGTTGAGCACTTGCGAAAGTACTATCAATAAAAGAGTTCTTTTTCTACTTTTTAGTACTCTCATCTCAATGTACAGACCCTTAAAAACCTTGCAACCACTGCAAGTGTTACAGGTCTGGTCCATTTCAATGACCCCTAAAAAGCTTTGTATCGATTACAAGTGCTGAAGGCTTGGTCTATCTCAATGTACAGACCCCTAAAAACCTTGCAACCATTGCAAGTGTTACAGGTCTAGTCCATTTCAATGACCTCTAAAAAGCCTTATATCCATTAAAGTGCTGAAGGCTTGGTCCATCTCAATGTACAGACTCTTAAAAACTTTGCAACCATTACAAGTGTTATAGGTCTGGTCTATTTCAATGACCCTTAAAAAGCCTTGTATCAATTACAAGTGCTAAAGGCTTGGTTCATTTCAATGTACAGACCTCTAAAAACCTTTCAACTATTGTAAGTGTTACAGGTCTGGTCCATTTCAATGACCCCTAAAAAGTCTTGTATCCGTTACAAGTGTTGAAGGCTTGGTCCATCTCAATACACAGACCCCCAGGTCTGGACCATTTCAGTGACCCCCCAAAAACCTCGTATCCACTACAAGAGCTATAGGCCTAGTCCATTTTTCATTCAAAAAATTGATCAAAATATCATAGGCATTGGCTACTCAACTTGCCACAAACCTCCAGTCTTTATAGGGCTAAAACTTGATCTAACTACAAGTTATGGAGACTTTGACTTAGCCTCAAGTTCTGAAGGTCTCTGTCAAAGATTTTGGTTCAATCACTACTTTTAAAGATCACCACCAACTTTAATTGCGAAGTGTTGGTTCGGTTGCTACACTTGAATATCAATACTAGATTACAAGGTGTTGAAGATTTCAATTCAAATTCAAAGTCTTTACACTTGATTTAATTACAAGTGGTGAATCTCTTGAGTCAATCGCAAGTTCTAAGGATCTGCACTTGATCCACTGACAGGTTATTACGCTCAGAGGTTAATCATTAGTCCATGCTTGGTTTAATTTCAAGTTATGAGGATTAAACTTAAAGATTTACAAAGCTATGATGATTTGAAGTCAAGACTTGTTTAAAGTGCTGGAGTTCATTGTAAGCGTGAAAGTTCGGTACATCATGATAAGCAACACATCAACATCTATAGAATCTTACAAGTATGACTACTCTGGAGATTCTATTAACAAATAATGCTTTGCAATAAAAAAGGCAATACACAAAAGTTTGGAAAAAGTCAATTTCATTGATAATTGGCCCCAACTTGGGAAAGTTACAAAAAAATAAAGCAAAGTACAAAATTTCCTAGTCTGCTGCTGGTTTGGCAACCTCTGGAGCATCAGAAATGAGGGAGAACTCATTCCATACCATAGTAAGATCGGTCTCTTCTTTCTCTTCTTCGTTCTACTCAAATTCAGCATATTGCATCCATATCAGCTTGATTTGGTGCATCAGCTGGGGGAAGGTCAGGAGGCGCTACCTTATCATCATCATTCCACACCCCGATCTCACCAGGAGGGACTTCAGTGTCGTCAATCCCAGTCAGATCAAGGTCTGGGTACTTTGTGAAGGTGGGTACCCATGCTCAATCAGCTCTCCACCCATATCATTGACCTTAGCCTTCATGTCAGCCTCGGTTTGAGCTCTGGCAGAATCGACAGCGTCTTGGATTTTGTTGAGGGAGGCAGATTAGAAGTCTTCAAACCTCTTTTGGAGGTTTTCCAACTTCAGGGCGAGGGAGTCCTGTTCAGACTCTAGGATGGAGTAAGACTTCGCAGCCTCCCTCAATTTTTCCTCGGCTGCAGAAGCAGTGGACTAGGCTGTCCCCAGTAGTAGCCTAGCCTCATCCAGCTCAGAATCTATCGAGGACTCCACAATGGCGGCAAGGCCATGTATAGTCTAAAGACAAAAAAATAAATAGGTCAGAATGGACAAAGTTTCAGAACATAAAAAAGAAAGGAAAAATCAAGGGGATGAGTTCTAAGTTACCCTCAGTTGGAAGGTCAGCAGGTCCTTGGTGATTTTCTTCACCTTCATACCTTTATATTTGCTTGGCTATGAAGCCCAAGACTCGTCGAAAGCCTTTTTCATGGCTAAGTAGCCGGAGTCATCAGGCATAACAGCAGCAGCAGCAGCAGCAGTAGCCTTCCCCTTCCCCCTTTTCTTGGTAGGGCACTGCAAAGGCAGAAAGAAGGGCAGGCTCGGGAGCAGGAGACTCCCTCATATCTTTAGACGGCGTCTTGTCTAGAGAGTTAGAGAGGAGCCTCCTCTTCTTCACTTGATGAGGCAGATTGGCAAGGGAAGAAGTCTCCCCTACCGTCTTCTTTTTCTTTCCCTAGTGCCCAGTTGGACATTAGGGATTTCTTCAGATTACTAGCCCTACTCTTTGTCAAACCGGCCTCTATCAGGTGCTTTGGGGAAAGAATGACAGTATAGGCACAGTTACTGGTTTGAAGAAGCCTTCGATACCTATCTTGAAGGTCAATAGTGAAGATTGACCTCTTCCAAGCCCTTTTATTTGCACAGAAAACACAAAAATCAGACAACAACAAGAGATAAAGCAAAAACAGAGGCAATAATATATCAAGATGGGGTCTCACCCTTAATCCTGATACTTTGAAAAAAAGTCAAGGTCTGGCCCTCATAGTCTTCTAGCTCTGATCCTCCTCCCATGAAGAAGTACCACTTTTTCCAAGTCTTGTTAGAAGTGGGTACTGAGGAGAAAGGTCTGAACCCCTTGTCAAAGGACATATAAAATAAGCCCTCTGACCTTAGAAACTTTAGGGCCATATTGCTACGGATCAACTCGAGATCTACTTCAACGTTGTTCAGATGCCCTAAAAGTATAAATCCTAACAAATTCCTCCAACTATTGATGTTGAGGTCGGTAGGACAGATTTTGAACCACTTAAAAAATTCTCTAACTAAGGGGGGAAGAAGGAACCTAAGCCCTATCTCGAACCACTCGAGATAGGCGCAAATTTTGCCCTGACCGACGTCAGTAGGGTGATCTAGGGATCCAGACGCTCTACAGGTTACATTTTGGGGGAAGTTGAAAACAGCCCTTAGAGCACCTAGCATGTCCTGAGTAATGGCGCTCTTTTCCTCCTCCCTTTGGGATGGCCTAACAGAGGTTTCTCCCATTACATTTCTAGGCTCAATGAATGCGTCTACAATCCTAAGTTCCTAGACTAGGGGAAGGGTACTCAACTATCATATTTTCAATGTCCCCGGAGGAACTACTACCTATAACTAGAATTTATGATGGCACAATCAGTCTCAGAGGAGCTTTTTGTACCATAGTCGATGCTTGACATAGCGTCGGAGGCTGACATTGTGAAAATAGAGAAGAAGAAGGAGAAGAATAAGAAATAGAATAGTTAAAAGCGAACCAAACATGAGACTTGATCGGAGAAAAAATCTTTTCACGACGACGATCTCTTCACTTCTTTTTCACTCTGTTATATGGCGAAGTACATTTTTGAGGCAATGGAAATGATGAAGGGAAGGGCGTGCGCATTCCCCCCTTTTCTTTTTTTAACGGGCTAAATAATGGGGGCTCATCACTCTGTACCGTCGCGGCGGTTGGAGGAATGATAGCCTCGAAAGCCCAAATGACGGCTAGCGCAATAAATGCCACATCAACGATCGTTACAGAAAGCAAAGCAGCATGACACGTGGATAGAACACGTGACCCTTCAGTAACCCTCAACCTCAGTCATGCGATATGCTAAACTAACGCTCGGTGGGGGAGTAGTTGATATACCACAAAAGACAGACTAGTCCCCATATGACATGTGTACATACAAATCGAAGGAAACTTTTTTATTCGAACAGACATACACATAGGGTTCAGAGCTTTTTCGCTCGGAATCCCACAAGATCTTTGGTCTTCACTCCAGAACAAGAAATGCTGGGCATAAGCATAAAGGGGGTCCCGAGCTGGTCGTTGCTTTACAGGCCCTACCGATCTTGAAGAAAGGAAACAGAGTCATACATAGTAACTGCCATCTTTGGATATCACCAAATCCCCATATTCGCGACTCTGAATCCTACTCAATTTAGGAGATCAACAACTTATAAATTAAACCCTAAAGTGCATTTTTCAATTACGTTTTCTTAATTACTTTCAATTACAGTCTTTTACTTCAATTTTTATTAACTTTGTCATCGGAGTGGCTACCACCAGAGCCAACTCAGGTGGCCCTCTGATCCTCTTCCTTGAGTGCTTGATAGACAATGAAGAATAGAGCCCACTAATTAGAAAGTGCAACATTATGCACAAACACACACTTTTACACACACATATATATATATATATGAACAATGTGTGTGAGTTTATATGTATATGTGTGTGTTGTGTATCTATGTTTGTGTGTATATACATGCTATATACATATGAAAATAATGTGTGGATGTATACGTATGTGTATATATATATATATGTGTGTGTGTGTGTGTATACTTTGTGTGTATATACACGCTACACATATATTCTCACATATATTAAGATTATTCAATACGTTATTTTAAATGTTCTTTTTGAACTTGTGTGTATTTGAAATCTTTTTAAACTCATGTAGTTTTCTTTATTTGTGTAAGTTAATTATTCAGTGTTATATGAATTGCACCAAATGCTATGAAGAGTTGCACTTTATGTTATAACTATTACACCCAACATTATGAGAATTACACCTATTTTATAAAATAATTTTTAACTGGTGTATATCTTATATGACCTAGTTCAGTTAGAATGAATCAAGTTATATCCATTGGAATGGAGAAAGGAAACTTATAATTCACTTTTACTTTGTTTATGTACAAAATTAAGTTTAAAGATTACTTATATAGCCCAACTTAGTTGCAAGGTTTACTTCTATTTGAAAACTCTAGATTACATATAATATATATATACACACACACACACTTATATATACATATATATATATACAAACACACACACACACACACACTATATATATATATATATAGACATTTAGAATTTTTTAATTTATATATGTTAATTTTCTTAAACTAATTATTTTGTTCATGCATAGAATAGTGACAAACAAACAAAAGTGGTATGTGATCTTCGTTGGAAGGAATCCGGGATATACACAATTTGGGCTACATGTAATACCCAAATGTATGGATATTCTGGGTGTCGCTTTCGATTTTACTCGAGTTACACACTTGCTAACGAAGCATACTTTAAGTTTGTGCGAGACCGATAATCTTTTATAGTGGTTTCGATGACTGCATTTCAAACTTCAGAAAGACATTGGGATACTGGCGAGATAAAAAGGGATGACAAAGAAGAAGTTGCACTCCCGCTTGCTCCTTCACCAAATCCTTTTTTCACTCCAATTGCACCACTTGCTCTTGCATTTATAGTTGTACTTGCAGTTGCAGTAGAATCACTTGACACCTTCGTTTCTCATTTCCTTCTTGGTGTTATATTCACAACCTGTATGATCTTGTTTATCAAGTGGTTGTAAATAGTTGGATGCTGTAACAAGCTACTATTTTTCTTGACCATACATGTGCAGAAGTCATGGACAAATATGACTGACTGATGAATCTATTCTTTTATTTTTTGTTAACTTAATGTATGGGTTAATATATGAATACTGTATGTATTACGGTTAAATTTTTGCTTGTATATTTGTGAAACAGTTGGGTGAAAAGTAAATGAGTTGTTTATTTTGATATGAATATTAAAGAGTTGCACTAGATTTAAATTAACTTATACATAGTGTTAAGCAAGTTGCACCAAACATTGTATAGGTTGCAACTTACATTTTAAAGAGTTGTTCCTTAATGTTGCGAGGGTTGCACTGATTTAGTAAAACACTCATATTTGACTTAAGCTTAAGGTTATGTAAGTTGCACCAAACATTTTGTAGGTTGCACCTTACGTTTTAGAGAGTTGTTCTTTAACGTTGTGAAGGTTACACTAGGTTCAGAAAAATACTCATATTCAACTTGGTTTACAACGTTATGAAAGTTTGAATTGCAAGCTATCATAAAACTATAAAAAATTAAAATATACACAACACAAAATTTATTACATGATTTGTCTAATCACAAATAGAGACTTGAGCATTCTTTACAAACTAAAGTCTTAACATCATTACAAAACACTATTACAAAAAGAAGATATTACAAAAGATTTTTTCTTAAGATCTAATATAGGCCTATTTTTTTTTTCAATTCGAGCATAATGCAAAAAAAATAGCAATTGTTAGTCCAATAATCATCCAAGAGAAAATTATACAGTACCAATAAACTGTCATTTTCTTTTGACATTTCCCAAAATTTTCCTTCAACTTAGTAATATTCTTTTCTCTTTTCCTAACAATGGTCTTTAAACTCCTCATCTTTATTAATTGTTGGCTCTTTCTAGCCACGTTCTTCTTTATTTTATTCTCTAGTTTATGGACTTCCTGCCTTAAGTTGTTGATGACTTGCTTTCCACGCTTGCAGATTATAGGGTCATACCACACAAAAAAATGATAGCCACCAGCATCTTAAAATCATTTCAAAAGGTAAGTTAGACTAATCAATCATAAGATTTAAAATCACTAAATACAACCCTTACCTTATGCATTTGACAACATATAAATCTTACGCTAGGGTTCTTAAATGTCTAAGATATATTCATTATACCGCTTTGCCCACAATTACAAATGCAATCTTCCATGAAGCCCACTGACTCAATGGAGTTATTATTGTTGCTTATTATTGGCCAAGAAATTTCTAATAGGTACAAAGTGTTGCTCAATATTGCATTTTTATTTTTCTTGATTAAGAGTTGATATCTATTAAAAAACTTTGGGAGCTCATGAATACCCTAAAACATAGAAACAACAACATATACATAAAAAAAAAGGTAATTGAATTTTGTTCCCTAATATTATGAGGGTTGCACCAAGTTCAAAAGAACATCATATTCAACTTGGTTCACAACATTATGAAAGTTACACCTTATGGTTTAATGTGTTGCTCCCAAATATTTTGATTGTTGCACTAGATTCAGAAGAAAAAAAGAGAAGATTTTAGTTTAAAAAATAAACATATTTGAACTAAAAATGAACTACTGTAAAATAAACTCCTACCTTTATGAAATGCATGAAGGGATGAAAGTTTGGGAATTAAAAATATGAACTCTGGAAAGAAAAAAATTTGTAAATTACAACAAAATCAAATTTAGCTTAGAATCTAATGTTCAATACACGAAGATAAACCCTAACCCTCCCAAAAAGTTCAATGAGATACAAACAGAGAGAGAAAGAAAGAGTTCTTTACCTATTTGCGAAAGTAACCCACGATAGACGAACGAACGACAACAGTGACAGAGTCATGGTAGGAGACAATGGAAACAATGAGTGAGGAATGGAGCTGGATCTTGATGAACCAAATAAGGGTGATTGGTTTCTTACACATAGATTGTAAAGTGATTTTGGTTGAATACCTATAGGTATTTGTGTCAATTTCCTTTACTTTTGGAAGGGTATTTTTGTTATATGAAATGTGAAAGATATAAAGTTGATTTATTTCTAATTTTTTTAATCTCTTTATAATTTAGCCTATAAAGATAGACTTTTCCTAATTCTACCTCTGACACTAACTAAATCCTAATTTTACCTCAAATAAGTGACTGATTCATAATTATCCTTATACAAATACAATTTTTAATATACATACAAATACAACATGCATACATGGTAATGAAATATTTTCTTGAAAAATACATATTGTATCTAAGTTCAATTATTAAAAAAGGCTTTAAATTTTTTATTACAAAAAACTTAATATTATTTAATTACCAATGTAACTAAATATGGTCTGTTGGTCTTGTTCACTTCAATTTTGCACTATACAGTTTCCTACTCTCAATAGGAATCCTTTAGCATATTTCGCTAAGCTTAGAGACTATCCATTAATCTCTTACAAACTTTTTCTTCCTTTTAGTACTTGAAATATACATGGGTGAATCCATGTGAGCTTTGTGAAAAGCTCGAGAGTAACACGGTACCCTGTTATGGGTTTAAGGAAAACTCGGATAAATACAGTTTTTCCATGGATAACATTTAAAAACATTTATAAAGCTACCAACATTTAGTAAATATAATTGAAAGTTAGGTTCATGTATTACCATTTTCATTCAAAGATTTATGTGAGTAAGTTCAATAAAGTATACAGTTTAATTCAAACAATACAATTAAAATCAGTTCAAATAGTCAAACAGTACAATTAAAATCACTTCAAACAGTTAAATAATATAGTTGATAAATGATTTATGAAATTCAGTAATGCCACCCGACCAATATCTATCAGTTAGTACAATATAGTCAGTTGTATCATATATGACATGTTGCATAATATGAATCAGTCAGTCTAGTAAGTGGTATCATATAGATGATACATTGCACAATATGAATCAGTCAGTGTTATCATATAGATGATACGTTTGCAATTTAAAGCTCGCGACTTACAAGGGCTTGTTGGGAGAGTGTCGTCGGCGATTTTCTTTGTCCTTCTTGATGATCCTAAATCATGGATCAACACACATTGATACTTATTAGTGCTTACCATAGCTTAAAGTATCTCTTACTTGATCCATAGTTCCTTTTGAACTTAGTCTTACAATTTAGGATTCCCTTAAGTTTTTTATTTAGGGTTCCTAACGTTTCGTAGTTTGTGTTGTGGCATACTTTAGCACTTAGGGGCATTTTGTTCATTTACCTCTTATGATCTATATGGTTCAACTCGTCATTTGCTAAATGGATTATATTTTTTACTCCCGAGGGTCCTTCATACATTAGTAAAGATCCGTCTATACTTTCATACTCTTATATTAGCTTCATTATGTCTTAGGGACGTATTCATCATTTTACAATTTGTTTCAGTGTTTTATTTTTTCCAAACAGAAATCATCGTTGAGTCCAGAATGTTGAAGATATTAAACTAACCCTTTTTCAAATCTTAATTAGCCTTTGTGAGGCTTATCTTAGGTCTAGGAGCATTTTTGTGTGAATTGATGTGTAAATTATTTTACCTGTGTTAAGTGGAAATATAGGCACAAAAAATAATTATGAAGTATAGAAAAGAAAACCCTTAGAAGAATGACAATTGTAGGTTTCTATTTAGGAAAATTAGTTGGCCAATTTTCCTAATCGACTGGCCAAAATTTGGGTTGTAGGCTTTTGGAGTGAAATTGTCTAGCCAACTTCATGAATTGGCTAGCCTAATCTAAGGCAGTAGGTCACTGGACTTAAAGACACTAGCCACCTTAAGAACTCGGTTGGCCAATTTAATGACAATGAGGTATTAGAGAAAAATTGGTTGGCCAGTTCTTATATTCATAACCAAACTTAGTTAACCTTTTTACTATTCGTATCTAATCATTTTGTTAAGCTTGAAACCCCTAAAGATTGGTACAAATGTACCTGATCATCCAACATGTATAAGCAAGCATTTAGGAAAAAGAGACAAACTACAATTTAAATAAATAGGTGACCTTAATTATCATAATGGATCAAGGACATAGGAGGTCACATTCGATTCTTGGGGCTTAGCGCATGATAGGATTCTAACACCCCATTTTGTATTCTTCATCTTTGATAGTAGATCTTTTGTTGTGCTTCACTCGTGGACATAGGCCATTTGTTTAACCACATATGTGATTATTTGTTTTTTACTTTGTTATTTCGTTTCCATTGCACAACAATATCCATCTATTCACATATGTATGTGTGTGTATATATATATATATATTTATCACCTCATGAAAAATCATACACATACACATACACATACACATACATACATACTTTTATTTTAGACTAAATAAGAGGTCTAAAAAGCCCTTATATCACCAAGAACCCTCTATTATAGAGAGAGAAAGAAAAAAGAGAAAATTTAATCTTCTCATCTATGGCTGCTATTATAGTTCACATCCCAATCTCCCATCACCAAGCTCGAAACTCCAGGTTCTTTTCATGATATATCCCTCACACACTCATATATATGCATGTCTTCATGTACATACACACATACATACACACTTTCTAACATGTATTGCAAAGAGAGGAGAATGGAGATATAAAAGAAAAGAGGTTTGGATTTTGAGAGAGGGGCTGATGAAAAGATGGAGGGAAATTGGCTAATTATATAGAAGAAATAAAGGTAGTTTACTTTCAATCAAAATCACACGCACTTGCACCCACATGTTATCACTTCTCCTCGATGGACACTTGTATGGTCCATGTTAGTTTTAAAGGTTTTCAACCAAGGGCATCTCTGTAATTTTGATGATAACAAGGCATTTATTTGTGAAGGTTGCAAGTACGCAAACGTTCACATAAGAAAAAAATTGTTCATTTTGTCCTTGATTGTGGAAAAGATGTGGTCGAGCTCGTTCCCCACAAGCTTCCTATGTATCACTCTAAGGTAAATCAGGTCGTCCGTACTTTGTCGATAATAAGATGTGTTGCCTAGATATTTACCATAGAGGGGGAGTGAATTGGGTATTTTGAAAATATTGATTTCTTTTAAAAATATTTAAAAATGAATGTTATAAATGCTCAAATAAATCAACAATAAAGAGAGAGGAAGAACAAATACAACAGTTTACGAGGTTCGAAAAACTTCCTACATTCTCAACTCAAGCATCTCTACTTGAGTTTCTCCACTATTATGAGCTCCTTGCAGGTGGAGACCAAAACTTTTACAAAGTAAAGACTACAATCCTCTTATCCCAGAAAAAAATACCATTTTGCCTCACTAGATAACACCTACCCACAACTCTTACTACAATGAGATGATACAATGTTATTTACCATAAGGGACTCTCTTCATGAGTAAATTTGGTGCAATAAAATGTTCACTCTTTAAAGATAGATCTAGTATAAGCTTAAAGTATTTAAGATGAGTAGAACTTTAAATCTACATTTGTAATGTTTGGATCTAAAGTAAAAAATAGAGATGTAGAAGTGTAAACATGTAAAAAAATAACATTGAATGCCTTAAAGAACCTCTATTTACAGCCCTCAAAAAAATCTGTTCGTTGTTTTTCAAAAAGAGCTATTTCCTCCCCTCCCTTTTATTTGTTCAAAATTTGAATCTTGATGTGCCAAATCAAAAAATTCAAATGAATTTATCATCAACCGGTCGATTAGATTGAGGACTGGTCGACTAATTAGGTCAATTGAATTGTTTAGAGGGTTTGAGATTTATTTGTTCAGGAACAATCAATCGACTGGTCTTTTGGATTAATCGACTGGTCTTTTGGATTAGTCGACTGGTTCTGATGTACACTGTTTTTAGCTTTGAGAAATAGTCCATTGATTCTCCTTAGAGGTCGACCATATTGGTTACTGAGTTCAGGTTGTTTTATGAAAAAGGTCACTCAGTTAACTAGTTTTTGTAACTGGTCGATTGGTTTGACCAGTGTAAAAGTAAGCCTTAAGAATCAATCAACTGGTTTCATGAATTGGTTAACTAATTTAGACAATAAGTGACCTAGGGTTTTTGGGGGAGTGGAGGCCTATACTTAGTATTGAGGATTTGGTGAAGGGTGTCCTTGACCTTGAGCATTTCCATCTTGGTATCTCCGTGCTTCCTCTCATTGTGCTTGTAAAGAGAGTCTACTCGGAGCTTGAGAATGTGAATATTATTATCTATGGCCTCTATCCTCCTTTCAGTTATTCCGAATAGAGTTTTGGAGATATTGGATTTAATGGTCTGAATTTGGGTTCAGAGTCTATAGTCCATTTCCTGGAGAAGAATGATGATGGCAGAACACTCTAGAGTTAGAACTGGAGGATGAGAAGGTGAGGTGGTTTGTGTGGTAAGGTGAGTGGAAGAGGGAGTTTTTTGGGTTTGCTTAGATGGGTGAGTGTGAACGCATTTGGGGATCTATCATTGGTCAGTGGACTTGTACCCTAGGGACTTAAGAGTCCCTATGGAGTAAATGTGTATGTGGATGGGGGTGTAGAAGTCAGTTTCACCACCAAGGTCAATTTGGTGATGTTTAAAGAAGGTGGTGAAGTGGTTGCTATATGGGAGGATGTGTAATGTTCCGGATAATTTTAATAATTAGTTAAAATATTTAATAATTATTTATTATGTGCTAATGAGTGATAACTAATATGATGAGTAAATTAGGACTTGACATGTTAGTATTAGTGGTCAAATTCTATTATTAGATGTAATATAGTTTTTCAAGTACTAGTTATTTTATTTAGTTAAACTTTTTTATATTTTTTTATGTTTCAAAATTTAATAAAGTAGTTTGATTGAATAAATAAGTAAATAATTAATTCAAGATTTATATGAATAATGTGTACATAAATAAGTGTAATGAATACACTTGATGAAAATTAAATGGGGGAAAAAAAATAGCTCACTAACAAATATAGTACATGTGCATAGTTTATATATATATATATATATACACACACACACACACACGTGGGTGTAGGGATATATATATATATATATATACACACACACACATTACTCACAAAAAATAAAAAAGGGACGCAACCAAAAGTGACGTGTGGGTGTGATTTTGTGGTGGCAAAATCACTTCCCGAGAAAAGTCCCAAAAAAAAAAGTTCAAGTAAGCTATGCATGGCAGCATTTAAACTTGCCCATGGTAGCACAAGACATATATATATATATATAAATGTATATATACACAAAAGGTGAGGATCATATATATATTAGGATTTATAAAATAAATACATATATGTATTAAAGGGTTGGTTAGAGTCGTTGGACTAAAGCTGCATTGTAGCAGGTGGCTAGGCGCAACAACATGCCCTTGTATGGTATAACTATACATAGGTGGTTTATAAAAAAAGTGCAAATGGTGGAGACTGTATTGCTGCAATATGTAGAGTGTAGGTGGATTAATTTGGGGACATAATCATATTCCAAGAAAAAAGAAGAAGGTAAAAGTATGATGAAAAATGAAAACATTGCATGCAGTAGTGTGGACACAAAAGACGAGGGGGGCTACTCTTTTATATATATGTATGTATACAAGTTGATTGAATTAATAAAACAAAAGTAATGGCCAGCTTCCCTTTTTAATGATTGATTGACCCTTACACACTTTTGTGTAATTTTGGGAGTATGTTGGGTGAGCTGGTAGGGAGGGTTCAACTTGTATATACACCAATGATTCCTCTCCAGCTTCAAAATCCATTCTCTCTTTTTAACAGCCGTGAGTCTTTAAGCCTCTCTCCATTTCGCTTACCTTTCTCTATTAAAGATCCTTTTAAGTGTTGAAAAACTTATGAAGAACTGAGACATCATTTCTTATTAATTTCTACTTTAAAATTATTACTCTTGGTTGGTGGAATTAATATTATAAGGAGGTTAAGAGGGAGTTTTTTGAGTTTTACTATATCAACTTCAGAGGTAGGGGTTTCTAACCTAAGGTTGAAAATTAGATGTTTAGTACATTATTTTATTTTATTCATGATTATACTTGCACTAGTGAATATTAGAAACATTTGGTATGCTCTACACTTCACTAGTAGTATATAATCTTGATCCACTTCATGTTAATGTTATTTTTATCTCCTATAAATTTTTCTTATGTTTAAATTAGATTAGAAATGAATTATGTTGATTACATGGTAGCCATTCTCCCATATGTTGATTATATAATTATAAATGTTGAAGCATGCATATCAAGTGTTTATTAAAATGCCAATGTAAATTTATTTGGTTATTTTAGCTTGATATTAGTTACTGGTTTTTTTTTTTTTATAATGTATCTTGTGTGAATATTTTATTGTGGCTCATTAAACTTAAATATTAGAAGGAGGTTTGGTCTGTCTAAATAAATTCTTTTGGGGGCTTGATATGCCAATAAAAAAAAATTACTGTTCATGACCTGGAATATACATTGTGTTTGGGATTATGTCTCCCTTTGGTCTTATTCGTAAACCTGTGCGGGAGGTTGCGTTGGTCCTTTGGGTTAGTAGCCTAAAAACGGCTGATTTGACACTACGAGTCCGTATTGTGTCGATATTGTGATTTGTTAGCCCTAAAGGTCTTCAACCAAGGGTATATCAGTAATTTTGATGATCACAACGCATTATCCAATAGACTAATGGTTTATTCAAGTGACAATGCAAATAGGTTATTTTGTGTCAAAGAAGATTGTTGACTAAGGAAATGACGAAAGTCCATCAAGCTAAAAGATTTCACTCAAGAGCATGTTCTAAAACAAAGATAAAAACAAGAGGAATGTTCTCATGATGACTCAAGCAAGGTGGACTCACTCAAGTCCAAGGATTCAAGTGAAAACTTTCATTTTTCCTTATTTTGGGTTTTGGATTTTGAGTTACCTTAGGATTAGATTAATCATTAGTTGTAAGTTCTCACTATTTAAAATGATCATCCAAGGACTAACCTTAATTGATTTTTTCAAAACAAAGCTTTTAACTTGAAAATTTGAAAGATCAAAAGGTTTTGGTAAAAGTATACTTAAAAATAAATAAGTTAGAAGACACTCACTGTTTAAACCAGTCGACTAATTCTTAAAGCTCGTTTGTCACACTGATAAAACCAGTCGACTAATCCTAAGAACTAGTCGACTGAGTAATGTTTTATAAAACTATCTAAGCACACTGTCCAAATTAGTCGACCTCCAAGAAAGTTCAGTCGACTGTCCTTAAAGGAAAAATAAGTGTACAAACAAAACTAGTCAACTAATTCATAGAACTAGTCGATTGAATGACCAATTGATAAATTGCCTAAGCACATTATCTAAATTAGTTGATGTAAAAGCTATATTAGTCGACCACTTCTCAAAGGCAAAAACAGTGTATAAATAGAACCAGTTGACTAATATCCAAAATCAGTCGACTAATTGTTCTTAACCAAATGAACCTCAAACCCCTTAGAAAAATTAGTTGACCTAATCAATCGACCAATCCTCATTGCAGTCGATTGGTTGATGATTCAGTTGACTGATTTTGTTGATCTGGCAATCGCAAATTTAAATTTTGAACAGACAAAAAAGGAAAAAATGGCTATTTTTAAAAAGCAACGATCGTATACTTTAAAAAGCTATAAATCGAGGTTTTCTAGAGCTTTCTAAGTTATCTTTTACAAGCTTATATTATCACATCTTTACTATTGACTTTAGATCTACCATCTTCCAAATCTAGATCTAAAAGTTCTACTCATCTCAAATGTTCAGAGCTTACACCTGATCAATCTTTGGAGAGTGAGCATCTTATTGCACCAAAACTACTCTAAAAGATAGTGCTATTTTGTAAACATCTTTGTATTGTCTCATTGTGGTAAGAGTTGTGGGTATGTGCTACCTGGTGAGGCAAAATGGCATATTTTGTTGGAATATGAGGGTTGCGATCTTCTCTTTGTAAATGTTTGGTCTCCACCTATAATGAGGTCGCTACAATGGAAAAACTCAAGTGGGGATACTTGAGTTGAGGACTTAGGAAGTTTTCCAAACCTCGTAACTACTATGTTTGCTTTCTTTCTCTCTTTCTACTCTTATATATTTACTGTGCATTTACAACATTCATTTTTGAAAGACGAAAATAAATCAATATTTGTGAAATACCCTATTCATCCCCCCTCTAGGGTAAATATATGGGCAACATGGTTGATCCTTAATTTTTAGTAGCAATTTGGTTGGTAGTAAGATAACTTGGTAAATAAATAAACAAATAAAGGTTTAAGAGGGGAAATTTGTATATATTTGTGATGACTTTGTAACAGCTTCTTGTGATTTGATATAAATTATATTTTTATTTGATGCTAATAAATTATGTGCATAATAGAATTAGAATGCTGAACATCACTACACTAGCACAAGCATTAACTTTCATCATTCACATTTTTCCTTTTGTTAGATGTTCCTACGGGGCGTTGTTCTAACCTCCTACCAGTTTTACAGAATGGTAAGGAGTCTAAAGCTTGATCAGTTGACGACATTTTTTTGGGATACTTATTTTTTTAGCATGTTCTCTTTTGTCATGACTGGTGTATTTTATTTCATGCTATTTAAATTTAAAATTGTAAAACTAAGAGCTTAATATCTATATTTTGGAGAACTTTGAGGGATTACATGTTCTGAACTTAGTTCCTATTTATTAACTTACCCTTACAATGGGAAGGTGATGATGGAATTGAAGAGTGAAGACCGGTACTTGAAAAATCAATGCAATATTATTATTTTGTCTATCTAAAATGTCGACTAGCTTGTATTATGGCCCTTTTAAATTTTCAAGGCGAGACAAGATGCATTATTTCTTCTTGAGGCAATCATTCAAATGATGAAGAATGATGTGAGTGTAGACATTTCATTTTGTAACCCTTGATTAGGTAGTAGCAATTCGATAGTTATGCTAAGAAACCTACTCCCATTAGGACTCTTCCTAACAGAGTCCTAGTCCAAGTAGGACTTTTTTCGATAGAGTCCCACTCCCATTAGAACTTCTCCTGACAAAGTCCTACTCCGAGTAGGACTCTTCCCGATAGAGTCCTAGTCTAAGTAGGACTCCTCCTGACAGAGTCCTAGTCCAAGTAGGATTCTTCCTAGCACAGTCCTATTCCCATTAGGACTCTTCCTGATAGAGTCCCGATTCTATTCCGACTCCCCCTGACAAAGTCTAATTCCTATTAGAACTCCTTCTAATAGAGTCCTAGTTTAAGTAGGACTCTTCCCGATAGAGTCCTAGTTAAAGTATGACTCTTCCCGATATAGTCACAGTTAAAGTACGACTCTTCCTGATATAGTCCCAATTTCGTTAGGACTCTCTTGCCAGAGTCCCAGTCCAACTAGGACTCTTCTTGTTAGAGTCCCGGTTCCATTAGGACTCCTCTTGACGGAGTCTTAAGTATGACTCTTTTCGATAGAGTCCCACTTCTATTAGGACTTTCTTACCAGAGCCCTAGTCAAAGTAGGACTCTTCCCGATAGAGTCCCAATCCCGTTAGGATTCTCCTGACAAAGTCCTAGTCTAAGTAGGACTCTTCCCGATAAAATCCCACTCTTCTAAGAACTCTCCTCCCAGAGTCCTGGTCCAAGTAGGACTCTTCTTGATAGAGTCTCACTCCCGTTAACACTTCTCTTGACATAGTCCTATTCTTATTAGGACTCTTATTGACAGAGTCGTATTCCTATTAGGAGTCATCCTGAGAGAGTCCTAGTCCAAGCAGGACTATTCCTGACAGATTCCCACTCCTATTCGGACTCTTCAACCCATTGGGTGGCGTTTCGATAAATTTGGCACCTTTTTGCCCACTAAGGGCATTTTAGTAATTTTGGCATAATGCTACCCTCAGTAGGAATTCCTAGTCACCTGAGGGGCCATTTTTTGTAATTTTCATATCATTTTACCCATCTGGGGGTACTTTGGTAATTTCATCCCTTTAGTGACAAATCGAGAGTAATTTGGTCATTTCACATGTCGTGTGGCAATTTAGAGATTCTTCACCGAATTGGAGGCAATATGATAATCTTGAGTCATAGTAGTCTATTTAGGCATAATTAGGACTTTCCACTTTTAGAGTTTCCATATATTTGGTTGCTAGATATTTCCTTAAATGGAGATACACCGAACCTGGACATTTTCATTTTAGTGTTTATATTCCAATTAAACTATATTAATCTTTTATCTCATTGGCTCTTGCTTATAGACATCAATTCTATTGGTTCGTACATTGTCATAATTATTTATTAATTCATTTAGTTAGGATAATCATTCCTTAGGATAATTATTTAATTTTTTATTTATTTAATTAGATGATTATTACTCAAGACATAATCCTAATCCTCCATTTTAGGGGTACATCTTAGACCCTAGGATCAAATCTCTATATTTTCCTATATATAGAACCCCATAGCCATTAGTTTTAGGGGACACAATTTTCATAGCTTTATGTTGTTAGTTTAATTCTAGAGTTCTCTCTACAAGAACTCTCTCTCTCCCAAAGCCGAAGCCCTACCGAAGTGACAGCCTCCCTTCACGGAGCAAGCTGAAGCTATGCTTTCCAAACCGAAGAACAAGCCAAAGAACTGCTCGACTGAAATATTCGGATCAGACTTTCCTAGCTGACGTGCTGCTTGACTCTCACGATTGAATAAGGTACACTCTTAAACCCTTAACAGTTTTCTTTAGATCCGGTTGATATCGCCTTTTTTTATCACTTTTGATAAAAGAGGGTAAATAGGAGAATTACGTGACTCTGATCCCATTTTCTAAATGAATATGTAGGAAGCCTTCGGACCCGAGTCAGATCTTTTTTCTGTCTTTGCTGCTTTATTTTATTTTTTCGTGCTAGATCTCTTATTATTTATCTTTTCTAGACTCACATCTCTTTCTTCTATTTTCTCATGACAAAATAGCCTTGCAAGTGAATATTTGTGGCCGATCCATTCGGATCGGGTGGGGTGGGTGCCTAACACCTCCCCATTCCGTACCTTAGTCCCCGAGCCTGTTTATTTGGTTTTCTCTTTATTTTAGTGCTTTATCTTTCTTTTGATCCATGTCAAGGGATCTTTTAGTATTTATTTAAGATTCAAAGTGATGTAATTCTTATTTCATTCCTTTTAGTTTTTCCTTTATATGTACTGTTCAACTTGTAACGGGTTTGCTTGTTTCTTGCCCAAAAACAAGCTAGCGATTCCTCAATTTCTTTATCTCCCATATGAAGCGTTCCTTCTCACCCTTAGGGAAGGAGACAGTCGGGATCCCTCTAAATCCACAAAAATGTCCTTTTTTTGGGTGTTGGCACCCACAATGGCAACTCCACTAGGGATTAAAGAGGGCTAGACTCGGTGAAGTATTCACTTTAAGGCTATTTTATTCATTTGCTTTACGTTCATTTGATTTTTATGCCTTATGATGGATGTATTGATGTATAAATGCTTAAATGTATGGATGGATGAATAAAAAAAAGACTAAAATCTGAATGCCTTGCACATACATCACTTTGTACATTGCATTTGCATAACATACCCTCTAAACTTTGGACAGTTAGTAGTGCCCTGCCCCATATGCTCACTTAGCTTGACGGGTGTCGTCGGTGAAAGCCCTTCACTCCTTGATCAAATATTGCTTGACTGGGGACACTATATTCTAGTGGCCTTGGGATGGTATGCAAAAATGCGATGCAGTACCATTTAATTATAGTCAATACCGCTTGACTGGGGACACTACCCTAGATTTATGATTTAGGACAATAAACCTAGTTTTGGTAAGACACTCACAGACTCTTTGTGTAGTTTGGCACAATTAGAAAAAGCCAAGAAAGTCGAAAAAAAACCCCTCTTTGTCGACTGATTGGTACAGGTGCTGACTGCCGATCGGCACATAGAGAGGGCACTTTCCCATTTTGCCAAAATCTCAAAATTCTGATTTTTTTTTTCTGAAAGGTTTCAACTTTTTTCACTAATGGGCTAACAAAATGACTTTCAAAAGGAACTTTTTAGACTTATTCTTATCGCATAATCCTTCTGAATCAACTCAAGTTCTAATCATGATCGATTCTAATAAAATTCTAGATCAATTCAAATTTTTTCCGGTTCTTTGGGAATCTTTCCCTCAAAGTATAAAGGCCGTTTCGTTAGGATTCAAGTTAGAAACTAGGGTCTCGACTTCCAAGATTTCACAATTTGGATTCTTTAGTCGTTTTAAGAATCAAGTCAGGCTCTAATCTATGGCTCCCCCTCTCAATTCTTCCCATTATGCCAATTACTCGAGATATGTTTCAATTCCTTTCCAAGAGTCACATCTCTTTAGGATCTTCATTTCGTCAATCATGGTTCATCTTGACCACTCTGTTAAAGTCTAATCAATTCAATTAGGATTGAGTCTTCCTAAACTTTATGAATTCTTTCCTCATTCAAGAAAATCATTCCATCCTCTTAGAGGCTACCCACGCATTATGCCCTTATCTTTTTTTTCAAAAAAAAAAAATTTCAAAATTCATAATCATTTTTGCTTCATTTTCTAAGGAATGGTCTTTTCTAACATTTAGATTGAAGTTTATCCTACTCAAATTTTGAAATAAAAAAAAAAACTTTGTGGACTATTGGCTTGGATTCAAATTCTTCTGCACCCATTTGGTGATCAAAAAATTCATTGAGCTTTCCTGCCCCATTGCAGCTCTTATTCCCTCAGTTGAGCCCGAAAACCATGGCATCAAAATCAAATCAATCCCTGCACCTTGTCACTGTGGATCAGGATCAATTACTCCAGATTTTGGTCAAAATTAGAAAATACATGGCCGATTATAGGGATGAAACACAGAGGCTTTCCCAAACAGTCCAAGAATTGTTACAACAACGGTTACCACCACCTCCACCACTCCTAGCAGGACCTAACAATGCTCCCAATATCCAACCACCTATACCTCCCCAACATCATTAATAAGCCCAAGATGCAGCCAGACATGATCAGTTTAATCACCCCGAACAAAATGGGCCCCAAAATGAAGTCAAAACTCAAGAGAAGCCCAACACCAATGAAAATGCTCTTCTTAAAAGGCTTGAAAAGATGGAAACCTTAATATGCAAATCCAACTGTGGAGATGACATGATTGATATCCACAAACTCTCCCTGTATCAAGAGGTCTGTTTGCCCTACAAGTTCAAAATGTTGGACTTAAACAAATTTAATGCGACCACATGCCCAAAGACCCATCTTAAGCTCTATGTTTGGGCCATACAACCACTAAGGGGCTACAACTGAAATGATGGTTCAAACGTTCCACCAAATCCTTATTGGGACAATTTTTCGTTGGCTCTTAGACTTGGAAGAACCCATATCTAAAGACTGGGAACAACCCTTCAATGCCTTACAAGTATAAAAATGAGTTGGACATCACACTCAGGGACCTTGAGACCACCAAGTAAGAACCCAATGAGACTTTTTCCACTTTCATCACCCAATCGAGGGTCAAAGCGGCCTAAATGGTCAACAGGCCGAGTGAAGCTGAACAAGTACAAATGCTAAAGAAAAACTTGCTTCCCATCTACTGTGAATCATTATTTACCCGCTACTTTGAGACTTTCAAAGCTCTTATGGGGGTTGGAATCCAAATTGATGATGCAATCAATGATGGAACATTGAGGAAGCCTATACAAAACATCAAGCCCAATAACTCAAAGATTGCAGTCAATGCTTTAACTTCACAATAGTCTTTCTCTTGGTCTATTAGTTCAACTGCCTCATCGCTGCCAAATTCATCTCAAAGGCACCCATCCATGTCATTCTCAAAACTCTCTGCATTATTGAGTGAAGTTTTTCAAAGGCTTTACGAAGAAGGGCATATCCGACCTTTGAATCTTCGGCCCACTCCAAACCCAATACCCAAGAGCTATGATTTGAACAAGCAATGTGCCTACCATCAATATGCGGGCCGCTCCACTAATCATTGCACCATGTTGAGGTATGCTATCCAAGATATGATTGATGAACAAGCCATTGGGCCACCTCTTTGAAGGATTAACCAAGATTAGCCCACAATCAAGAATGAGGAGCTTTCTAAGCCAAAGATCATTCTTTTAACTTCATGAATAATTTTTATTTATTCTTCCTCATGTTTCAAAAAATGATTCTTTCCAAAAACTTTCAAGGATCAACCAAGATTAGCCCACAATTAAGAATGAAGAGCTTTCCAAGCCAAAGATCATTTTTTTACTCTTCATGGATAATTTCTATTTGTCTTTTCCCATGTTTCAAAAAAGGATTCTTTCTGGAAACTTTCAACAAAATGTTTGCATGATTCATTTTGATTCTCTATGAATATAAGTATCATCAAATTCACAATAAGATTGAATCTTTTAATTTGAACATCATCAAACTTCATCAATCATCTTGATTTTCTTTCATCAATTTATTCACTTATCTCATGGGAGTTTGTTTGATTCACTCACCATCCAAAGAAGATAATGGTCATGATCTTAAGCAAACATCAACATCATGAGTCTGAACAATGTGACTGTTTCCTAAAAGTAAGAAATTCCAAGGATATGAGGCTATCATTTGGCAAACAGAATCTATCACATCACCCATATTATGATATCCACTTGAAAACCTATTAAGCCTACTTGATTGGCCTTTCTTTCTTAAACCCATTTACCACACTTTAGGGGGGAAAACCTACTACGTGTGCACTCTCTCAATGACTTCATAGAAGAATCAAAAAGCAAAGAGAAGAAACATATTTGCCCAATGTGAAAGAAAACATTTTCAAGTAAGGAAGTGAGAAACAATCATCCGAGAAGAATTAAAAGCAAAGAAAAAAAATCTTTGCCTCACTAAAGGAAAACATTTCCAAGCAAGGAAGTGAAAAAACAACCATCAAGGAAGGGTTAGAAAGCAAAGAAAAGAAAACCTTTGTCTGATCAAAAGAAGCATTTTTCAAGCAAGGATGCAAGAAATCAATCAATCAAGCCTTGTATGCCTCAAAGAGCTTCAAGGGAGCAATGAACTACGTTTGACCTGATTCTCCAAAAAGAGATATGTAGGCAACCTAAGAAGTCACTTTAGGCTCGGTCATGAAGGTCATGCTAAGAATGGATATGCACATGAAGGCCATGTTAAGAATGGACATACACATCGAGGTCCTACAAATGAAAGACATGCATATTAAATAGATGCACAAAAGGGGCTTGGTAACATAAACATAGGGGGGTTTTGGGCCTTATATACCTTTCATTTCATAAACCTTACCCTAGCCGACGTTTTGTCCCTAATAATAAACCACCTTGAGGTTTTGCTTGCTTAAGGGAATTTTCACATTTCAATTGAGTGTTCTTTCATAGGATCCTATAAAATGGATGGATCATATAAGAAACGGTTTCAGATAATGGGCTTTTTCCTTACCAGTTTGTACCACATTGCTTCTTCATTTTTCACCCACTTTTTGAAAGAACTCATTAAGGGCTTCCTTACCTACCTGTTTGCACTAAAATACTTTCTCACTTTATGAAGTAACTCGTCCTTGCTTCACAAGGGGCTCTCTTATGCCTTGTTCATTCCAAGAGTAACTCATACTATTACAAATCATACAATTTTCCTTAGTCAATGGCCTTCTTCGTTCCAATATAAGGACCATTTTTCTATCTTAAGGGTTCCATTTCACCGTTGCCTTGCCTTGCCTTAACAACTTTTCCCACATCTTAAGTAAAGTCCCCATCACTTTGGCTCATCCAAAATTTCTTTCATTCAAATGATTTCATCCAATATGCTCAATTAAAAACTCAATCTATTGTGAAAATCGATGATTCTCATTTTCTCAAATGATCTAACTGAATCACGCTAAAAACAAATACTCTGAACTTTTCAAAGGAATCTCCTCAATCATTTAGAAGGGAAAAAAGATTTTATCCATGAACTTGAAGATAAGTCTTTAGCTAGTAAAGTCTTCTATGCCTTCATATCTTAAATTCACAAATCAAGTAGATTTTTCCCAAATCATCTTCAAAGATGGGCAACCTCACCACTTAAAACCAAGCAATGGTTCCTTTGGCTCAAACAACCAACTTGATTGCCAGTTATCTCGGGGCTAGCAGAGTCAAAGTCAAAAGTTAGAATTTTCTCTAAGTGAAAAATTTCTTTTCAAAAATGGAAAAAATAAGTTTTTCTCATTCAATGAGAACATTTCTTCACTCTTATCTAAGTGAGTACATTCCCCTCGCTCTTATCAAAGTTGAGTACATTCTCTTCACTCCCATCTGAGTTGAGCATATTTTCCTTACTCCACTTTAAGTTGAGTAAATTTCATATTCCTTTAGTCGAGATAAGAGTTCTTCATCAATATGATTGTTTTATACCTTTCTACACTCTTATCTAAGTTGAGTTCTACCTCCTTTTATCTAGGTCAAGGCTGCTTTTTGCACATCTTGTCTCTTATCTATCTCAGGCAAGCATTTTCATCAACCCCTATCTTTCGTTAAGTCTATCGCTTTGAGTGTATCTCCTTTCAAAGTTGAGTATACTTCTTGCTTTCATATCCTAAGAAAAAGATGTGCAATATGAGCTTATGGTCTGAAACTCGATCAAACTCTTCCCCATGGAGTCACACGCAATTCCATCATTCTAGGGGAGTTAAACCTAATTCATCTCCCTAGCGCGTCATAATCAAACATCCTCCATAGAGTCTTCACTCTCCACATAAGTCATCCTAGGATACAATTTCATTAACCTGTTAAGATGAAATTCTCTTATAGGTAAAACGTCTGAGGAAGTAATCCATTTAAGAAAAAAAAAACCATTTGAGGATGTAATCCAACTAGGCAAAAAAACTATCTGAGGACGTAATCTATCTAGGTAAATTGTCTGAGGACGTAATCCATCTAAGAAAAAAAGTTTGAAGTTGTAATCCATCTAGGTAAACCGTCTGAGGACGCAATCCATATAGGAAAAAAAGTTTGAGGATGTAATCCATCATGGCAAACCGTCTGAAGACGTAATCCATATCGGCAAACCATCTAAGGACGTAATCCATCTCGGCAAATGTATGAGGACGTAATCCATCTTGAAAAACTATTTGAGGCCATAGTCCATCTCGGTAAAATTGTTTGAGGACGTAATTTATCTTGGCAAAATCGTCTGAGGACGTAATCCATTTTGAAAATTCGTTCATTAAGGATATATTCATTAAGGCAAAATGTTTGAGGACGTACTCCATCTCGGCAAACCGTCTAAGGACGTAATCCATCTCGACAAATGTCTGAGGATGTAATCCATCTCAAAAAACTGTTTTAAGCCGTAATCTATCTCGGTAAAATCATTTGAGGACTTAATCTATCTCGGCAAAATCTCTTGAGGACATAATCCATTTTGGAAATTCATTTATTAAGGACATAATATTGTTTGCATTCCTTTTGGATAAGTTGTCCATCGCATCACATTTTATCATCCTGTTAGGATAGTGTTTCTTTTTGGTAAGTCGTCCATTACATCATATTTTATCATCGTGTTAGGATAACGTTTCTTTTAGGTAAGCCGTCCATCGCATCATATTTTTATCGACCTATTAGGATGGAATTTCCTTTTAGGTAAGTCGTTTGAGGACGCAAATTCATTATCCTGTAAGGATAGCATTCCTTTCAGGTAAGCTGTCCATCGCACCATATTTTATCGTCCTGTTAGGATAGCGTTCCTTTCAAGTAAGCCGTCTATCGCATTTTCTCTTATCAACCTACTAGGATGGAATTCCCCTTTTGGTTAAAACATCTGAAGACGTAAGATCATCTCATGAGAAAAAAACCTCATGAAAGACTTGTTAAGATCGTATTTCTTATCAAGTAAGGCTCTAAGGAGTCATTTTCGAGGGCGTAACCTCACAACAATCCAATCGGGATGAGTCTCTTTAGAGAAATCTAATAAAGACAACACTCGTTTCTACTAGTCACGAACTACGAATGGTCTGATTCGCTTGAGGATGATAGGTAAAGGAATCTCATATAGGAATGAGTCCGACCACATCAAACAAAAAATCACAATCAAGGTCAAAATGGCTATCTTTTTTTTTTACGTTGCCGTTCACTTGCTTGCAAATTCTGTCAATGAAGGGATTTCTGTGGACACCTCATTTTGTGACCCTTGATTAGGTAGTAGCAATTCAGTAGTTATGCCAAGAAACCTACTCTCATTAGGACTCTTCATGACAAAGTCTTAGTCCAAGTAGGACTCTTCCCGATAAAGTCTCACTCCCATTAAAACTCCTTCTGACAGAGTCCTAGTCCAAGTAGGACTTTTCCCGATAGAGTCTCACTCCCATTAGGACTCCTCCTGACAGAGTCCTAATCTAAGTAGGACTCTTCCTAGTAGAGTCCTATTCCCATTAGGACTTTTCCTAACAAAGTCCCGGTTCGAGTAGGACTCCTCCAAATAGAGTCCTATTCCTATTATGACTCCTCCTGACAGAGTCGTAGTCCAAGTAGGGCTCTTCTTGATAGAGCTCACTCCCCTTAGGACTCCCACAGATAGAATCCTAGTCCAAGTAGGACACTTTCCGATAGAGTCCCACTCCCGTTAGGACTCTCGTGACAGAGTCCTGGTTTCATTAGGACTCCACCTAACAGAGTCCCAGTCCTAGTAGGACTTTTCCCAATAGAATCCCACTTTCGTTAGGACTCTCTTTCCAGAGTCCCAGTCTAAGTGGGGCTCTTCTTGTTAAAGTTCTGGTTCCAGTAGGACTTCTTTTAACAAAGTCCTAGTCCAAGTATGACGCTTTTCGATAGAGTCCCACTTTCATTAGAACTCTCATGTTAAAGTCCTAGTCCAAGTACGACTCTTCCTAATAGAGTCCCACTCCTGTTAGGATTCTCCTAACAAAGTCCTAGTCCAAGTAGAACTCTTCCTGATAGAGTCCTACTCCCGTTAGGATTCTCCTAACAGAGTCTTAGTCTAAGTAGGACTATTCCTGATAGAGTCCCACACTTGTTAGGACTCTCATGCTAGAGTCTCGGTCCAAGTAGGACTCTTCTTGATAAAGTCCCACTTCCGTTAGGACTCTTTTGATAGAGTCCTAGTCCAAGTAGGACTCTTTCCGATAGAGTCCCACTCCCATTAGGACTCCTCTTGACAAAGTCTTATTCCTATTAGAACTCTTCTTGACAAAGTTCTAATCCAAGCAGGACTATTCCCAATAGAGTCCCACTTTTGTTAGGACTCTTTTGCCTATTGGATGACGTTTAAGTAAATTTGGTACCCTTTTGCCTATTAAGGGCATTTTGGTAATTTTGGCATAATCCTACCCTCAGTAGGAATTCCTAGTCACCTGAAGGGCATTTTCGTAATTGTAATATCATTTTAGCCATTTAGGAGTACTTTGGCAATGTAAGCCCTTTGAGGACAAATCGAGAGTAATTTGGTCATTTCACATGTCTTGTGGCAATTTAGAGATTCTCCACCGAATTGGGGGTAATTTGGTAATCTTGAGTGATAATAGTCTATTTAGGCATAATTAGCACTTTCCACTTTGGAGTTTCTATAGATCTGGTTGCTTAATATTTCCTTAAATGGGAATACATCGAACCTGGATGTTTTCATTTTAGAGTTTATTTTCCAATTAAATTATATTTCTCTTTTATCTCATTGGCGCTTACTTGTAGACATCAATTCTATTGGTTCATGCATTGTCATAATTATTTATTAATTCATTTAGTTAGGATAATCATTCCTTAGGATAATTATTTAATTTTTTACTTATTTAATTAGATGATTATCACTCAAGACATAATCTTAGCCCTCCATTTTAGGGTTTCATCTTAGACCATTGGATCGAATCTCCATATTTTCCTATAAATAGAGTCGTCTGGCCATCAGTTTTAGGAGACATAATTTCCATAGCTCTACGCTATTAGTTTAATTCTAGAGTTCTCTCTACAAGAACTCTCACTTTCCCGAGGCCGAAGCCCTACCGAAGTGACAACCCCCCTTCATGAAGCAAGTCAAAACGACGCTTTCCAAACTGAAGAACAAGCCGAAGATCCGTCTGACTGAAGCATCCGGATCAGACTTTCCTAGCTGAAATGTTACCCGACTCCCACGATTGAATAAGGTACGCTTTTAAACCCTTAACAGTTTTTCTTAGATCCAGTTGATCTCTCATCTTTTATCACTCTTGATAAAAGAGAGTAAATCAGAGAACTACGTGACTCTGATTCCGTTTTCTAAAGGGATATGTAGGAAGCCTTCAAGCCCGAGTTAGATCTTCTTTCTATTTTTTCTGCTTTATTTTATTTATTCATGCTAGATCTTTTATTATTTATCTTTTCTAGACTCACATCTCACTTTTCTGTTTTGTGATAACATAATAGCCTTACAAATGAATATTTGAGGCCGATCCATTCGGATTGGGCGGGGTGGGTGCCTAACACCTTCCCACTCCGTACCTTAACCCCGGAGCTTGTTTATTTGATTTTCACTTTATTTATGTGCTTTATCTTTCTTGTGATCCATGTCAAGGGATCTCTTAGTATGTATTTAGGATTAAAAGTGATGTAATTCTTATTTCATTCCTTTGAGTTTTTCCTTCATATATATTGTTCAACTTGTAACGGGTTTGCTTGTTTCTTACCTAACACAAGCTGGCGACTCCTTGATTTCTCTATCTCACATAAGAGGCGTTTATTCCCACTTTTAGGGAATGAGACAATCAGGATCACTCTAAACCCACAAAAGGGATTGAAATCTCATTTTTTCTAGTGCTAGCACGCATAGTGAGGGAGGTCAAATTTTTGGTGGTTTAAGACGTGCCAAATAAAAAACACGTGCATGTACGAAACAAAGTTTCATCCGTCGATACGTGATAAAATGTTGTAGGTTATGATGTGGTGGATGAGGTGGGATTCAAATGTGACTTGAGAGGCTTTTGGTTTAAAGACCTCGATAATGTTGGGGTCACCACACAATTATTGTACGATGGTGAGAGAGTTGAACCCTTCACGCACTACCCAAGTGTCAGTAGTGAGCTCTTGAAAATCCCCTCGAGAGATATTAAAGATTTCAGAATAGGTGTCGAGTTTGAGTGAGATGGGTTGGTCAAGAAAGAACCCAAGATGTGGCATTGATACCCTTTGGCATCTCAAAGTGGGCGTAAAAGGGTTAAACAAGGAGTGTGTATTAAATGTTGGAGGACAAAAGGAATTTGGTCCAACCTAGGTTATCAAAATGAGAACCTATCAAAATGGATTGGGATTCGAAGATGGGGGTGCTAATGGTGTTACCATACTCAACGTGTCGATATTTGATGTCATCATTAAGCTTTTGGACAATATCGGTGTTGAGGAAGACTTGGTGGCCATGGAGAGATTTTGTCACTTTCTTAGGGATTTGGATGATGGGTTTTTTGTTTCGGGAGTCATGGAAGAGAGATTGAGAAGTTTGGGGAAGAAGTTGGATGGTTTCAAGTGGTTAGAGAGAGAAAGAGAAGTCAAAAATTTATTGTGGCATAAGTTTGAGATATTTTGAAAGCACCTTAGTTTTGACAAATTCGACTGAATCAGCTAACAGGTTTAACCTGTACCCATGATTCTCTCTTTTAGAACCTAATTAGTCAACTGATTTTATATTGCAGTCAACTAGTTCTATCCATTGGTCGACTGATAGGTCGACTAACTTGACTAGTGGTTAATTTGTTTATTTGGCTGCATGACTTCAATGGACCTTTTGGTCAACTGTTTCTATTATCAGTCGACTTGTATACGAAGATAGTCGACTGATTTGAGCAGAAGTGGTTTTTATCACTTAGTTACTTAAATTTTTTGGGTCAATCATTCCTAATTCTTTTCTAATAAAGCAAAATCTCTCATATTGGAATGGTTTGGTAAATATATCCACTAATTGATGGTTTGTATCAGTGAATTCAAGGATTACATAAAAATTTTGCACATGATCCCGAAGGAAATGATGTATAATCTCTATGTGTTTAGTTCTAAACTGTTGGATTGAGTTTTTACTTATGTCGATTGCACTAGTGTTATCTCACTTAATTGGGATTAGATAATAATTAAGCTTAAAATCTTGAAATTTTTGCTTCATGTATAAAGTTTGAGTATAAAAACTCCTGGTTGATACATATTCAGCTTCGCCTGTGGACAATGCTACTAAATTTTTCTTTTTGCTAAACCAAGACACAAAGGAATGTCCAAGAAAATGACAAGTCCCATTAGTGCTTTTTCTATCAATTTTGCAAACAAAAAAATTAGCGTCCGTGTTGTTTAATGGACCGAATGAGGCGTTTTTAGAATAAAATAGTCCCATGTTAAATGTTCCTAGCAAGTATCTAAAGATTATTTTTTTATGGCTTTTAGGTGTGATTCCTTCGGACAAGATTGAAATTTTGCACACAAGCATACACTAAACATAATGTCCGATCTACTTGCTGTGAGATACAAGAAACTTCCAATCATACTTCTATATTTCTTAATTTCTACATCATTTTCTTTGTCATTTTTTCTCAAGTTTGGTGGCAACACTCATGGGAGTACTCTTGAATTTTGTGTATTCCATGTCAAACCTTTTAAGTAGTTTTTTTAACATATTTAGATCGATTAATGAACGTTCCTTCTTTAGATTGTTTTATTTGTAATCCTAAGAAGAAATTTAATTCTCCCATCATACTCATTTCAAATTCATCTTGCATGCACTTGGCAAAGTCCTTGTATATATCTTTATTTGTTGAGCCAAATATAATGTCATCAATATATATTTGCACAATGAGAATTTCATTTCCCTTTGTTTTAATAAACAAAGTGGTATCTGCTTTTCCTCTAGTGAACTCATTTTTAAGGAGAAAACCACTAAGTTTTTCATACCGAGCTCTAGGAACTTTTTCCAAACTATATAGGGCTTTATGTAGCTTGTATACATGGTTTGGTCTTTCATGGTTTTCAAATCCGGGAAGTTGATCAACATATAGTTCCTCGAAAATGAAACCATTCAAAAATGCACTCTTTACATCTATTTAGTAGAGTTTAAACCCTTTATGGCATGCAAAAGCAAGTAACATTCTTATGACTTCTAATGTAGCAATCAGGAAAAAATTTTCTTCATAATCAATGCTTTCTTCTTAGTTGTATCCTTGAGCTACTAACCTAACTTTGTTTCTAGTTACGTTTCTTTCTTCATCTTTCTTATTTCTAAAGAATCATTTAGAAATAATAATATGGTGTGGTTAGGCTCGTTCCCCACATGCTTCTTACATATCACTCTAAGGTAAATTAGGTCGTTTGTAGTTTGTGGATAATAAGATGTGTTGCCTAGATATTTACCCTAAAGAGGGGGTGAATATTGTATTTTGAAAATATTGATATTGATTTATTTTAAAAAGCTTTAAAAATGAATGTTCTAAATGCACAAGTAAATAAACAATAAAAATAGAGAAAGAGAAAACACATCAGTTTATAAGGTTCAAAAAACTTCTTGCATCCTCGAGTCAAGCATCACCACTTAAGCTTTTCCACTATTGCGACCTTCTTGCAGGTGGAGACCAAAACCTTTACAAAGTGAATACTACAACCTCTTATTCTAGCAAAATATACCATTTCGTCTCACCGGGTAACACCTATCCACAACTATAACTACAATGAGATGATATGATGTTGTTTACCAAAAGGCACTCTTTTCAAGAGTAGATTTTGTGTAATAAAATACTCACTCTTTATAGATAGATCTGGTGTAAGCTCAAAGTATTTAAGATGAGTAGAAGTTTTAAATCTAGATTTTCATTGTTTGGATCTAAAGTTAAGAATAGAGATGTAGAAGTGTAAGCATATAGAAAGATGACATAGAATGCCTTAGAGAACCTCTATTTATAGCCCTTGAAAGAATAAGTTTGTTGCTTTTCAAAAAGAGCGTTTCTCGCATTTTTGTCTGTTCAAAATTTGAATCTTGATGTGCCAGATCAAAAAATTCAATCGACTAAATCATCAACCAATCGACTAGATTGAGGAATGGTCGACTGATTAGGTCAACTGAATTGTTCAGAGGGTTTGAAGTTTAATTGTTCAAGAACAATCAGTCGACTAGTTCCGATGTACACTGTTTTTAGCCTTGAGAAATAGTCCATTGATTCTCCTTAGAGGTTGATTGCATTGGTCAGTGAGTTCAGGCTATTTGATGAAAAATGTCACCTAGTCGACTGGTTCTTAGAATTGGTCTACTAGTTTGATTAGTGTAAAAATAAGTCGTAAGAATCAGTTGACTAGTTTCATGAACAAGTCGACTGGTTTGGATAGTGAGTGTTTTTTTGCTTATTTTTCTTAGTGTACTTTTATCAAAATCTTTTGATCTTTCGAAACTTAAAGTATGAAATTTGTTTTGTTTTGAAAAATTATTTGAGGCTAGTTTTTAGTTGATCATTTTAAATAGTAAGAGCTTATGACTAATTATCAATCTAATCCTAAGTTACTCAAAATCCAAAATAAGGAAAATAAAAGTCTTCACTTTACTTGTCTTTGAATCCTGGGGCTTGAATGTGTCTATTTGCTAGATTTATCATAAGAGCATTCTACTTGATTTGGTTCTTGCCAGGAAGCATGTTCTTGAGTAGAATCCTTTAGCTTGATGAACTTTGTTATTTCTTGGTTAACAATCTTCTTTGGCCTAGATGACCTATTTGCATTGTCACTTGAATAAAATCTTAGTCCATTTGGATAATAATTTGTTATCATCAATATTATTGAGATGCCTTTAGTTGAAAACCTTTAGGGCTAACAAGATGGAAAATATATGATCTTTCACAAGGTTTCATCCTTTAAGAAAGACCAGTCTTTTATGAGGTCTTGTCCCTTGTGAAAGATCCCTTATAAGGTCATGCCCCCCATAAAGAGCCTTGAGCAAGGTCGTGTCCCTCAAGTTTTTCATAAGGTCATGTCCCTTATAAGTGTAAACACCTTATTTTGAGACCTTTGATTGAATAAAGTTGGTTTTTCCATTTTTAGTAAGTTGCTACTTTTGGGCAACTTATTGTAATGCTTCTGTTAGATTATGTTATTTTACTACAGTTTAACTTCTCTAGTTCTTTATTTTTAATATATTATTTATAATAATGAATTGATAGATCCAAGATAAATAATAAAGATATATGTCTAATAGGCAATGCAATTACACACATAATCCTTCAAGATAAAAAATATTTCTTGAATCTAAAGTTATCTAAAGCTAATGTCAACACAATATCTGGTACTACAAATATGATTGAAGGTTCCGAAAGAGTTGTCATCACATTACCAAATGGGACAATATTTCATATAAATGATGCCTTATACTCTAGCAAATCTAGAAGAAATTTGCTGAGTTTTAAAGATATCCGTCAAAATGGATATCATATTGAAACCATTAATGAAAATGATATGGAATACCTTGGTATCACATTTGTTGTTTCAAATAAGAAGAATATCTTAGAAAAAATTCATGCTTTCTCATCTGGGCTATATCAAACTACTATAAATACCATTGAATCATATGTCGTGATGAACTAGAAATTCAACGATCCAAAGAATTTTGTACTTTGGCATGATCGACTTGGCCACCTAAGGGCAATAATGATGCAAAGAATTATTGAAAATTCACATGGACATCCCTTAAAGAACTAGAAGATTCTTTTACTAGGTGAATCATGCACTACTTGTTCTTAGGGCAAACTAATAATAATGCCATCTTCCACAAAGGTTAGTGTATAATCTCCACATTTCTAGAACGCATTCGAGGAGATATATGTGGACTTATCCATCCACTATGTGGACAATCTCTCTACTTCATGGTATTAATAGATGGTCACATGTTTGTTTACTCTCGTCTCGCAATGTAGCATTTGCAAGATTTCTTGCTCAAATCATCTGATTAAGAGCACGATTCCCTAATCATCCTATTAAGACAATACATCTTAATAATGCTGATGAGTTTAAATCCCAAGCATTTAATGAATATTTCATTACAATAGGAATTAATGTTGAACGTCTTGTTGTTCACGTACACACATAAAATGGTTTAGTAAAGTCTTTGATCAAACGTCTTCACTTAATTGCTAGACTTTTACTTATGAGAACAAAGCTACTTACTTCTGCTTGGGGGCATGCCATATTACATGCTGCAACATTAATTCGTATCAGGCCAACTGCTTATCATAAGTATTCCCCTTTACAACTTGTACTTGGCTACCCACTAAAGGTTTCTCACCTAAAAGTATAGCACCCCACAACGTACTAAGATAGGTCCCCGAAGAAGATTAGGGATTTATGTTGGTTTTGATTCTTCATCTATTATGAGAAACCTTGAGCCCCTGACAGGTGACTTATTTACGACACGATTTGTCAATTGTCATTTTAATGAGATAGTTTTCTTACCATTAGGGGGAGAGAAGCTGAAGCCAGAAGTTTAGCGTGAAATTTCTTGGATTGCACCAACATTGGCCCCATCTTGATCCTTGTACTAATCAATGCAAACCAGAAATTCAAAGGATCATTTATTTGCAAAGTATTGTCAATCAATTACCAGATGCATTAACTGATACAAAGAAAATAATGAAAATGTACATACCTACTGCAAACACTCCTACATAGATGGATGTCCCAGTAGGAAAATCCGTTACTACAGCAGCAAATGAATCTATGACATGCCTGAAGCGTGGTAGACCTATTGGTGTGAAAGATAAGTTTTTCCGGAAGAGGAAGACAAGAGGAACAAAAGAAGTGGTAACTCCTGAAGAGACCTGTCACGCCCCAAAACTGAGGAGGCCCGGGGGTCAAGTGAGTGACCCTACTTCTGAGTCACTCTAAAGAAAGGTAATTAAATGGAAAACAAGTTCATTTACTCTTATTCATATTAAATATTCCATAAGGGGTAAATTGAGTGGCAAAAAGTTAGTCTGGAAGTCAAACTGTAAAAATTGGAGCAAGAGGAGCCTAGCCCTCCCCTCAGGGCCAATCGACACACAAAGAGGGTGGTTTTCCACCTCTCTATGCCGATCGGCACTCACGAGTGCCAATTGGCCCTAAATTTTTCCTGCTCTGACCTGTTTCGCAAAAGTGACCTATTTTGGTCCTTTATTTTGTTTCTACATTGTTCTTTTATGTCATAAACACTCTATTTCTTGTTCATCTATATTCACAATTCATTATCTAGATGTAATTCACACAATCAATATCATCTTCATCCGTCAAAGGACAATCAAGGATTCAATTTCAAGCACTTGAAATATCAAAGATCATTAAGTAAAATAGATAAGGTTTAAATGGTTTACAATTTCATTTTCACCAATTTTCTCATGCTTTAAAATTATTCTCTTTTTCATTTTACATTCATTTCATTGTCCATTCCAAAGTTATATATCTAACTTGATCTAGTTATACATCAAAAAGCATTATGAAAACATCTAGTTCTAAATATCCAATTCCCTAAGATTCAAGGATATGCTAATTAATTTCATCATTTCTTTCCATTTCTAGACTTACTAATTTGCAAGGTTTATAATCCTTTACAAAAGACTTAGATACAAATAACTTCCCAAAAGAAGGAAATCTTAACACTAATTCACATGTAGGGATGATCCAAAAATTTCCAAAAGAAGTCTTCCAAAGTTGTAGAGCCATGATCCATCAACTTGTAGTCGGTTATTGCTAGTTCCCACGTCTAGTAGGGGTTAATACAACAGTCCCAAAAAAATGTGGTGGTCAGTGTATGCTTGTGCACATGTAGTGACATTTAAGTAATCACCAAGCATGAATTCACGACAATATAAATGAATCAACGATTATGTATATATTCCTTTATGTATTAGCACAAATGATCATTAATAGGAAAAGTGTGACATAATTAAAACAATGCATAAGCCAATCAATTGGGTTACGTGTTCATCCAAGTCTTTTCAATTCTCAAGTCTTCCATTCTCCTCATTCCAATATTATATCATCAACATTTGTATCCATAATTCACACCAAGATTCATCAATATAGTTCACCTTTCATACAATCGTGAATAAGCACCATTCTCCAACTTACATAGCCATAGAGGAATTTCTACAAACACTTAGAGTGCAAGAAACAATTTCATGTATATAGCATGTAACACCCACATTGTCAATCCACCACAATTCATTTCGTAATCAACCAGGAGTAGTATTGATAGAAAGATAAGATGAAAGCAAACTACTTTAAAAGAAACAAACATCAAATAATTAGATTTTTAACTCACAAGCAACAAGTGACCCAAATCACATGAACAAGTGTTTTCATGGAATAAGGTAAAATGATAGCATGATTAAACTACCTACACACATATTTTATACCAAGGTTTAGAAATCCCGATCTCAATCTCTTGGTGTTTAGATGAAAACCCTAACTTTGCTCTCTTGATTTTGGGTAGATTGTTCAAAATCCCCAACTTCAAGCTTGTGATTTAAAGTGTCCAAGCCCCAATTCTTGTTCAATCTTTCAAGAAATCTCCATTTCCTGGATGATTTTTCAAAATCTTCCCAAGCCCTAACTTTTTCCCTAATTTTTCTCCTCTCTTTTTCTCCCTCTCTCTTTATTTTCATGCAACTTTGTGTGTGTGTGTTTTAGGTGTGTAGAGTCTTGGTCTTATAAGACCAAAATGGCTTGGGGAATGAAATCCCTCTTTTGCCCCTTACTTAGATACTTTCCTTTTTTATTTCCTTTGCCCTTTAGGGTTTTTTCACATAAATTAAGAACACTTAATTTAGTTAATTATACACTAACTCATCTTAGCTTAAACATATTCATTTTATATAACCTACCCATGCATTTATTTTCTCTTTTCATTGATATTACTATCAATATTTTAAATTTTATATATTAGAAAGATTTTGGGTCTTTACAAGACCACACATCATATGATTAGGAAATCCAACGTTGGTATATTGATACTTCCCAAAAAAGGTAAACAAACATCTTTTTGAAGAGTGAATGCTTCATGAAGAAGTAATATCTCCTAAAGTGAAACAAGTAGCCCCTGAAGAGGTACATATACTTGAAAATAGAGAGATCTCAATGAATTACACATCTAATGAAGATATAAGGGATCGAAGTGATATTATTATTGATCATATATTTTCTTTTGCAATATCACTTGAAATCACCAAAAGTGATGAGAATCCCGAACCTCAAAGCATCGAAGAATGTCAACGTAAAAATGATTGGCCAATATGGAAAGAGGCAATGCAAGCTGAGTTAAACTTGTTAGCAAAACGAGAAGTATTTGGGCCAATAGTCCAAATGTTTGAAGATGTAAAACCTGTAGGGTACAAATGGGTATTTTTACGAAAACACAATAAGTAAAATGAAATCATTAGATACAAATCCAGACTTATAGCACAACATTTCTCACAGAGACCTGGTGTTTATTATGAGGAGACATATTCTCCAACCATGGATGTAATTACGTTCCAATTTTTGATAAGTATGGTAGTCTCAGAAGGACTAGATATGCATTTTATGAATGTAGTCACAACATACTTATATGGATCACTTAATAGCGACATATACATAAAAATCCCTGAAGGATTTATAGTTTTTGAAATGAATAATTCACAATCTCGTAACATGTATTCAATCAAGTTACAACGATCATTATATAGATTGAAACAATCAAGGCGCATGTGGTACAATGCCTTAGTGAATATTTACTAAAGGAATGTTATGCGAACAATCTGATTTTCCCTTGTGTTTTCATAAAGAAATCAGATGTTGGATTTGCAATAGTAGTAGTATATGTTGACTTAAATATTGTGGGGACTCCTAAAGAGCACACTAAAACTACTACTTATTTAAAGTAAGAGTTTGAAGTGAAAGATTTACGAAATTAAAAATTCTGTATTGACCTACAGATTGAGCATTTCCTATAAAGAATCATTTTCTATCAATCAGCATATACAGAGAAGATTCTAAAGTAGTTTTATATGGATAAGGCACACCCTATTAACATTGCCTATGGTTGTCCGCTCACTTGATATGAAAAATGATCATTTTCTCCCTCGTGTAGATGATGAGAAGATCCTTAGTCCTAGAATATCATATCTTAGTGCAATTGGTGCTCTCATGTACCTTGCAAATTGCACATGACCAGACATTGCATTTGCTATCAATTTGCTAGCGAAATATAGTTCTACTCTAACTAGAAGGCATTAGATTGGCATCACGCATATTTTTTGCTATCTTTGTGAAACAATTAATATGGGATTATTTTATTCAAGAAAATCCAAATCACTGTTAGTCAGATATGTAAATGTTGGGTATCTTTCTAATCCGCACAAAGCTAGGTCACAAACAAGATATGTGTTTCCTTGTGATGACACTACTATATCATGGCGTTCTACAAAGTAAACAATAATTGTCACTCCCTCAAATCATTTTAAAATTTTAGCACTACATGAGGCAAGTCGTGAATGCATGTGGTTGAGGTCTATGATTTAGCACATTCGAGAATCATGTGGATTATCTTCAATTAGAAATAACCCGACAATAGTATGTGAAGACAATTCAGCTTGTATTGTGCAAATTCAGGAATGCTATATTAAAGGAAACAGAACTAAGCATATCTCACCAAAGTTCTTTTATACACATGAGCTCAATAAGAGTGGTGATATCAATGTGCAACAAATACGCACAAATAACAATCTAGCAAATTTGTTCACAAAAGCATTGTCAACAACAACTTTCAAGAAACTAATATATAAGTGTGGAATGCGTCATTTCAAAGATATGTCATGCTTGAAGAAATCACATTCATATCAGGGGGAGAATGTTTTTCTCACGGGGGAATATCAATGTTTTCAGAATACGTCATACAAAGAATCAAGTTGTTCATTCTTACGATAGACAATCAAGGGGAAGTGTTATAAAACTATCAAAGATGAATGTCCACCAAAACAAAGTCAACAATTACAACCGAAGGAGAAATTTTCTCCAAGTAGTTTATGCACAGCTATCACCCTCAAGTTATAGGGTTATGGACTTGAGTTCAGTAGCTGTAAATTTTTCGACAACATTAAATGCATTCATATCAATAGGCAAAATACTGATGCTATAATTAGCATCTATAAATAGATGAGAAGTATAGTGGTAATGGTAACGAGAGAAGTAGAGGAAGATACTAGAAGTGTTGTACTTGGCTCTTGTATAACATTTACAAACTAGTGAAATTCTCTTCTTTATCAGTAAATGAAGTCGAACCACATAAATTTGCGTATCCACTTGAATGATTACTTTGTGTCTATTTATCTACTATATTACAACAAAACAAACCTTTTTTCTTTATAGTGTAATCAATTATAAAGTCGAAACTCCAAACCAAAAGGAAAACCTGCTCTTACTGTATATGAAACTATTAGGTTTTACCAACATAGATATACCCTCAAGTTTATGAAATAATGCACGGACTAAACATGTGCTTTTGGGAAGACATCACATATATCTTTGACAAAATGCAAAACAGTATACATACGAAAATCAAGAATATCACTAACAGCCCACTTTCATGGCACCGTTAAACAGGCAAATTATGCCAAAGACCATTTGCAACAGTACGAGTTTCAGCATTGGAAAAGAGTGGTGTTGGCTGGTTTCTCGCCTCAGGTTCAATGACTTTCACTTCTATCATTAACCTTCCAAGGAACTACTTTTTCACAGAAAATCTCTCTTGATGCACTATCTTCTTAATATTATTTACACAGAAGTACGCATATATATATATATATATAATGACATGTAAGGCAAAATATATTGAAAGAGATGACTATTTATAAGAAAGATGATGTCCAAACGAAAAAATTAAACCACCATACTTAGTACTGCAAACGACATGGGGAGTCCTAAAGGGAGTGCCAACTCCAACCAACTGCGAGTGGGTCAGAGTGTGGGAGGCTATTTAGCCTCTTCCCCAAGGATTCTTACACATTACTGAACTCTCCTTGTATATATTTGAGTCTTTCTGTGAGATAACTTACGTTCCCCATAGCCAACTGAGAAAAGAGAAAAAAAAACATAGAAGGATGAGTTTCAAATATGACCAACAATATCATGTGCAACTTAGGAAGGTTATTGAATTTCAAAAACCAAGCAGACAGTATTGTGTGTGTCTAAACAAATTCCTAGTCTACATACCATCATGGTTATGCAGCAAGTGCTGATGGTTTTTTGCAGTTATTAATTATTCCAGCATTCTATGCCAACCTACGTGATTCATCAGAGAATCATATCAGAACAAAGCTATAATTACAGGTCAAACTAGGATTACCTGAGCCAGCCAAACTAGCCTCTGCCAAAATTGGCTAGCAAAAGTTCCAACAATCTGCCTTTGCTTTGCATCTCTTTGACATTATGGACAGACAGAATAACATAGTGCAACAGAAACTGTCCATTAATTTAAAAAAAGGTACATAGTCTAAAGAGACCAACAAGTACTACCAAGTTCTAGTCTTTGACAAGAGAATTTAAAACAAAAATAGAAAAGGCAGAACAAATGGGATGACGGATGTAGAGTTAGCTCAGCGATAGGATGATGATGGACCTGCAAGAGTGTAGTGAGATGAAACTGGTGCGAGTGAGTGTTCAGGCCTGGCCCCCCGATACTCGTATATCTGATTATAATTGGATAAAGCACTGGGAGCGTAGGTCGAATATGGTAACCTCTCCATATCATCATTTGCTCTCTTTCCCAAATGATCAGTCTCAGTGAGGTAAGTCTCTCTCCTTCGCAAATGATCAGTCTCAGTGAGGAAAGTCTCTCTCCTTCGCGAATGATCAGTCTCAGTCAGGTAAGTTTCTCTGCTTCCACTGAGATAATAAGATCCTGAAGGGATTTCCTCTCTCCTTGAAGTTGGCGGATATGGGTCTGCAGATGAAGCACCATAATGGGAGGTATAATATGGATACTTCACACAAGAGTCAAGAGTAGCAGTAGTGGTTGCAGTGGGGATTGGGTGGTGCTGCAATTCCAGTTTAGCACAAAGACCATAAGTTTGATATTCTTTTTCATTCAGTAAAAGTGGATCACTGATGAGTGATTTCTCCCGATGGAGGGGCAGTCTCCCTATATATAGTGGCTGGGTGACTCAAAAGGTGTTCTCTTACATGGACCCTAGGATAAGGTTCTAAAATAGGAGAAATATGACTTGTCGCTGAAGTCAAATTATGTCTTTCTCTACGAAGACCGTAAGCTCGATACTCCCTCTCACTAAGAAAAGAATCTCGAGAAAACTCCTCTTGCTCCACTAGGGGAACCACACTCTGTGGAAAATGCTGATTTGGCGGAGTCAAATTATGTCTCTCTCTACGAAGACCATAAGCTCGATACTCCTTCTCACTAAGAAAAGAATCTCGAGAAAACTCCTCTTTCTCCACTGGGGGAACCTCTCTATGTGGAAAATGCTGATTCGGTGGAGTCAAGTTATGTTTTTCTCTACGAAGACCATAAGTTCGATACTCCTTCTCACTAAGAAAAGAATCTCGAGGAAACTCCTCTTTCTCCACTGGGGGATTCTCTGTGTGGGGAAAATGCTGATTGTTTTCATGGGACAACAGAGAATACCTCGTAACTTCACCATAGGGATCTCTAATAAATGGTTCCCTGTGTGAATGGGGCCAAGATTCTTTTGCTCCTTCATAAACTTCCCTATCCTGAATTATCGCCAATGGTGGGGGCAAGAGTGATGGTGCATCTGACCGAACTTCAGCAGGCCGGAAAAGTTCTATTAGCTTCTTAGCCTGCAAGGAAAATTCAGATGTGATCAATCCAAATATGATGAAACTGCCAAGCCAATAAGTTAAGCTAGTGTTTCTCACTTGTTGAATAGTAAGTTCCATGTTGAACTTGTGCTTTTCATTATAGTTTTCTTTGATTGCCTTTTTGAAGACACTCTCAGGCAGGGGATAACAATCCAGGTGAACATTGAAACTGCACCTGAAACCTAAACAATCAGCATAGAAATCTGGCTAAAATGATCAGAAAAACAGTCATATTTTAAAGAGACATCAGCCATGGTTGAATATGACCTGAACAGGGAAGGCCCCACCAAAAGCTGTAGGCTCAAGTTTCATGCCACCAGGAGAGGATGCCTTGTAGATCCCATACATAAGCTTAAGATCAAAATCATAGAGAAAAAGCTTAAGCCCTGGTCTGACAGCTAACACAAGATCTTTCTTGCTCATTGGTACACCCATGACACGATAGCGGAAACAATCTGGTTTTGTCTTTGCACTGCACATGAAGATCAGACCACCAAGCTTCTCTTTCTTCTTTTCTTTTCGGCGACTCTTTTCCAACTCACCTTGCTTTCCTTTGTCCATTTGATTATGTTGGTTCCTCTCCAAACCACTACGCCTTTCTTTGTTCCTCTGATTTAGTTTACTCTTTTGCAACCCTTCAAGACTTTCTTTGGTCTTAGGATTTTGTAGGCTTAGTTTCTTCGCCTCGCTCATTTCATTAGTGGCACTTTCTTTGTTGACCTCTGAAACAATCTTTTTCTTGTTCTTTCTTTTTTTCCCTTCAACCTGTGGAGTACTTTTGAATTTACTGATCTTTGTAATATTGTTATTCAGATATTTCTTTTTTGCAATTTTATGTTTGGGCTTCAAAGATTTCTGAGATCCATTTTTAGATGATGCTGGTTCTGAGGAAGCTCCAGCAGCATTCTCAGCTTTCTTCTTTTTTTCTGGTGCCATAGTCTATTCAACCACAGAAGCTTCCCAAAAGAACGAGTCCCTTCAACCAATCACTATATTTTATCAGTAAAATAATTTATCGTCTATTTAAAAATCTTGCCAACTAAAAGAAGAAAATAGAATTTGGAAATCAAGAAGCATATAAAAATGAACTGATAAAAAAAGAAAAATAAATCAACAACATAAAGATATATTGATAAGCTATGTCAAAATGTATTGAAATACTCTAGGAAGGGTAATCTTTTACTTTTCATTATTTGATAATAAATACAAATATGAGAGAAGAGATAAATAACTCTTTCAACCCTTTATCTCTGAAGTCTTTCTCTTTTCTTCTCCCTTGTTCATTCTAGACCCTAAACTAATATAGGAAGACACTTTAACTTGGTAGCAGCGTCTGATCGAAGTCTAGAAGCCATTTATCAGTGTGGGGATCATCCAGGAGGGCTGATATCATCATTAGCATGCTGACGTCATCACTATAAAGACAGTTTGGGTCCTTGGGATGAAATTGGTATGGTTTGATTTGTCTCTCCTCCTGTAGTAGTGTGGTTTTTTTTTTTTGTGGAATTTTTTGAAATCGTTTGATTAGATTTTTCATTTTTCAGATTTTTTTTTTTTTTTTTGAAAAGGCTTTTTTTGAGATTTTTAGCCTGATTTCTTGGTTCGATCTACTGGATGTGGTGCGTCTAGGGCCTGTATAGAGCTTCGTGTGGTTTCCTTCATGATTGAATTGAGTTTTGAATGGTTTTTTGCAAAGAGATTCATCTAGTCCAAGATTGTGTTTAACCTTTATGTGGGCTCCTTTATGCTTTATTCTTCAAGTTCCAGCAGTTAATCAGTATTTTCATTTGTACGGGCTATTGATGTGATTTCTAAAATTTCCTAGCATATTTCTGGCCTTCTTTTGGTGTGAAAAATTGGTCTTGTCTAGTTATGCATGGAGCATTGGTACTGGATCTGTTGGCAGTAAGTAGTACTGGGTTTGTTGGCAGTCAGAAGAGTGGATTAAGTCGTGTTGGGACTCTTAGTGATAACCCATCCTTATAAATTAGCCCAGTCTTGTCTAGTTATGCGTGGAGCATTGGTACTGGATCTGTTGGCAGTAAGTAGTACTGGGTCTGTTGGCAGTCAGAAGAGTGGATTAAGTCGTGTTGGGAGTCTTAGTGATAACCCATCCTTTTAAATTAGCCCAGTAAAACTAGATGGTAATGGTTGCAATCATGTCTACTATTGGTTCAAGCAAGAGGATTGTATGGGTTCTTATCAAGCAGAGAATTAACCAACATACGATCAGTGGGTTGCAGACAATTCTCTGCTTATTTCCTGGTTACTCAATTCCAAGCAACCTCATATTAGTTGTGGTCATCTCTTTCTCAATTATTGGCCGTAACTCAGACCAATTCCCTGGTTGGGAACAATGCTCAAGATTATGAACTATGGAAAGAGCTTCATGAAACCAAGCAAAAAGTCGTGACTATTGCAACCATGGTTTTAAATAACGGCCGTTGCGTTATGTATCAATTTTTTGACTATCCGATACTGATATTAGCCGATATATCGGTGTGATTAGAATTCACAACCGTATCAGCCGTTATAAGACCGTTACGGCTGTTACTGAACCGTTATGGCTGTTTTACGTTTTTCTTTTTCAAATTTTTAATTTTCTTTAAATTTTTAATTTTTAATTTTTTTGCATAATTCTTATTATTTCTATTTTTACAAGACTTATATACAAGAAAGATGTTTAACAAAATAATCCCAAAAATTTTGAATTGGGTTACCAAAACATTCAGGTCAATACAAACTCGAAAATGTCTCTGTCTCAAAATTTTAATTTTTTTTTTATTCTATAACTAATCATACTAAATTGGTTTTCATGCTTATAATCATTTTTTATTATTATTTATATTACTTGTTGTAATGTTATTCAAATTAACTGATACTTCTTATTATTTTAATTTTAAAAAATTTATATAAAATAATAAAATATCTTCTTAAGTGTTATTTATAAGAAAAATATTTTTTAAGTGTTAAAAAATTAAAAAATAATAATAAAAAATATTAAAATGTGATAATTGTAGTCACGATGTGTGTATCAGTGACTTTTAAAAGATTTGCTAGTGTGAGAAAAAATTCACAGTTACGGTTTCAATTTCTATTACGAATGACCTAATACTTCTGATACCGTTATACCGCGACCGATTCGTATCCTGTGACTGCAATTTAAATCCATGATTGCAACCGACTATGCAAAGCTCAATTGATTATGGTGGGAACTGGATTATTATTAGGGTTTTCAGTCCTATTGTGCTAGTGACAATGCCAAATTTAGAAATTAATTGAGAAGTAGTGACTTTATGATTTTCTGACTGGTCAAAACATGTATGATCAGATTTGCATTAAGGTGATTGGTAGAGATCATTTTCCTTTTTTGAGGCAAGCATATGCTTATGTGCAACAAAGAGGAGAGTAGGCACAATGTTATGCTTTTTAACATAAGCCAAGATCGCTCTGCCTTGGCTGCTTCACCTCAGATAGGTGACAGCTCAACTTCTACTCATGTTGATGGAGCCTTCCACTCTCCTAACAAGCCCTTAACTACTGACATCGGATCATTAAGACCTTGCATATTCCAAGTTATAGCCTTTTTCTTCATTGATCAATAATTTTCAGAAATTTCTTGCCCTTGCTACAGTCGCTAACCCCCCCCCCCCCTCCTTTTTATATACCTTCATAATTTATTGTGGAAGCCAGATTTCTTAGCTCCCTCTTAAGTTTCCTGGCCGAAGCTTCTTTCACTGACTCACTATCCTTCTTCTTCCCATTAATTTTGCCCTTACGATTACTCACCTCCATCCCTGAACAACTGCATCAGCTCCTCCTCATGTCCATGGCATGATACCCCCAAGAATCTGCAAACTCCTTCAATCTTCCTCAAAACCCAGACTGAGACTTCCAACCTGATATTATTCTGTAAAGCAGCCACCTGATCTTGCCCTTCAAGGGAAGTCATAACTGCCATGAGTTTACACCTTATCGGTTCCTCACCACTATCACCCAAAGCCTCTACCAATTCCCCATTGAAGCTGCATCCAACTCTAGCCTTTAGATCGTTCTCGGAACAGATCTACAATGGGACCCTCCCCTTAAATTACCAACATCCTCGGCATTCATATCTTCCTCGTCTTGTTTGCTCTTATCAAACCCTATGTCTGTCGCCTCCTTAGTCTCTGAAACCACTGTACCCATCACTGGAATACAACCATAGTCATTATCATCTTCTATCTCAAACACCACTGCACTTGGTCTCTGAAACCACTGTACCCATCACATGTCTTGTCCTCATCTCAACCGCTTTGTTTTCTCCAGCGAGATTTCTAGGGTTTCCCTTTGATATACTTTTCGCTATAGAAAAATGCGGCCCCTTCTCAAGCCCAAACGGGGATCTCAAACTTCAATGAACCAACTTTAACCTTCGCTCTTACCAGCAAGGGCTTGTGTGACATTGCAACCAGAACCTGAGTATACTGGAAAGAAACGGCTTCTCCTCTTCGTATCCTCATCAATCACGTTAAAGCCTCTACATCTGCCACCCAAGGCCTTAAAAACCTCGTTGCTATATAAGAACATAGGGAGCCCCATAAAATGAACCCAAACCTCCAATGGCTCAAACCCCTTCTGGTACAGCACCCCATCATGACCCACCAATCCAGGAACAGCGGCTGCCCTTTGTACACCCATCCCTTCTGCTGCCAAATTCTTGTAGCCCCTTCCACTGTCAGGGAATTCAAAGAGAAATAGAGCTCCGTGCATTTCTGTGGGCACTCCCCAGCGTCAATCAAACCATCTCTGCAGAGTATGTCTATCTGGCACCGGATAGTCCAAAGGCCCTCTTCCTACCAAAACTTGTTGAGATATTCAAGCCTATCCGTTCAAGCATCAAAATTAGTCACCACGTCTCCCCTATACCTGAACGAACCCACCTCAACCTTCAATGGCGACTCCGACCACTAGTCTACTAGAGCCACCTCTTTAGAAGGGCGTTGAATCTTGTTCTCCCCCATGTCCAAGAAGGAGGCCAGCTCACCAAAAGCTGTAGCTACTCCTCTCTAGCCAGCACCTCTGTCATATTCTGGCACATGGACATTGTAACAAACCTCCCCGTTCAATTCTTTGATCTTAACAAAGGCTCCACCTCATTCATACGCCTCATCAACCTAAGGCATCTATTTTGACTGTGGAAAACCCTCTCCAACCTACATTCATCCCTTCTCCTCTCCATATCCTCCAACTGCCCACATATCCACCAAAATCTGTCACGATCCGTCCTTGGTCGATGTACAACACCCTCACTCTTCTGTAATCTGAATAAGAATTGTGTTTTGATCCACAAGCTGCTCGATTCCGAATGTTTTGCTGCTCCATTGGCCATATCTCGCTGATGTCACTCTCATGGAGACAGTTTTTCAATTGCAGTAGCTTTGACTTCAACCAAACATATGGCATTGACTATCAAGAAGCGTTTGTTCCTATTTCCAAATGAACTCTAATTGTGTTACTTTCCTGTGTAGCTAGCTTGGAATGGACTTCACAGCAGTCAGATGTGAAGAATGCTTTTATTCATGGAGATCTTGAGGAGGAAATGTCCATGGAGAACCTCCAAGTTTCTCTTCTCTAGCGACTGAAGGAAGAGTGTGTAAGTTGAAAAGGCATCGTACAGGCTTAAGCAATCTTTGAAGGCGTGGTTTAACAGATTTCATAAGGTCATGATGAAGTTTTAGTACATAAAGTCATACAGACCATACTATGTTTATTAAGCAAGCTGGTGACAATGTCACTATTCGCATTGTTTATGTAGATGACATAATTGTGTTAGGAAATGATGTTGAGGAGATGTTAAGGCGAGTTTCAGATTAAGGATTTGAGAAATTTACATTGATTTCATATGATTGAAGTAGCCATAAGAGTATCTTTATCTCCCAAAGGAAGTATATTATTAATCTACTTCAATAGACATGCAAATTGAGTTGTAAACCACTAGATTCCCCCATAGAGGTTAATCATTGTCTTAGAGGTGATGAAGGTGATTAGGTAGATGAGGCAAGATATCAAAGGCTTGTGAAAAGATTGATTTGACACATACACGCAGACATAGCATATGCTATAGAAATTGTTAGTCAATTCATGCATGATTCTTGCCACCCTCATTTAGGGATTGTGTACCATAGTATCGTATCTTGATATACCTCAAGTCTACCCCAAGCAAAGTCATATTGTTCTCTAATCATGGAAATATGAAGTTAGAGGCTTATATAGATGAAAATTGGGCAGCCTCTGTTGATGATAAACTATCTACTTTAGGCTATTATGCCTTTATTAGAGATAATTTGGTTACTTAAAAGAGAAAGAGGCAACCAATAATAACTAGATCGAGTGTAGAGGCCGAGTACAAGACTATGACACATAAAGTTTGTCAGCTTATTTAGGTTCAGATGTTAGAGGAGTGATAGACCTATAAGCATAGTTGTTATTATCTTACGATACGCGATACGTATCTTACGATACATTTAGTATGGACATAAACGATATGTATCTTATACTTGTATCTTTTTACACCGTATCTTATGATACATAATATGTATTTTACGATATGTTTCAATACACATGATACACACGATATAGAAATCAGACTAAATGGCGTCATTTTGACATCTTTTTTGTTGTTTTGTTATATATATAGAAAACAGTTTTTGTTTGTCTAGTTTTATATTGCCTCTTTGTAACACCTTGAAATGTTTCTTCAAATTAAGAAGGAAGAAAAATACGTATTCTGAGAAGATGTAAATGAGGAGTGAGCACATACAAGAAGTTAAAAAAGAAAAAGAGAGTAAAAAATTGTTGTCATATGAATATGATGATGGTGATGATGATAATGATATTGATGTCATTGAAATTAGATATTAAGAGGAAAATTGGATGAATTATACAAATGAATAATTTTAGATTTTGTCTTAATGAAATATATTGGGTGGATTATTTAATTTTAGTTTGAAATTCGTAGTATTTATAAATCTTGATTCTTGTACTACATGAAATTTAAGTTATTTTTTATAAGTGAGTTATAATATAATTTTTATTATTTTATACACTATATATAACATGATACAATATATTTGAACTCGATACCACTTTGATTTTTAATTGTTAGATAAATAATAATAATTTATATATCTAATTTGTATGACAAGTAAATTGAAATGTTATTTATATCATTTTAGACATTATTTATGTTCATGTATATATATTATATATTTTTAAATGTATTTTTAAAATAAATTACACATATCTATGATACACGATACGATACCCAATACGATACACATTTTTTAAAAAATGATACGGCTTTCGATACACGTTTTCACAACTATGCCAATGAGTCTAGTGATAGACCTATGAGTTTGTATTCCAATAATAACATTGCCCAAAAAACCACGAGTTATTAGCTTGAGTGGTATCTCCCATTGTATTTTTTTAATTAGTGTTATATCATGTAATGTATTGAATACTCTAGGAATGGCAATCTTATACTATTCATTATTTTAATGATATTAATACAAGTACAAGAGAAGAGATGGTTAACTCTCTCTCAACTCTTTTTATAAAGTCTTTCACTTTTCTCTCTCTATTTTCTTCTTAGTTAACTCGCTCTCAACTTCTTTTTTTTTATCACTAAAGTTGTATTATAAACAAGGTACCCGAGGGAGAAAACCCATGTACAAAAAAGGGAAAGGCTACAGAAATCAAGTTCTTAAATCCCCCAAAACAACTATAAAAGAGTCTAAATATATAGGATATTTCTCTTTACAACAAAAATACCATAATCTCAAAAAATTATCCTTAAATACCCAACTAAAGAGCTCTTCCTCATCAAAAGTCCACTTGTTCCTGTCCCTCCAAATACAAGCCACCCTCCACACGCCCCTCAATTCTTTTTTGGCCCGACTACATCTCCAACTAAAAAAAATCTTGTGCCGGTATCACCCAACTACAACCAAAAAGCGAAAAAACCAAGTTCCACACATCACGAGCCATCCTACAATACACAAAAATATGATCCACAATTTCTTCCTCTTCCTTGCACATACAACACCAACTAGAAAGGTGGAATCCCCTCCTTTTAAATTATCCGCCACAAGAATAGCTCCCCAAACCACTGCCCATCAAAAGAAAGCCACTTTCTTTGGAACTTAGAGAGTTCAATTCAAGTGTCAAGTAAACACCTTTTCCTTCAATGATAGAATGATTTGACTAAGAAACCCTTGTTCTTATTCCTCTTCCAATCCATGACATCCTCCCTCCCTTCTTGCAAAAGGCATCTACTCAACAAAATCCATGAGCTCCTCCACCTCCCCCATTTCTCAATCATAGAAATTTCTTCAAAAACAAAAACTCCACACTAAGTTACCCCCCACATAGGCAACACAATCCGCTACCAATGCCTCCTTATTAGAAGTAATGTTGAACAAAGATGAGAATTTCTCTTTGATCTTACCATCACAACACCACGGATCCTCCCAAAATTTGACCATCGAACCTTGCCCCACTTCAAACCTCACCAAATGACTAAACTTCTTTCTCCCCTTTGGATAGCCTTCCACACACCACATCGATGCTCCTCCCTTACTTCCTTCGAATACCACCCCTCCCACTCATTTCCATACTTTGTTACAATGATTAAACTCCTCTCTTTTCTTTCTATCTCTATTTTCTTCTTCTTTGAATGCATTTAACTTATATCATCAGCTTTTTCATGGCTCCACAATCAACACTTTAGCAAATGCACTGATTTTGTGTTTAAACTTCACAGAGCCAGCAGCTTCGCTATTGAAAGTTCAAAATCACAATCTAATATATAACTACTTAAAAAGCTACCAAAGCTGTGAAATGACCAATATCTTTTGTTCAGCAGCTCTTCTCTAGAATGACACTCTACTCTCAACTACTAGTACAGCGCAAACATTTAATCCACACAAACAATATAAGGTAAAGTTCCACCCATCATAACTATTCAAGAAGACTAACTTCAACATCGGCACCAACCATAAAACTAACACCACTTTCTATAATATTTTTGAATTTCTACCACCTGAACCCCTAAAAAAATTGAAATGGCAATTAATAAACAACCACTTGTATTACATCCACAGACTTTTTAAGTTTCCATATGCTCTAAAAACTTTTCCAGACTATAGTAACATTTCGTTCCTTCATATATGATGAGCCCAACTGACAAGAATTTATATATAGGTAATGGCAGTGCCTGTGATTAAATATCCTCACGAGTAGAAAGGGATATCTTTTACACTAAAAACTTTTCTTCTTGATCTTATCAATTGTTAGAATTGTTTTTCTCGAATAAATCATGAATTTTCTAGGATAGTATTAGTATTAAAGATCTCATCGAAAACTTACAGCAGCTTGCCAAACAAAGGCTAAGAGAAAAAAGAGCACGAGTATGACTGGCATAACATTCACGATTGGATTCAAAAAAGCATAGGCCTCGGGCAATTTGGCGAAGAAAAAACTACTCGAATAAAGGGCAGAATTAAGACAGATACAGATCAAACTAAAGATATTAAGCATAACAGACATTTTTTTATTGGAGATAATTGCATTTTGATTGAGTTATTGATATAAGGAAAAATAAAGAAAGTAAGGTAGACCCAAAAACCCTTCTTTTTCTTTGAACTCACCCAATCAAAAATCCTCCAATTCTCAAAGGAGAATAGAAGAAATCATACTTTCATACAATATCCATAGGGACTAGTCTTCACTCATGATGAGTTAAAAGACGATCACTCATTCTTGTAGAAGGCATCAATGAATTCTATTGAATTTTTTAGGAAATCATAACAAAGAACCAATAATATGATAGTAGAGAGGATATTTTAGAGAGTCACCCAGAGATATAGCTTCGGAAGGTGATGTTCCTTAATAGCAAGATGGGACTTTGTCAGGTGATGAAATGATAGTGTTCAAAGGGTTCTGTAAAAGCGTTTTGGGATAAAACCATATGGTAGTCTATTTTCAGAATAATCATGTCTCTTTTTTCCTACTTTTTTTTTTTTGTAAGTCTATTTCTTCCCTACATTTTCTCAGTTACCAGAAGAAGGATTAGATCATTTCCTCGGAAAAATGGGGCAAATATATATATATATATATATATATATATATAATTTGTACAAGCCCAGAAGTATCATACCCCTATAGGGCCTATACTCACTGCTCTCATAGTTCTGATAGTTTAACTGCTTTCCTCCACAATTATTTTAAACAAAAAAGAAGAACGCATAGCAACAAACAGTAAAAATGGGAATTTGTCTTTAAAAAAACTTAAAAAATTGTAGAGAAAATAAAAACTACACAAAATGCACAGTTCATTAAACGATTCAAATCAAAGATACATTCACCGCAAGCAAGTGTTTGATTTGATTAAGTACCATCTCCCATATTTTATACAAGCAATTCAAATTTAATATAAAATATAAAGCAATATTTTATGATTCCCGGAAGAATTCATAAAATTAACAATGGTTTCATAGCACAAAAACAGTGCCAATACACCCAATCGATCACCAGAAAATATCAAAGCAATAAAACTAAAACTCGAGATTATATAGTAAACCCTAATAGAAATTCAACCAAACGACACAGCATCGGGGAGAATTGACAGCAGGAGCATAAAAAGAGTTCAGAAAGAAGTTTTAGAGATAGAGAAACAACACCTTGAGAGAGACACAGACCGATCTGAAGAAAGAACAGAAGAATTGGTGGAGAAGAGATTCAGACCTGGACGAAGCGCAAAACAAACACAAACGGTAACGTTTGAAGGGTGAAGCCGAGGATATGCATATGGCAATTTTGCTAGGTGCCTGACAGCCTCCGAGCCGAGCCGTTCATTATAGTGGTGACTTGAAAATTTGTTATTTAGTTTATAAAAATAAATTGTCTTTTTTTTTTTATAGACATTTCTTATACTTTTTTTTTAATTGACCTTTGTATTCTCGAAGTCGAGGAATATATTTTTTTATATATTAAAATTTTAATTTAATTTACAAATATAAAATATATTTTTGATGCAAGAAGAAGTGTATGCATTGATTTTCAAAGAATTAAGTGAAAATGAGTAAAATTACCAACCCAATTGATGCTGCACTTTTTGGCCGATGTAGATTAGAGGACCACCGAATTGGCTCCGATGGTAGCCGTTCTGATGCTTAAGTTAATAAAACTGAATTAAAAAACTGTAATGAAAGCCAAATGATGAGCATAGAAAATAAAGCGTACCTTTAGGGTTTAATTTATAAGTGGTGGCTTTCCTAAGTTGATTAGGATTTGGAGTCATGAAAGTAGGGATTTGATCACCGGAGTAAGGCAGTTACCTTGTTGGATATTGTAATAATAAAGATAATCATGTGTGACAGTTTCCTTGTAGAAGACTGTTTCCTTATTCTCTACTCGACAGATCTTTAAGGTGGCGATGAGCTCTGAATCACGAAGAGTACTCTGAAGGTCTGTGCTCAGACCTGTAAGTTCAGCAAGGATGTAGATATGCTCTGGAGGTATGTGCTCGGCACTTTAAGTTCTTTAGGTTTGTTCGGAATGGCCGAGCACGGTTGATCTGTAGGCATACTTGTCAAGTGATGATTGGTCTGTTACTTTGTGGTATATCAGTTACTCCCCCCCCCCCCCAAGTCCTAGTTCGATGTCAACAAGCAATTAGGGCTATGTGATTTTGGAAAGCTATGCGCCCTGTCTGTTCGTTTTCCAAGGTGACTGTTGGTGTATCATGTATTGCACAACCGATGGTTGGGCTTTCAAAACCATTATTGTAGATAACCGTCATAGCGGTTCGGCTTGGTGGGCCCATACTTTTGTACACATATAAATAAGGGGGAAGGTTTGAAATGACTCTTTCGTTGCCATTTTCACTATATCAGAAGAATTTTTTGCCATTATTGGGTTTGCGCGACCTTGAAGTTTGAAAAGTACCCTTTGTCTGAGGCTCTGGTCTAGAACAGGTTCGACCAGTTTTCCTTTTCTTTTCATTTTTCAATTAAGAACTCTATCCTCCCTGTTTTCTTTTTTAGCAATGTCTGCTCCTTCTTCATCTTTCGGTATTAGTGACAGCATAGGGAACCCTTTGGAGACGGCTACGCCATCTCATGTAGAAAATGTAGGTAATCTTACTGTCGATGATATTGGGAATAAGTCTGTAGGATCCCCCCACAGTCCTGAGGTTAGGGTAGTCGATGCCTTTATAGAACCTAGAGATAGGGTTGGAGAAGCCTCTAGTAGGCATTCCTAGAGAGAAGAGGGCAAAAGCACTGTTACCTAGAGCCTATTAGAGGAGTGAAGGGTAAAGTATAATTTTCCCTCAAATGTCACGTGTAGGGTACCGAGCCCACTAGACCGTCCTTACGATATCGAAGATGGTGAGATCTGTGTTTATCTCACTTGGTTTGAGATGGGTTTAAGGCTTCCACTGCCTGATTTAGTTAGGCAGTTTTTCTGTTGGTTCAATCTTTGCCCTGCCGACCTTAACCTTAATAGTTGGCAACACCTCTTAGGGTTCATAGTGTTAAGGTATTTGAACGATGTAGATGTATAGGTAGATCTGATCCGTAGTAATATGGATCTGAAGTATATGAGGTCGGAAGGCATTTTCTATATGTATTTCGAGAAGGGGTTCAGATTTCTATCCTCTGTACCCACTTCTAATAAAACTTAGAAGAAGTGATACTTCTTTGTTGGAAGAGGATGGGAGCGTGAAGACTTCCAAGACCATATCTCAACATTCCCTCATATCAAAAGACATAAGGGTGAGACCCATTTTTCTTTCGGCCATTTTGGCTCTGCTCTGACTTCCAAAATGCTTAACTAAAATGGTTTTTCCTGTTTTTGTGCAGATAGGAGTGCTTGGAAGAAATCCATCTTTACCACTGAATTTCAAGATCAGTATCGTCAGCTTCTTTAGACCTCCAACCGAGCTCATACCATCATCGTCACTCCGGAGAATTTGATGGCTGCTAACGCTCATACCGTAGAGCTCAGGAAAAAGCTAACATCAAGGTGGACAGAACCGGAGCCACAGTTGGTGGGGGAGGCTTCTTCCCAATTCGAGCCTGAGCCTCCCTTGCAGGTCAAAAGAAGGAGGTTGATTTCTGCCTCCCCAGAACACACTCCACCAGAGGGTGAGAGGGAGGCTCCAACCCCAATATCAATGGTCCCTCCTGCCCCATCAGTCCCGAACAAACAGACTGAGAAGGGGAAAAAGGCTACCCAAGCCCCCCAACAGCCTGAGGGCTTAGATTACCAGATTGCCAAGAAGTCTTTTGACAACATCTGGTCCAAGGGCCCTCATCGGTATAGGGGAAGAATCTTGAGAAGCTAATGACCAAGATGATGAGTCCATATGAAGGTAACTTCTGAAGTCTTTTTCGTCCTTCTTTTGTTTGTTTGTGTACTTGGCTTGATCTGTTTACTTTGTATCGTGCACAGTATGCATAGTTTGGCTGCTCTGATGGTGACTCCTCGGAATTCGGAGGAAGTTGAAAAACTTAAGGCCGAACTGGATGAAGTCAAACTGCAACTCGGAATAGCTCAGTCCAAGGCTCATGTTGCAGAGAAGAGTTTGAAAGAGGCCAACAACAACTTGGCCGTTCTAGAATCTGAGAGGGATTTGCATGCTCGGGAGGCTGAAGGACTTCAGAGGGAGATACTTGATCTTCGAAGCTCCTTTGATCAGAAGCTCCAGGACGCAGTTGATCATGCCAAGACTGAGACTGAGGCGAAAATGAGGGAGGAAGTTGAGAAGATGGGTGACGAGCTGATCCAATTCGGCTTTGAGAACTTCCAATCCAAGTTTCTCCTCAAGTTTCCTGATTTCAATGTGTCGTCGATTGTTGCTCTCGGAGCTGCTCCTCCTGCTGCTGCTCTGAGCAGGGAAGACATGGCCACGCCTTCGGACCCTGCCCCTTTTGACAAGGCTTAGGACCTTTTTGTATAAATTTTTTTTTTTTTTTTTGAACTTCAATGTACTAGGCCATATTTATCAATGGAACAATCTTTCTTCAGATTTTTCAGTGTCTTCGCTCTGGAATTTGTGAATTTTGAGAGTTGTTATGATTGCCAAGTAGACTCTGCATTGTCCTAAGTTTATTGATGCTCTGTAGTGTATAAATGGGCTTCGGCCCTTGGAACTTGTAACTGAAGTAAGTAAACATGTTCAGGAACTAACTATAATTCCTTGATCGGTCATGGATAATGGGCTGCCTTCCGAGCTGTATAACTTGCAATAACTTGAACCAAATTGTAACAATTATACAAGTTTCTCGAAAGTAGGAAAATAATAATAAGCAACTGAGCCTGGGTTCTGAAATTGGAGGCATTTGAATCTAGATTTGTACTAAGCAACTTGAACGGCAGGCTTTGTAGAAGCTAACCATCCAGGGCTTTACTACCGAGCTAAAAGACTTGTATAGAAAAAATCTTTGATAATCAGCACCTTTCTTTAGAACTAACTGATGAGAGCTTTAAGCAACCTGAATCATAACAATCGGTTGGAATAGGTGTCCGATTGAAAGAATGTTTGTAGCTATGTAGAAGAGCAACTGAATTAAGCATTTTCCCTTTAGCTTGGGAAATAACCAAGTAGTTTTAGTGAGGTGGATCATACAAGAGGTCTGTACATTGAGATGGACCAGACATGAGGTCTGTACATTGAAATGGACCAGACATGAGGTCTGTACATTGAAATGGACCAGACATAAGGTCTGTGCATTGAGATGGACCAGACATAAGGTTTGTACATTAAGATGGACCAGACATAAGGTTTGTCCTTTGAGATGGACCAGACATAAGGTTTGTACATTGAGATGGACCATACATAAGGTCTGTACATTGTGATGAACCAGACATAAGGTCTGTGCATTAAGATGGACCAGGCATAAGGTTTGTGCATTGAGATAGACCAGACATAAGGTCTGTACATTGAGATGGACCAGACATAAGGTCTGTACATTGAGATGGAAACACTTCATGGAATTTTTTAAAGGAAAAATTCTTTATTGATAATACTTCTGTAAGTGTTCTATATTCCAAGGTCTGGGAACAAGTTTCCCATCCACGCTCTCTAACCAATAAGTGGTAGGTCTGACTATCTTTGTTACTCGATAAGGGCCTTCTTAGTTGGGTGATAGCTTTCCCATGGTGGGATCCTTGGTGTTTTAAAATACTCTTCTTAGGACAAGGTCTCCAACTTAGAAACTGGTAGGTTTAAGCCCCAGCTTAGAGTGGCTGACCATCCTATGCTGATATGCTTCCATCCTGACCCTGGCTTGCTCCCTCTTTTCTTCAAGTAAGTCCAAGTTTTCTACGAGCTGCTGATCATTGGTCTCCTAGTCGAAAGTCTTAGTCCTTAGGGTAGGCATTCGAATCTCAACAGGGATCACTGCTTCGGTGCCGTAGGCAAGCGAGAATGGAGTTTCCGATGTTGGAGTTCTTCTAGTTGTTCTGTAAGCCCAGAGCACTCCAGGGAGTTCTTCAACCCATTTTCCCTTAGCCCCTTCCAATCTCTTCTTAAGAGCGTTAAGGATCGTTCAGTTGGTGACCTCTGCTTGCCCATTGGCTTGGGGATGACCAAATGAGGAGAAATGTTGATTGATATGTAGGTCTTGGCAGAATTTTTTTAAGATTTTGCCAGCAAATTGAGTACCGTTGTCTAAGAGGATCACTCGTGGTATGCCGAACCTGCAGACTATATTCTTCCAAGTGAAACTTTTGACTTCCTTCTCTGTAATGTGTGTTAATGGCTCTGCCTCTACCTATTTTGAGAAGTAGTCAATAGCTACTAGTAGATATTTCTTGTTCGGTGTAGCTTTAGGCAATGGGCCTATGATATCCATCCCCCACTGTGCAAAAGGTCATGGGCTTGTGATAGGGATAAACTCATGGTGGGGCTGGTGTTGGTAGGGAGCGAACCTTTGGCACTTGTCACATTTTCGGGCGTATTCTTTCGCCTCCCTCAGCATCCCAGGCCAATAGTAGCCTTGTGTTAGGGCTCGGTGTGCTATGGTTCTACCCCCATTATGATTTTCACATATTCCTTTATGAATTTCTGCCAGGACATACTGGGACTCTTCTAGAGACAGGCATTTTAATAGTGGTTGAGAATACGATCTTTGGTACAGCCTTCCATTCATGATAAGGTACCGAACTGCTCTGATTCGGACCTTTTTGCCTTGTTTTTATCCTCTAGGAGGAGCCCTTCTTCCAAGTACTGGAGGATGGGAGTCATCCAGTTCTGAGGTTGTTCTATACTCTGGACGACTTGGATCTCTTCGATGTTAGGCCTTGGCTGATAAAAGATTCTTAGCGTAGTATCCCCTTCTGACTTCATGTGGGACACCATGTTTGCCAAGGCATTAGCTCTGCAGTTCTGACCCCTTTCTATTTTTTGGATTGAGAATGCTTGGAAGGAGCGTTTCAACAAGTTGACCAGTTCTGAATACCGAAGCATTCTGTCATCTTTGATAGAAAATTCTCCCTAAACTTGGCTGACCACCAATTGGGAATCAGAGAAGACTTCAAGATTCTGAGCCTCATATTCTCGTGCTAACTTCATTCCTAAGATAAGGGTTTCGTATTCTGCTTCATTGTTGGAGGCTTTGAATCCCAGGCTAACTGCCTTCTCTACTATGAGCCCATCGGGGGATTGCAACACCAAACCGACTCCAGAGCCATGGTTGGTGGATGATCCGTCAGTATAAAGCTGCCATGTCCCTAAACTTTCAAAAATTTGGGCTCTGTTTTGCAGTGCTAGAGTAAACTCGGCAACAAAATCAGCCAAGGCTTGCCCTTTAATTAAGATTCGTGGAACATAGGATATGTCAAACTCCCTTGGTTCCACTGACCACTTGACTAATCGCCCTGAGACTTCAGGCTTTCTCAGTATTGACTTCAGGGGGTAGGCAATTGGGACTTCAATGGGATGTGCTTAGAAATAAGGTCGTAGCTTCCGAACATATATTATTAGCGCGAAGGCCAATTTTTCAATCTCGGGGTACCGCTTCTCTGTATCTAATAATGCTCTGTTGACATAAAATATGGGCCTCTGAATGCCCCTATCTTGCCTGACCAGTACAGAGCTGACGGCGTTCTCAGAGACTGCTAGATTGGCTTTGATAAGAGCTCAGGTGAAGCTAAGTACTCCTTCAATTCTTGAAAGGATTTTTCACATTCTTTCGTCCACTACAGAGCTTTGTTACCTTTCAGAGCTTTGAAGAATGGTAGGCAACGATTAGTGGATTTGGAGATAAATCTACTCAGAGCTGCTATTTTGCCATTCAGAGTCTGAATGTCTTTCTTGGTCTTTGGTGAATCCAGTCCAACCAGAGCCCCAATTTGAGTGGGGTCTGCTTTTGTACCCCTCTGAGAGACAATGTACCCTAGAAATTTTTCCTTTGTTACATCGAAGGTGCACTTTGAGGGATTGAGCTTCATCTTGTACTGCCTCAAGATATCAAATGCTTGAGTCAGGTGCTGGATGTGGCTGCCCTTCCGTAGGCTCTTGAACAACATGTCATCAATATAGACCTCCATGGTACTGCCAATCAGAAGGCTGAACATCTAATTAACCAGACGCTGGTATGTGGCCCCAGCATTCTTTAGTCTGAACGGCATCACTCTATAACAATAGAGACCTCGTTCGGTTATGAATGTTATCTTTTCCTAGTTTGGAGGGTACATCTGGATCTGATTGTATCTTGAATAGGCATCCATGAAGCTCATGAGTTCTTGCCCTGTAGTAGCATCAACTAGCTGATCTATCCTTGGTAAAGGAAAGCTATCTTTGGGACAAGCTTTGTTGAGGTTTGTACAATCAACGCAGACTCTCCACTTCCCATTTTTCTTCTTGACCAAAACAGTGTTTGCTAGCCAATCAGGATAAAATACCTCTCGTATCATCTTGGCATCAAGTAGCCTTTAGACCTCTTCGTTGATAATCTGATGCCACTCTAGAGCGAGTGGCCTTCTTTTCTGTTTTACTAGTGGGTGGTCTAGATCCACTATTAGTTTATGAGTGATGAGGTCTAAATCTATACCTTCCATATCCTTCGTTTCCCAGGTTAACACAGAGAGGTTTTTTTTCAAGAATTCTACCATCTCATCCTGCTCAGCAGGTGTCAGGTCTGGGCCTATCTGTAGGTAGCGCCCTTGGGGTTCCAAGTTGACCAGTATTTTAATGGGTTCCCCTATGGGCTTGGCCTTGTTGTCCTTTTCTCTAGAGCTTAGTGGCTCGTCAATTCTGGAAGGGCAGTCTTCTGCCTTGTGATAGTGGGAGTAGACTGGATCCCCACATTCACGGGTATGTAGTAATTGCTATTTGGGGGCCTTGACCTTGAGTGCGAGAGCATGACATTCTCTAGAGGTTGGCTAGCATCCCCTGATAGAGTAGACAGTTTGATTGTGGACGTACTTTAGGCATTGGTGGAAGGTCGAGGTGACTGCTCCCATCTGATGTAGCCAAGGTCTCCCAATTATGACATTGTAGGGGGATTTGACATTCAGAACCATGTATTCGGTTACTGTGGTTTTTTGTCCGTCCCCTTCTCTAGCAGTGGTGGCAAGGTCAATCCTTCCTAACGGAGTGTTGAGATTTCCATCAAAACCTGTCATGATTACACCATTGGGCTTGATGGCACTGGGGTTGAGCTTCAGCTGCTTGAAAGGTTCGTAGAACAGAACGTTCGTAGAACAGAACGTTCGTTGAACTCCCAGTGTCTACGAGGACTCTTCGAATCTCAAAGTTGACAATTTTAAGGGAGATGACAAGGGCATCACTGTGAGGACAATGTACTCCTACCAGGTCTTGATCCGAGAACTGGATTTCTGGCACCGGCTTTAATCTTTTCTCCACATTAGAGATTTGTATGATGCTGGGAGTAGCTCTGGCCTCCCAAGCATACTATTTCCTTGATCTGTTGGAAGTTCCTGTTATAAGGGAATCTGCATGTAGGATGAAGATTACTTGGTTGTTCTGCTGTGGAGGCTCATTACGTCCTTCCTTTTTCTCCTGCCTCTGGTTAGGCCTCCTTTACTAAGGCTTATCATCGCGGGGGTTCTGCCCTCCGTCCTGCTTGATGAATTCCTATAGTCGCCCTCTCCTTATAAGCTGCTCAATCTCGTGCTTAAGAGCCTTACATGTGTTGGTTGTGTGCCTGCGATCCTTTTGGAAATCACAATACTTGCTTTGATCCCTATAGCTGGGGTCACCTTTCAAAGGTTCTGGCTATCTCAAGTTTTCCCGAGATCTGACTTGCCGTAGTATGTTGTTTGGAGAGGTGTTCAGAAGAGTAAAATTGGTGAACTCTCTTAGCCTTGAATTATATAAAGTTCTGGGCACCACTCTTTTTTCTGGGCTTCTCACTCTCTTTCTAGCCGTACTAAGGTCCCTCCTCTGATCGTCCTTCCTCTGATTGTCTTTCTTCTGGTCATCTTTCTAGGCTTGCTCCTTAATCTTTCGTGAGGTGTCTTTGGCTTCTTCTAGGTTGATGTATTTCCTTGCTCGGTCAATGAAGGCTGCCATGTCGGCAGGGGGACTTTTTGTCAAGGAATCCCTAAAGCTTCCCCGTGCAAGACCAGAGGCCAAAGCAGCTACAAGGAAACTGGAACTGCAGTCTGTAATCTCAGTGAGTTCGGCATTAAAGCGCGCAATGTACTCTCTAAGGGACTCTTCCTTTGTCTACTTTACATTTAACAAGAATTCAAGACCTTTCCTCAGCCTCTTGCTGGTCATGAATCTGTCCAAGAATCGCCTGCCGAGCTCATAGAAACTGGAGACTGAGTTCGGTGGGAGGTGGTGAAGCCACTTCAGAGCAGTACCCTTAAGGCTGGTTACGAATGTTTGGCACATAAAGGCGTCAGAAGTGCCGTGTAGGGCCATGGTGTGCTGGTAGTGGGAAAGGTGGTCCCCTGGATCCCCTGTCCCATCATAAGGAGTGAATTTCAGGACAACAAACTTCTTCGGCCTCTCCTCGGCCATGATAGCAAGGGTGAAATGTATGGCAAACCTTCCGAGCAGCCTTGCCAACTCGTCCTGCTCTGGAGGGTTTTGAACACCCCTCATAACGACAGTGCGGTCCATAGATTCTGCAACTTCTTCAGCTTTTGGTGGGCCTCTTGGCAAGATAGGTTGCTGCGAGTCAAGCCTTGCGGCTTCAGGGCCTATTTGGACAAGATGATCTTGGCCCACAACTGGGAGATTATTTTGGTCCCCTTGGACTGGAGGTGTAGGGGCCACTTGAGGTTGAGACTCTTGTGGTGCTGGGTTTAATCCTGAGGCCCCAAGGGTTAGAGCCCTAGTGGTGCTTTGATAATGCACTTTTGGGATAAAGATCGCTATCCCTCTGCCGGCAGTTGCCGACGGCTGGGGATCTCCATGAATGTGAGTAGTAATAGGAGGTTGTTGGTCGATTATGTTGACGGGTGGATTCGAAGGATTAGCCTCACGATTTTGAGTGAGCATCGCCAGAGTTCTGGATATGGCTAGGAGTTGCTCTTGCATCAACTGGTTTTGCCGTTTGACCTGGTCGAGCTCTTGCCGCACGGGATCAATCGTTTGTCCTCTTCCTCGTCCGGCAGGCGGTCGGGGTTGAGGGTTTTGAGGATTTTGAGTATTCTTTCTTGGTCAAAGATTGTGAGCCATAATCCTTTAGCAAAAAGGAGAATGGGTTTGAATCAGTAGAGCACTTGGTGATTGTCGTTTCCCACAGACGGCGCCAAACTGATGCTGCATTTTTTGGTCAATGTAGATTCCAAGCTGGGCTCCCTGAAGAACACTCAAAGAAGAAGATCAGAAAACCACCGGATTGGCTCCGGCGGTAGCCGCTTCGATGCTTAAATTAATAAAACTAAATTGAAAGACTGTAATGAAAGCCAAATAATGAGCATAGAAAATAAAACGTACCTTTAGGATTTAATTTATAGGTGGTAGCTTTCCTAAGTTGATTAGGATTTGGAGCCATGAAAGTAGGGATTTGATCACCGAAGTAAGGCAGTTACCTTGTTGGATATTGTATCAATAGAGATAACCATGTGTGGCAGTTTCTTTGTAGAAGACTGTTTCCTTATTCTTTGCTCGGCAGATCTTTAAGGCGGCGATGAGCTCTGAATCACGGAGAGTACTCTGAAGGTCTATGCTCAGACCTGTAAGTTCTGCAAGGATGTAGATATGCTCTGAAGGTATGTGCTCGGCCCTTTAAGTTCTGTAGGTCTGTTCGGAATGGCCGAACACGGTTGATCTGTAGGCATACGTGTCAAGTGATGATTGGTCTGTCAGTTTGTGGTATATCACCAATAATAAATAAATAAAAAGTGAAACTACATAACGTATTTGTGTAATTTTTTCTTTTTAAATAAGTACAAGAATTTGTTCATAATTTTTTTATGAGTAAGTAAAAAAAAGGGAAAAAAAAATTAGAAAGTCCTTAAAATAATTTTTTCAATCCAAAAAGTTTATGATATATTTAAAAGATTTAAAAAATAAATTTTTAATACAAAAAATTTTGAATGTTAACTTTCATCTTAATACCGTTAAAAAATATTATTGATTAGACCAAAATAACCTTCAAGATAAATTTTAAAAAATACTAAATAATAGATAAAAGAAATTCTTCAATCCTAAAAAATCATAACATTTATTTATTTATCTAGAATGCCTACAAAATAAATTTTCATTTTATAAAATATTATGATTTTTTGAGATTGAAAATTTTATTTTATACATTTTTTAGTATTTTTTTTCTAAAATATATCTTGAATGTTATTTTAGTATAATCAGTAATATTTTTTAACGGTGTTAAAATAAAAATTAACATTTAATAGAGTTGTGCCACTTGTGAAAAAATTCTTATCAACCTTGATGATTTTGAATAGCCTTGACATTACTTAAAAGAAGGAATATTTGTAACATAATGTTTGGAATAGGAAATCAAATGAAAAATTACATTAAAAAAGAAGGGAAATTTTTCATCTTGCTTTTTGAAACTGAGAGAAATTGAAACTAGAAAAATCAATTTATCGACTTAGTAGGGTTCCTTATTCCAAGAAATGCTAAATCTCAAGCTTTCAAACATGAAAATAATGTCAAATATTAGATCTATTTCCGGTCTACCACTTTCACCATCTCACATAAACAAAACCGACACTGGATAGTAACTTCTTTTTCCTTTTTAATTTCTCAATCTGTTTATTAGTAAGAAAATACTCATTTGTACACACAATTAATGTGCCATCAGAGCTTTTAAATTTTCCAGTTTATTGAAGGAATACCAAAAATTAACTAATAAATTAAAGCACAAATCAGAGGTAGGTCCTTGTTTTAAAATACATTCATCGATGATTGCACAAGATATTGTTTTGTTTACTTATTGAGAAGTAAAGATAAGGCATTGAAAATGTTTAAACATTTTAAGAATGAGGTTGAGAACCAACTTGATAGAAAAATCAAGGTGATAAGAAGTGGTAGAGGTGGTAAATATGAAGAATCTTTTAGTGAGTTTTGTTCACAACATGATATTATACACCAAACAACTGCACCCTATTCACCTCAACAAAATGGGGTCGTTGAACGTAAGAACAAAACTTTAAAAGAAATGATAATGCATTGTTATTAAGTTTTGGACTACCTCAGAATTTATAGGGAGAAGCAATCCTTTCCGCAAATTATATTCTCAATCGAATACCTCAAAAGAAAACCAATAAATCCCCTTATAAGTTGTGGAAAGGTCGAAGACTTTCTTACAAATACTTAAAAGTGTGGGGGTGTTTGACTAAAGTGGCAGTACCTATACCTAAAAAGGTTAAAATAGGACAAAAAATAGTTGATTGTGTTTTCATTGCGTATGCTCATAACAATAGTGCATATCGCTTTTTGATTCATAAATCAAAAATTTTCAATATGCATGTCAATACTATTATTGAGTCAAAGAATGCATCATTCTTTGAACATGTATTTCCTTATAAATCGACAGAGGAGTCGAGTTCAATTAAAAGAACTTATGATACTGCAATAAGTAGTAGTCAAGACCAACAAGATGATGATGAACCTTGACGCAACAAAAGAGTTAGAATATCAAAATCTTTTGGTCTAGATTTTCTAACATATTTTTTAGAAGATGAGCCTCAAAACTTTAAATAAGCAATGTCAAGCCCTAAAGCTCCATATTGGAAAGAAGCTATAAACGATGAAGTAGAATCCATTCTGCAAAATCATACGTGGGAACTAGTGGATCTTTTACCAGGTTCAAAACCTCTTGGATACAAATGGATATTCAAGAAGAAAATGAAAGCAGATGGATCTATTGATAAATATAAGGCCAGACTTGTTATCAAAGGATACAAGCAAAAGAAAGGCTTTGACTATTTTGATACATATTCACCAGTTATGAGAATATCATCCATTCAAATATTAATAGCTATTGTAGCTATACACAATCTTGAGATACATCAAATGGATGTAAAGACAACTTTCTTAAATGGTGATTTAGATGAAGAAATATACATGGAACAACCCAAAGGGTTTATTGTTCCAAGTCAAGAAAAGAAAGTTTGTCGACTTGTTAAATCCCTTTATGAATTAAAGCAAGCACCAAAGTAGTAGCATGAGAAATTTGATAGTATAATGATGTCAAATGGGTTCAAAATCAATGAGTGTGACAAATGTGTATATATCAAGAACACCGAACATGGGTTTGTCATTATTTGTTTCTATGTTGATGATGTGCTCATTATGGTAGTAATAATGAAGTCATTAAAGCTACCAAGAAAATGTTAAACAATAAGTTTGACATGAAGGACTTAGGTGTTGCCTATATTATACTTAGGATAAAGATCTCTAGAACATCAGATGGAATGATATTATCTCAATCACATTACATTGAGAAATTCTCAACAAATTTAAACAAGATGATAACAGTCCAGCAAGAACACATGTAGATGTAAATCTACATTTATCCAAGAATAATGGAAAAAAACATATATCAACTAGAATATGCACAAATAATTGGCAGCCTAATACATGTCATGAATTGTAACCGTCTAGACATAGCTTACGCTGTCAGCAAATTGAGTAGATACACAAGTAATCTAGGTCCGGACCATTGGAAGGCAATAGTTAGGGTTTTGAGGTATTTGAAATACACCCAAAACTATGGATTACACTACTCAAAATATCCAGCAATACTTGAAGGATACTATGATGCAAATTGGATATCCGATACCAAATACTCAAAGTCCACAAGTGGTTATTTGTTTACACTTGGTGGTGGAACGGTATCATGGAAATCTTCTAAACAAACATGCATTGCTAGATCCACAATAGAATCTGAGTTTATTGCACTTGATAAAGCTGGTGAAGAAGCTGAGTGGCTTCGTCACTTCCTAGAAGATATTCCAATGTGGCCAAAACCTGTGCCTGCTATCTATATTCATTGCGATAGTCAATCAGCGATTGGTAAGGCACAAAGTCATATGTATAACGATAAGTCCCGACATATTCGTCGAAGACATAATGCCGTGAAACAACTTCTTTCTTATAGTATTATGACCATTGAATACATAAAATCAAAAGATAACATTGCGGATCCGTTAACCAAAAGTTTGACCAGAGAGCAAGTGAATAAATCATCGAGGGGAATGGGCTTAAAGCCTATGCACTAAGAGTCGCCATAATAGCAACCCAACCTAGCTGATTGGAGATTCCCAAGATCTAGGTTCAAAGGGACAATCGAATTATGTGAGACTCATTAAAGATCACTATGGAAATAAAATCTTCTACCTATTCCCATGATAAGAATAGTGATGTCTGTAGCGTTGAAAAGGATAAGTTAAGCTTCTAATGATTCTTATACCTTGTTAATATACAAGTGAGGTATAGCAAGATACTCTTAATAAGAAATCACCTATATGAGTGTGAACTGGGTCGGTTCTATGAGAATGATAAAAGCTAAATTCTTTAGGAGCACTCATGAAACTAGGAATTGTTTAGGGCTAAAATGAACACAATCATGAGAACCAACTGTGTCAGGAAAGATTCTGTGTGAATGTTGTTGTCTTGATTTACACAAATGATTGAACAGTTCAAGACATCATGTTCACTAATCAATCAGTAACCTCGATATCATTTCACAAAGAAAGGTTCAAGGCCACAAGCTACCTTCCTCTATGCAGAAAATTTTCAACTGAACTCTCTCTTAGTGTCTGCATGTCATTTGCATTATTTTCAGTCAATTTCATTCATATGGGGGGTTGTTAGAAAAATGGGTTTTTTGAGCATTATAATTAGCTATCTTTGAGCTAAAATTAAAGTAGGTCCCACAAATTAATTTTAGTAGGTCCACATGGGAATGTGTTCTCCTCCATGAGAAGATTAAGATTATACATTTGGTTGCTCAAAACCATTAAGGAGTGAATGAAAAATTGCCTCCAAACATCACCACTTGAAAATTATAACAAAAGCTTGAAACTTATGCAAAAAGCTTGTGTCCCACATAGGATGGGTATAAGACTTTTAAAGAGTATATATACACATACCTTAGAGGAGGGTTTGGACCTCAAGGGGTACCCAAGTTTTGTGCATGAGGGGAAGACCTAAGCAAATGCTTAGACCACCACACGCGCGCCGCCGCCCAGCACCGAACCGGGTCAGGCTCGGGTTCAGATCAATAATAAGGATTGAGGAACTAAGTCATTATGTCTATATAGTCTATAATTTTCAAAATTATTCTAGTAAATTGCATCTAAATAAGCGTCCTGAGATTTTTTAAAACAAATACAATTGATCTGTAACGGTTTCATCGTCAAATATGGATTAAACTCAAATTTGGCCCAAATTTAATAGGTCAAATATGGGCAAGTAAAATATGGGTCAAGTTAACCCAAATTCAACCCATTAACCCATGTTTAATCTTCTCTTATTATATATTTTTATTTTATAACCCATTGTCTAAACTTTTTTAAAAAAAAAATTCTTTCTTTAATATGTAGAATAAAGGTGCACAAAAAATCGAGAACTGTAAATCCGAACCAATCCAAACCGAATGGGTTAAATTGAGTCGGTTTTAAAGATAGTTTGGGTTGGGTTAATACTAGAACCGCAATATTCAGGTTAGTTCCGGTTTAAAGTTTGAGTAAACCAACCCAACCTAAGAACCGAACTCCAAATAAAAAATATTTTAAAAATAATTAAGAAAATTATATATATAGTGTGATTTACAAGTATCATATTTATATATATATATATATTATATTATACATTTACGACATTAATATTATATATATTTATATTTATATAAATAATCAAGATATATATATATATATAATATTTCATTATCTAGTTGTGTGTGGACTCATGAGTAAGGTCTTTACCTCGTTGTCGACAAACAATCAATTACCTTTATTTTATATTTTATAATAAAATACATAATATATGCGTGCTTATATATATATATATATATATCAATTTAAATTCATATTCATTAGGTACAAATAAATTGATCTACTAATACTTCTACAACATAACTCTATTCATTGGCATATATATCAAATGATCTCCATGTACCGCACCACCTAACCAATTTCATTATATATATATATATATAAAAACTGTTGTATATATAATATATATGTATATGTATATAACATATATACATACATATGCATATATAAACTTATATATATCATATATATAATTTGTTATATATAAAATATATATAATATGTGTATAAAATGTATAAAAACAAACATACATAAACATATATATATATATGTAACTTGTTGTATATATAAACTCTTATAATCTTATATAATATATGTAACATGTTATATATATATATATATATATATATATATATAACATGTTACATATAAATATACATATATATAACCTACTATATATATATGTTATATACATATTATATATATTTTATATATAAAATATATATAATATGTATATAACATATATACATTATACATACATATAATTGAAACCGAATACTCAATTAATGAATTATATAAGAATTTTATTAAACATATACATTTCTTCTATTTAAACACTATTGTAATTTTATATTACAAAAATATATATATATATATATTTGTATATATGAAATAAAGCATTAAAAATATTTATATATATTTATTTAGAGTTTTATTATATATTTTAATATTAAATAATTTTTTATATATATTTTTTTTAAAAAATCTCGTTTAGAGTAATCGTTTTAGGTTTCTAATTGTCTTAAGATGAGATCGTAAAAAATAAAAATAAGGTATCAATTATTATATAACCCATTCATTACTCATTCAAAACTCATTTTTTATCCATATAAAATATTAGTTTTCTCATCCAACTCATACTTAACCCATATTTTAAATGTATCACTCAAAATTCATTAATGATTAGACGAGTTTGAACAATTTGAATAAAATTTATCACCCAACAAAAAGAAAATAAGTGACCTACAAATTCCAAAGCACAATGTTGTTTAAGCATGCTATTGTAAAAGATTAGTCAATAGACCCTCGCACCCAAAGCAAAAATCGTACCACTATAAAAGACACTCAAGATGGCATTGATTATACAATAGTACTCGTATTGTCTACATGCACTTCCTGCAATAGTATGTTTTAAAGGGAGCATACACATGAATTCACAAGTCCTTTATTTTTTATTTTTAACAAAGAAAACAGTACTAAAAAGATACCATAATTTAAAACTGCCAAAAAATAAAAATAAAAACCTGTTAGGGCTAAGCAATTCCCACTCCCACTTGTCCATTTGCATTTCAAAATGTACAATTTTAATTATTAAAAGAAATATTTTTGGGGAGTTGAGAGTACAAGTGTTCAAAAAGGAGCCGAACTATAATGAATGCAAATACAAACCTATAAAATACACACACTCGTATCTGTGTATATAATCATATATAATTACAATTAACCTTATTATAATTAATAGACATTGAGATAAAAAGCTTATTAAATATTAAGATTTTCACTCTTAATTTTCGATAAAAAAAAATTAAAATTTATATACAACTTTTTTGTGATATTTTGATATTTTATAAAAAAAAAATATACATTTATTTATTTTTAATGCCCTTAAAAAATATTATCCTTTTAAAATTAAGAATTTGTATTTGCTAGTGTCATAATTTCTTACACTTATAATACTTTTAACTTCAATTATATAAAATTAATAAATATAATTATCAAAACATACCATATATGTAAATATATATATATATATACATAAATACATATATAACTATTTTAACTCTAATAATTAATATTATAAAAAATATAATATTAATTATAAGATAATAAATTATTAATTATTAACTATAAAATCAAGTTAATTTCTTAAATATTTAATAATTATTAGAGATTATTAATTTATTAAATTTTAGTTTTAAGAGTCAAGAGGACATCCTCACAATTTACTGTTTTGCTCTTCCTCTTCCTCATTGCAAGCCAATTCTTTTTTTTTTTTTTTCCTGGAAGTTTATTCAATTCAATGAAAAAAAAATAAAGTCGCTTTACAGCAAGAAAGATTCTATGTCAAATGATGGACAACCATGTCCTTTCCCATGGTCCTCACTCGTTTTCATCTTTCTCTTGCCATTTCAACACTAGAACAGAAGTTAGTGTATTGATTGATTAAGTACTTGGGTTTCACCACCAATCACAAAAGAAATGAACTCACCATCACACGCCAATATAACAACTATAATCAACTCACAAAAATTCTCAACCTTGCAACACAAAGAAGTTATTCCATACCTGTAGTTTACAACTCTACTCCACAAACACAGACACACACGTACATGTATATATTACAGATTGTAAGCTAGCAAATCAAAAGCTACAGTTCCATAGCATGGCAGTAGCTCATCCGTCATTAACTTTACTGCAAGTCGTTGCTAGTAACTATAACAGTAGTTTGTAGCTGAATTCAGTTCCAACATTTGTTCGTCTCATTCTTAGCCATTTACATGTTGACTATTAGAATCTGTAAACTATTCAATTAAACATTTTTTAAACTGAATCGATGCAAAATCACAAGTATTCCATAATGCCACTCCAGATTCAATTATGTAAATTGGATCATAACCCAAAGGAAAGACAGTACATTAGTTATCGCATATTTGAGGCTTTTTAAAAACATACTAAAGAGGAAACCATTAAACATATTAACAAAGCATATATCATATATGATATAGCTCAGCATGTAAAATTTGTGTAACATGTTCAGACTTTAAGCTAGCTGTCTACCTGATGCAACCCCACCCCTTTCTTCAGGCTTATTAGGTTTGGCATTTAGAAAAGACAATGGTTAGTTGAGCTCAAAGGCAAAAACAAATATTCCAACATACCCCCTTTTATGTTAGCATATAAATTATCTTTCCATTATAATGTAGCAAGGTATATGCCATTACCCAAAGTTAGTCCCCGCAAGGTGTAGGGAGGGTTATACTGGAGATAAACCTAACCTTTGACATTATTTTTACACAAAATAACTGTTCTTGAACTTGAATCACATTCTCACACTTGAACAGCCACAACATTTTACCATTGTTCCAAACAATGACCCCAAAATGCAAGTGTCTTGTGGTTCCAAATGTAATAACAAGGATTCGGTAATTTTATGCTACAAATTGATTTTCTTAGCCAAGAACAGAACCTTAGGAAAGCCTAATAATATGTGGGTACAAACATAAACAAATGTGAAGATGAATGCTACTCTTTCAAGTAGGAAAGGACACAGAAAATTTTACCATTTTCTCAAGGGGTTACCCAAATGATAAGATAAAACTTTTTTGGTAAGTAAAGTTCTCTCTCTTACGAAAGAAAAATTCTTTCTCTATTATTTGAGTCATCATCATTATGAATATTTCCTTAATTTACATACTAGAAATACCAGAAAATAGAATATAACCTCAAATGTATCAAGCATGAGCATTTGAGGTAGATTGCTGATGCCACAAAATATAATAATATATGGTTGAGGCACTATATTAGTCTGAGGTGATAACTTAGAAGATAATATATCCATAAAAAAGAAAAAGTGGAAGAAACTCAGCCTTTTCTACAAGGAAGAGTCAAGTCCTTGTAAGAATAACACAACCACCAGCTACTGAATCTAAGTTGAGGAAAATTTACATAATATGGCTAGAAGGTCAATGGTGCTCCGTGGTGGAATCTTTTTTTGATAAGTGCTGTGTGGTGGAATCTTGAGCACCAGAGAAACATGTCTGTATACCATATGCATAACCCAAATGAGAATGTTAAGAAAACAAAAGCAAAACAAAATAAAATGAGAAACAGCACATCTGAAAGAAGCTAAAGGCACTACTTGAACTCCCAATCCAAATCTTTGAATCCTATGATTTTTTTATCCTAAAGCATACATATTGATGCTTTGGCACATGGGCACATCATCGGACACGGACACATCATAACATGGACATGCCATCACAGAAAGATGTTCAAAAAGCAGAACACGAACCCAGCTAGGACACATCAACACAGATACTTTATATTGCTATATATGAAACAGACAGTACTTATGACAAGTAGAAATAATATTTCACGACTTGAACATAAAATTGCCAAGTTATGAACCACAATAATCAATAATAACCCATGCATTGACAAAGACACAGCAAAGACCCAATCATGCCTACTTCTTTTGATTTTCCTATATTACATTACCTTTTAAAAAATATATATACACACACACACGGATGTACACACATATACATACATACATCCATTTATATATATATATATATGGGGTTGAGCTTTTTACTAGCTTTTGTATAAACCTTTATTATTTTTCTTTTGAGAAGTTAGTAGCCCTTAGGGTGGGAATTAAACCTGTGACCCTGGAGACATTATTTGTATAAACTTTTATTTTATTTACAATTATACTTCTTTTCATGCTAAAAGAAAGTCATTCCAACATCTAAGATTTGTAAGTACATGTTGGCGAGTATTGGAGAGGTGTTGGGGTGCATGTCCAAAATTAAGGGTTTTCATTTTTAAATTACAGACAAATCCAAGGTGTGTCAGATATGTGTTCAGGAGTGTGTGAGAAACATCAATGTTCAACATGTGCCCAGCATGAACACAGCTCCTTAAATTGTCTCTGCCTCTTAGAACCCTAAATATACCAGCATTGAAGGAATCCTGTTCAACTCCTATTAAGATCCATAGGATCACCATCGTCAGACTTGACTCATGACTCTAAGAAGTCCCATTAACTAGTTTCCCTCAATTTGTCAATTCATTCACGTCCTTGAAACACGAACCTCATTTTATAATTCTAAACTCAAAACTGTCCCCATTTCACTTCAATTGGTAAGCTTCCTAATATATTTTTATAATAATTTCTCAGCCATTCCTCACTCTTCAAAGTTCAAAATTTACAAATTTTCTACGATAGAACTTATACTATATTTACATCAAAGAAATCCTGTTCAACTCCAATTAAAATTTTCATAAGATCACCATAGTCAGACTTGACTCTTGACTCTTAAGACATCCCATTAACAAGTTTGCCCTGAATTTTCCTACTGTGAAATATGAAGCTCATTTTATAATTCTAAAGTCAACTTTGTCCCCTTATTTCACTTTAATTGTTAAGCTTCCTAATATTTTTGTAAAAAATTCTCAGCAATTTCTCACTTTTCCAAAGTCCAAAACTTTCGTAGTTTTCAAACATATAAATCATACCATATTTGTTTTGGATCAATTTATTTTTGCAAATTCTTATTTAATATTATCATTTAATCCTCATTCGCCCTCCTGAATGTTGCAGAGTTTTCCCCAATATTATGGTTCTGGTGGCCCTAACATTGAGAATCCATACGATCTATGATCTTGATCCTACTAGCCTTGGTAAGTGGTAGCATCAACTGAGGAAAAGTTAAGAATTAGATGATTTAGATAGTATAGTTACACAATGACAATCAATGGCTGCATCAATAAGGTAGGGTAACTTGGCTCAAATTCAAGGCACAGGTGAAGGTGAAGGTGAAGGTGAAGAGAGGAGGGAAGAGGAGAAGAAGAAGAAAGAGGGCTACGAAAATTCTCACTTCATCAGCAATAATAATCTGATATCAAATTACAATACCAAAGTCTTTATATATGCATCGAAATCCCAAATAAGAAACCAAAACAAAGTAGGAAACCGAAGGGTTTTAAAATAATAAGAAAACAAAAATAAAATAAAAGAAACTAAACTAAGTAATCTTATGCCTACGCCTAACATAAGTCCTCCACGTGCGCGGCACATGGGTCCCATCACCAATCTATTGCGAATCCCAATCAATTCTCCCAGGCTGAGAACAACTCGCCTCTAGAGAGTTATGGTTAAGGTACCGCTCCAATAAATCTGGATAAATATGACAAAACGCATCCTCAATAATCCATGCATCCTCAGTATTGGGTCTATCCATCCAACGAACAACAAAACAACAATATCCTCCATGACGTGAAGCAAAATGACTCATCATGAGGGTAAGCGTCTTGTTGGGGGTACTTCGAGGGGGAAAATCTGTCACCCAACATTCTAGAGAATCACCTATTGGCTGATTATCCATAGATCCGCATCGAGTCTTCGAACCTTGTCTAGGGTTGCTTCCTTCTCCAAAACTACCGCATGCACATCACATTCCTAACCACACACTTAGAAAGGGTCATGCACATGAGACAGAAAGGGGAACATTTTTCAAGCATTCCTAGGCACCTTCTAGACCAAAGGTACCCATTAGATGATCTAGAGGACTTTGAAGAGGAAGAGTCCCTTTCCATAGGAGACCGTGAGGAGTACCAGTGTCCATTTAGGGCACAAGGTCGATATAAGGGTAGGCACAGCACAGATGAAGGTTGATGCCCTTAGTTTTGATGGTATGCTAGATCTTAGTGCTATCCTGGATTGGTTAGCTAACATAGAGGACTACTTTGACTGGTATGGCATGTCAGACACCTAGCATGTCTGATTTACTAAGATGAAGTTAGTTGGGCCGGCCAAGTGTTATCGGCAAGGAGTCCAAGAAAACCTAAAGTGCCTAGGTGAGCCACCTTTCACCTTATGGGCTGAAATGAAGCTCAATCTGAAGGAGTAGTACATTCCTACCAACTATTGAGCAATGAATGAATCTGAGGCAAGTTTCGATGAGTGTTTCTGACTACCTAACCCTAATCGAGGAGCTCTGCGCTAGTTGTGGGATCGATCAAGAATCTTGGGTGAATGTAGTTAAATTTGTTAACGGATTAAGACCCGAGCTTAAAAGGAAAGTTAACTTGCACTCGCTTGAGTCGCTAGAGGAAACTTTTAATAGAGCTTTAGATATTCAAAAGATCTATAGACTCCCCAATACTAGGAGTGCGGCTTCTCAAGTCGGGGAGTCACAACAGTCACGATCCTTGTCCTTTGAGAAGTATAGTGGACCCACCCTATCTCGTACTTGTGTTTCCCAGGATAATAATAACACCAATCAACGACCTAACGTATCTAGGGGTAGAGATTCGGCACTCTCTAGCAATCGTCAAAACGGGTCCTCTATAGAGTGTTTCCATTGTCATAGTAAGTAAGAATGGCAACGGGACAGGGTGCCCCTTCCCCTTACCCTGACCCCATTTACCCCCACCTCGTTTAGAGGTTCACCCCGACCCCGACCCCGACCCCAATCCCAATATTGTTTTTTCAAAGTATGTTAATTTTTTTTTTTGGTAAGTAAATTAAAAATTTATTGCCAAAACAACCATTATAAGAAAAAATAATATAAGTGTTTTATGAGAAACCTTAAAACTAATTTTATATAATGCAATTTATTAATAAAAGTAGTAAACATAGAAATTTAAAACAAAATTAATATATAAATAAAGTGGGGTGACCATCCCCCATCCCTACCCCGACTCCTACAGGATTTTCAAAGTCTTACCTCAACCCCGACCATGCCTCGACCCCATTTATGAACACCCCATATCTGCTTCATTAGGGGCGGGGCAACTTGTCATCCCGAATAATAAGGGTCACATAACCTCGCATTGCCCTAACCATACCTTGACCATAGATCAGGAGTTAGGCGAGTCGTTTGACGAGGATGACATGGCCCCGGTAGTTGACCTTTTAGAGGAGCCCTCAAAGCCTGACGATGAGGATGATGCATTATGAGGGGGCCCCACATCACTGTCATGCGGTGTATTCTACCAAATTGGTGTAGGAGAAAGGGAAGAGAAGGGAGAGAAGAGAAGAAGAAAGAGGGATTGGAAAGAGAGGGCTACGACAATTCTCACTTAATTTGCAATAATAATCTAATATCAAATCACAATACAAAGTCTTTATATAAGAATCCAAATTCCAAATAAGAAACCAAAACAAAGTAGAAAACTGAAGAGTTTTAAAATAACAAGAAAACAAAAACAACACAAAAGAAAATAAAAAGAAACTAAACTAACTAATCCTACACCTAACATAAGTCCTCCACGTGTGCAGCATGGGAGTCCCAACACCAATGGCTCCCATCACTTTGTGTACCCAAAACACTTCAATAACTTTTGAGGCTTCAAAATAATTTAAACCCTTCTTGCCTTGCAAAGATTGAGACAAAAGAACGAGCAAAACCTAACCCATTGCTTTAGATCAATGGAACTCGTTGATTGAGAGTATTTTTCAATCAACAATAATGCTTGACATTGAAATTCTAACAAAATATTAAAAGGAGAGATGTGTTATGCTCTCCTATGACTTCCATAGGATATTTTTCGCCCCTAACATGCAAGAGAGCGAGAGAGATGCAAGGGAAAAAAATTGTATCTTGTGTTTTTAGATATCAAGAAGGACTAGTCAAAATATTTAACCTTCCCTTAGAATTTTAAAACTATAATGATGGTCCAAGTTTCAAAAAACTAAGAAATTCCATTTTTCATTAATAATAATATTGCTTTATATTTTATACTAAAGAAATTTAAGTCCCAAAAAGTTTACACATCGATGCTTATGCTTTGCCTTGTTAAAAGGTTAAACACATCAGCTTATATGCCTACCTTTTAAACTGAAATTTACTTTTATAGAAAAAAAAATTTAACTGCTCCAATGAAGGTATTGTGATCTTACACAACCAATGTCTTCCATCAGGCAGACAGGAAGAAACCATGTTTTGGCAAGAATTTCCCACTCCATGAAAACAAATTCCCAAAAAAGAGAGGGGGGTGAAAAAAGTCCATTTCTTATATGCTACGACTATGTTCCTGTTTGAGAAAAAGAAAGCTACAAAAGATATAACATATATTGCAGTTAAAGGGAGCTACAGATTACTCCATGGAGTCACTTCCAATACACAGAATAGCATTCACATAATCATGTCAGCTGAAATGCCAGCTAGATGCTCAGCCGTCATCTCATAGGGCAAGATAAATGAATGCTTGACTGAGAAAACAAAAGAACAGGAGAAGAAGGTAAAGCAGAACACAGGACAATCCACCTCTTCTCTAAAGTAAATCTGGTACCAAACCAACCCAAACAATGTCAATGCTTGAGCACATCGTTGATTCCTAACAGAGAAGAAAAAAGTCATATTTGTTAAGCCCTCCCCTCCCCCCCCCCCCCCCCCCCAACCCACGTTCATTCCATATTTTCACATGGAGCGTTCACGAATGAGAGTTTGCTGGACCCTATGACTCACCATCCCGAGGCTTCAATTTAGACAAAACAAATTACCTGGAATTGCTGCAGGGTCAAGCTCCCAACAGCCTCTCAAGTAGCCATCTTTCTCGTCCGTGAGTTGGAAAGCAGGAATCTGATGAGAAAATCTCGTTAACTCGACCCGGGGTATCTCCAGAATACCAGTACTGGATCTATGTCTTCTTGGAGACTTAAAAACTGACTTGAAACCATTCAGATGTATCAAAGAGGAAACTTTCGTGCAGTGCCCATTATCTTCGAGGACTTCCACAATGTCGTATTTGCAATTCTCCAGGTCAGCACATGTCAAATCAGCACTCCAATTCTTGTACAACGCCCAAATTTCTCCTTTCTTCGGATAGATTTCGAATCTGTTCTTACTGATGGATTCTGCTTTTAACACATGAGAAAAGGCAGTGGGCGAAAAGACCCTTGCTTTTCCACTTTGAAGTTTAAACATCCCACAATAAATAGGTTGCATTGTATCTTTAGGTTGTGTGCATGCTTCAAGGAACACCGCATGCAATCTGAAAGGGAAAGATTCAATCTTTTTAACCTGAGCATAGCTTTTTGGTAACCCATCCTTATTGTTGTACAATGCCCAAATCTGGCCCAGCTGAAATTTCCCCTCCGATTTGTCCCCATCAAAGTTGTAAAACTTTTCTTCTGAAATTTTGCGAGCTGGAGATATAGATGGGGGAATGCTAGGGCTTCTTAGAGAACTGTTGGGACTTGCATCCTTTATGGGTGATAGCATTTTATCTTCAGCCTGACACAATGAAGAACTTCCTTTAGACGGTGTGAGATCATCATGCTTTATATCTTTAGAACTATCAAAATGCTTGGAAGATTGTTCTTGAGTCACACATTGACTGGCATTCAATTGGTTGTGTTTCTTATCAGTGTTGCTTAATTCCCTTGGAGACCTTCGAACTTTTGACACCTCCCTTTCATCCTTCTTTTCTTCAAAATCCACATTCTTCATTGGTGTTTTCGTACTCTCAGAACCCATCATCGGTTTCACTGTTTTATCAGGAGATTTCAGGCAAGAACTGTTGACTTTAGCATCCATGCTTTCAGTCTCCATCTTCTCATCACCATGACAATAAAACTCATCAAGATTGCTGGGCAGGGAAGCAGGATCGAGTTCAAAAGATCCTTCTGGGACACCTTCTCTTTCCATACCTGTCATTCTGAAAGAGGGAATCCGATGAGAAAATCTAAGAAGCTGATTGGATGGTATCAGAAAGGAGATAAACCCTTTCCCAGTTGTTCGCTGAAACAGGCTCACAAACCCTTTTACCTTATCCAAGTAAGCAACCCTTATTCCAGCATCCTCAACAAAATCTGAGAGAACCTCCACGATTTCAAATTTGTATTTATTATGGTTTTCTGGGTCAGAGCTCCACCTGATATCCCAGTCCTTGAAGAGGGCCCAAGTTTCCCCCTTTCTCGGATATACAACATAAGAACATCTCTTAATGCCTTTTTCACATTGAACCTGATGAGAGAAAGTAAGCCGATCCATGGTTTCTTCAGATTTCCCTAGTACAAATTTGCCACATGAAACAGGCAATCCCTCAGCAAACCAATCAATCTCATGTTGGTCCATGGGATCAGGCTCTAGCCAAGTGATCCTCAGCTTAAATTCAGGTGAAAAAACTTTCCTGATCCGGGCATAAAATCTTGGCATGCCATCTATTGTATCATAACAAGCCCAGAATTGATCAACAGCAAAACAATTTTCTTCTTTATCCTTGTCAAAGTCACTGAACTCTGGATCAGGACACTCGTAGTACTCTGGATCTGGAGTACAACTTGAATTTGATTCAAAATTATCAGGAAGTTTAGATTTTCCAGCATTGCTATGAACCGTGTTCATCTCTTCTCCATTGAGGTTATGTTTCCCAGTATCCCCATTTCTGTTCGGCAGGCTTCCTTCAGGAGGTATGTTTCCCATTTGTTTAGTTTCTTCTTTCTCTCTATCTGCAGCAGCAGCAAAACCAGCTGAATTATCAGTTTTAGATACCTCATTGTCCAAAGTTTCTTCCTTTAGCTCCTCTTCACTGCTACGAGATGATGTACTCTCCCCTTGACCTTTTTGGAGGACTCACAAAGTCATCATCATCGCTTAAACTTTCATTGTAAGAAACATGCTGCCTTTGCCGAGAAGATCTCCTAGTAGGATGGAGGCCATTGACTTCAGAAGTTTGCCGATCAGAATTGCCACCATTTTCTTGAATGACCACATCTTCCAAGTCTGTACTACTTGCAGTATCAGAGCTCTCACTGGATTCAACTACTGGCTTCCTTCCTCTTTTTCTACTCATGTTTCTTGAAGTTCCAGATTCTCTGGGCTTCGTAGCATCAAAGTAGGGCATCCCCAACCCCTTCCTTCCCACCTTCTGTATTCACATGCCCATCTTCTTTCCCTTTGGTTTTAGAACCCCCACCAACATCAGCAGTGCTTCCTGTCCTTGATACTGGTTCTGGACCCATTGATCTATTGTTGAAACTTTCCCGAGATCCCGTATGGGAGGGGGGGGAACCTCCAGTACTTTGTGAGCCCACTTTAAAGCCCCCCTGATTTGGAGTCGAGGATGAAACCGCAGGCTGACCCCTGTTGGATACTGGTGGTCCACCTTGAGCACCCAAATCATAGGCAATGAACGGTTTTGAGCAATTTTGACAGCGCAAGGCTCTGTTCACAAAATCTCTGTAATACTGGTACTTCATATTACAAAACGGGCAGCATGTCCAGAATGCTGGGGGACAGCCGGACAAGCCTGGTTGTGTTGACTGACGAGGATTCAAACTTCTGCGCTGCAAATTAGGAACATTTGGAATGTTATTCTGAACCCCGTATTGATTTCTGACATAAGGGTTCCGATTTACCTGATGAGGAGGCGGCTTTGGTGCAGCAGTTCTCACTGAAACTCTACACTTGCTGTCATACAAAGACCGTTTACCCTGATCAGAAAGCACCATACTTGCTTCACCAATCAGCTTAAAAGCACCTTCTGCACCGGGAAATTTGTTCTTATCGGGATGAAGTATGAGGGCGAGTTTTCGGTATTGCTTCTTGATTGTCATCATGTCAGCCATTCTTTCAACTTGAAGAATTCCATACCAGTCCCTTTCAGCCCCATACATTTTGTTGTGAGATGAACAGTGAACATCACAGACTGCTAGCAGCTGGGAAATGTTCTCAAGCTCAGGGAAAAGTTGTTGGGCCTTCAAAGCAATTTTCCGAGCTCCTTCAAAGTCGTCATTTTGCATCTTCTTCTCTGCAATCGCTTTCGCCCTGATAGCCTCCTCTTTGTTGCACTCCATCACTAACGCAAAATCCAAATGTTTACTACTCGGATTCGTCAAATTTAGTGCCCGCACAAAAAAGGAAAGTTTTCATCTTCATGCTCAATTCAAGAACACAACCCAATTAAATTAATAGTACATAGCTTCCCTTGTCCCCCAGAGTCCAATCATCCAAAAAATTTCTCTCTGCATGAAAGAAAAAAAAAAAAAGCAAGAACCTATCCAGTTCAGTGCTTATCAACTGAACATAAAAAATTGTAAATATTACAAATCAATAAAATTAACTTTTGACATTGACATGGAAGAATGGAAATAAAAATTAATAAATACCCTGAATTCTGTTAACTACCATCAAGAAATCTTCTAAAGTGGCCAGGGAGAACCAAAAAGTAAATGGGACAAAGTATACTTTTCCTTCACAAGATAGAAGCTTTTAAGCAGCCCTACCGAACCGATATAATATCCAAATCAAAACCCTTATAACCCTAGGAGTTTTAACCTATATTTCAAAACCTGCAACAAGAAATCACCACACTATCAATTAGAAATAGTTGATCAAAATAAATAAGAGAACAAAGGACAACAGAATGAAACAAAAACCAAAATAATGAATACAAGCAAGCCATGCTAGAAATAAATTTGGAAACATACAAGCTCCTGTAGAACTACAGAAGTTTAATGTTTTATGCATCCAACTAATTTCAAGCCCCCATACAAGTGCTGAAGTTTAATGTTTTATACATCATACTAATAAAAAAGAAAGAAATGTTCGTACATACAATTGAGGAGCATCAGGAGTTACATAACTAAAATACATATTAATTGAATTTCAAATAAAAGAAGAACTAAAGCACAAACTAGAAAACCAAATACAAGGTATTAGAAACAATTGCATGATCAAGCTAAGCAAATCCAGAACAACAAAAGCAACAACTACGCAAATGTCACAATCAGATCATTTGACTGTCTGGTCGCCAGGAAAATATAGGAAATAGAGAAAATCGATATTGTGAATCCAAGAGTTCTCGTTTAGAATCTAAAAACAACAAAAACGTTAATTCAAACAACCATAATACATCGGGCTTATTTGAGTTGAGTTAAAAACAACATTAACTCTGGAATTCAAAATCACAGTTATTTTATTTTCCTTCATTTGATAGTTACCAAACTCACACTCTAAGATAATGGAAAAACCAGACGTTGAGCGATGAAGTATCCCGACTAATCATAAAGTCAGAAGACTAAATCCCTAAATTTCGAGCATTATGAAGTTCACGAAGCAAAAAAACACAAACAACATGACAAGCATATCGAAGACCAAGTTAGAGTAAATTCACCGAACAAATCAATAAAACTATACATATAAACCCTAGAAAAAGACCGACAACAAACACGTAGAAATCAAAATATAACCTATTTCCGCAAATTATTCCGAGAAAAAAGGAGCAAATTTGCAATCAATCTCAATATGACAGCCATGCTGTGTGCGTGTGCAGTGTTTGTACGTTTACAATAACCAGAAGAGGCAGGAACGAAAAATTTGAGAGGGAGAAAGAGAATAGAACATACGAGTTAGGGTTTAGAGAGACTGGACCAAGAATTCTAGAGAGGAGAGAGAAACAAGAGGAAATATCCAGAAAGAGGAGGGGCAGCGGGAACAAAACTGTGAAAATTATGGAGCAGCGGGAGGAGTCTAATTCCTCAATACTTTTCATTTTCTCCCAAACATCCCTAATTTATCCCTATTATGGGACAGGTCCATTGCTGTTTTGAATTTGTGTTTTGCATTTAATTTTCAGTAAATATAATATTGGAAAGATCTAGAGAGTGACCGGTCAAACTATCTTAGCACCTTCTGATCTGATGACTTTTGGCCAGTCTGATTTTTTTTTTATGATTTTATATTTGAACTCAAAAATAATAATTTTGTATTTCTTGTTAGTGACATTATACCGATGTTCTTTTTTAAAACCTATTCAATCGCAAGGTGATTATTTAAATTCTTACTAATTTTTTTTTTTTACAAGAATTTAAACCGTTATTTTTCTTGTAAAAATACATAGGTAATGCAACTATCAATATTTATAATTCTTACTAATCTTCTTTCAATTGATTTTGGAGAGAATTAAAGCTGTGCTTGGATCATGATTCATATATAATTTTAAAAAAATATTTTTAAAAATTTTGTAATTAAATTTTTAAAAATTGTGAAAATACATTTGGATATGATAATCTAAATTTTAAAAAATTAAAATAAATAATTTGCCAAACGTGTATCCCGAGTTTTAAAATTAAAAATTTATTTTTGAAAATATAAACAAACGAAGCTTAAACTCTATTCTTTTTTTTTTTTTTTGAAAATAAATAACTAATATCACTAAATTACTATTTATTTTGATTACATTAATTATGCATTAAACACAATTTCATGTTGTATTATTAAATTACTATCATATCATCTGAGATATAAAATTTAATATAAAAATTTAGAGATTGTTATTTACACTATTATTCAAGCGTTTTAAAAATTATGCTTTTATCTATTAAAAATATATTATTTTAGAATGCAATTATGCTTTTATCCATTAAAATCTATTATGTTAGAATGGTGTCATGCTTTTGTCTTTTAAAATAATATTATTATGCAGTGAAATTGTATAACAAGAAGGATGAATAGCTCTTTCTTAAAATATTAAAACACATGGCATTATTTCAACGGAAGAAATGAAAGGTTAGAAGAAAGAGAATTGAGCTAGGCATGACCAAATGAGTTGCTCTATTAATAATTAAGAATTTCTTCCACATTTTCAAATGATATAATATTGTAAAAATTATTGTGAGAGAATAAGCTTGAGCCTGATTTTGAATTTGAATAATTCAACTTGAGTTTATGCTAAAATTAAAGTTCAATAATATCGAGTTCAGTTTGACTCCAAATAAAAATTTTCGCCAACGAAATTCATGGGAGTGGTTTTTGTAACAGTGTTTTGCTATAATCCTATTATGTTATTTTCATTTATAAGCAACATGTTGAAACTCCTGTTTGCAAATAAATTGTGCCTTTCATTATGACTAAGAGGTTTGGAAGTTTGCTTTTATCATCTGTGTGTATGTTTCATGTTTCTTTCAGTTCTCGATTCTCTGTCTAGCATTAATCATATTGTCATTACACGATTTCATGTTGTTGGATTGTTTCACATCGTCCTGTCTCTAGCTCCTCTGGTCAATATATAAAGGCCCTCTCTACCATCTCCTTAACATCCTGGGTTTTAAGGATGAGCTAATTGGGAGTTGGGCCTCCAAATTTCAATACATATTACCATTGTAACATGCTCCACCGATGATTTCAAGCCTACACTACACTAATATGCATTTATTTAAATCAAACGGTTGGATATTGGGATGAGCTTGACTCCAATTTATAGTCATTTAGACATTCATAAGATTTGAATGAAAGTTTTAATAAGATTAAAATTCTTATCATTATATGGTTGATTTCGAATTTCAACCAATACAGATATATACCGTATTTTTAGTTATACGATGAGTGTGGAAGGATTTTTAGTTATCTGTCAACTCTTCTAAATTATCTCTCCGTTTTCTCTATGAGATTTTTCTGAGGTTACCATCGTGAGACCTCTAGACTTGGATTGTAAAAATACATGGACGACTCGATTTTGTAGCCGTCCTATTGATAAAAAATATTTTTATATCGACGTATATGACAAAGAAGCTCATAACACAAGCTGGTTTCTTCCGCTTTCGCGAACCCGGACTACAAGAAGCAACCAGGTTCAGCCTGATTGTTATTTCATATATTTCCTTCATTAGTATCATAGACATAGGCTTGTGTTCGCTAATATATGTGTTGTATGCGTGTATTTGACCCACATGGTTGTTTTTTAAAAGATCATTATAAGAACACCTCTTGAATGATCTGTCACGGTGGATGTGTTCTTTATAAATCTAGTATATAGGTCTTAAAATTTCATAACGATCTACCGTCGGATCTATAAGAGATCTGAGTTTAAAGTTCTAATTTTTAAAGAAAACACAACTTTAATATGAATTTTTGAGTTTTAATACGATTTATAAAATCTTGATTATTATGCATGAAATTTATATCGAATTGTTCCTTGTCGCGAGAGATTTCCAATGATATATGTGGAACACAATTTTTTGTCAAAAAATGAGTGAGATATAAGGTCTCAAAGTTTGATAGCAGCTATAGGTCAAACTTTATTTTTGAAGAAGATGAATTGTAGAGAAATGAAACCCCCACTCTTGGTGGGATGCGTGGGAGTGAGTGCATCATCTTTCGAGGCCTATTTTTTTACACCTCCAGAGAGTGTGCCTCACTCACTAAATTTGTGACTCGTGATGTATTTTTTGTAATTTTTTAGCTTTCGAAAATTAGTTTAAATTAATTTTTATTACGAAAAAGTGTGACAAATGTGTTTAAATACTTTTTCAAAAATTCTAAAGAGTTATATTTTAGATTAAAATCACATATTAGTATTTAGTATATTGTTGAGGGTCCAAATTATTTTTTGGTGAATTTTTTTTACCTATATTTGATATTTTTGGAGCTTTAAAAATTAGTTTTTTATCCTAAGATTTGTTAAAAATTTTAAAAAATTTATTTTAAATGTGAAATTTTTTTGAAAAGGCTCTAGAAATTAGGAACAATTATATTATATGTGGATCATATTTTTAGGGTCATCTGTGAATCATTTATGAATTAATTATCATATGAATAATTGTTTATTGCATTATTTTTGTGTAATATTGATCCCCATTAATTGTTAGACTTAAATACTCACTCTCATTGCAGGCGAAGTGTGGTAAAGTCATCATCAAGACCTATTATATTATTATATATGTGAACGTATGTTGTGATTAGATGAGCTTATTTAATTGATATTCTAGCACACATGTTGTCGTGATGTATAAAATAATAAGGTTAATTTTGTGATATATAAGATATTGGTACGGCATCCCCATTTATTTTATTGCTTTTAGTAGATTGATATAATATGTTCATTCTACAATGTAACAAATTTTGAAAATGGTTGTATTTATTTATGAAGCCTTGTAAGGGGATGTGTTTTCACGCAAACTCATATGTTCATAAATTGCCTTGGCATGATGTATTAGAATGCCAATTAGGGCTTAAGTAGAGTCCATGCATTTTAGAATATGCGCATTGATTATTATTATTATGTGGATGAATTAAATTATTTTAATTTAGGAATTATTGCGTGGATGAATTAAATTTGTTTTAATTCAAAATTATTTTGCTCAAAATTATTTAAAAATATACTTCTGTTTACAAAATTTGAGATGATTACGAGTCTAGCGAAATTTTTGATCTTATAGTGTATAATAGAATAATATTTTTTAATGAATTTCTGGTAGCAGAATAATATGATAAATGTATGTTTAAATGTCACCTTGCGCACTATGATAGTAGTGAAATAACCTAAATGAATATGAATGCCGACTCAACCAACATAATGCTTAGAATGACTACATCACATATATAGCATGTGTGTAGACATTGACCAATAGGAAATATAGTCTAATACCTTGAAACATAGAAGCCTGTCATAATTAATTAAATTGTTAAATGTGTTTTATTATGTTGAGCAGCATATAAATAAAACTCATTGAAAAATTGTTTGGATTAGTTCCATGACAATTATTGACTTGCCTTTGATGAGCAGTAAATTCTCGCCATATAGTAACTTGGCTCGCATTTAAATTTTTTTTTTTAAAAAAAATTACATGACGTTACTTATTTAAATTAAAATATTTTTTAAAATAATACGTCATCTTGAGACAAAAGGTAGAGCGCCAAGAGGCGAACTCCTAAACTAACTTTGTCACCTTGGGTGGGCCAAATAAGTTTTTTGGGCCGATGTTTATAGACAAGAAAAAATTGCTAACTAGGGTGAGACTGAGAAACTTATGTCAAAAGTAGACAAGAAAGTCAAGTGCCATAAGGGCATACATGATAGATAATGAGATATAGAATGAACTACTCTTTAAGAATAAAATGGATCATTTTGCTCGTAGTTGTACTGAGTCAAAGTTGACCATTTTATTCAAAATAGAGAATAAGTAAAAGACATAAATGACACGTAAAAAGTGCAACTTTATAATGCTCATAGTGTTTTGCAGATTATGTGCAAGTGGTAGCATAAGAATTAATCGCCACAAGAGTGAGTTGATTAATTCTTTTTGAGCAACATAGTGGCCTTATGATAAAATAATTGGATATTGGTGTTTGATTAGGTGTTTAGTCCACCTCTAATCCAATTGATTTTTGTCTTTTTCTCATCTTTAAATTTCAATTTTTGGGACTGAATGGAACTATTTATTCTTTGTGAAATAATAGTTTAATGTAGATTGATTAGTTTGATCTACCCCATGTTAGAAGCAGTTTCATTATATGAGTATGATAGTGGCTCTGTCTCATTGAATTATTTGATAATTTTGGACTTATCTTTTTATGGCTTTTCACGATGTTATTTTTTGAACAATAACATAAACAAATTGAACTAGATTGGATGGTTAGATTAGCTTGAGAAAACCAATTGGGGTTACTTGCAAAAATCAGTTTATCAGTGTGTAAACCCTATTTGATTGAAAAGGCCTGTAAAAAACCTTATTTGTAAGGTAGATTGGCTCTTTATCAACTAGAGTCGATCCTAATAGCATATGCAAACTCATGATGTTTTGGAAATTGGGCACATAGTAGAATCTATTATTTTCTTACTTTGTTACTCACACTATGATTGTGCACCTAACTCTAGCATTATTTGCTTTAAAGCATTGCTATAAGCATTAGTTGCTTTAAGCATTTATCAAGATGTTGAGTATTGAAAATGAAGAATTTAAAAATTCTTCGTACTAATTGTAAGCAAGAGTACTTGTCTGATTAGTTCAAGACATTTATGTGAGAAAAATAGAAAAATTGATTTTATTAAATACGGTTGAGTCGATGATGGTGCAAATATATTTTGTGCAGCCTATATCCTTAACCGAGTGCCCTAAAAATCAGTTCCTTTAAGCCTAATAATGGTGAAAAGCCTAATTTGGAGGGTTTATCACTTTTTAGGGTTTATGTGATTTGTTCACATTATTTATTATTTTTTTTTTTGTGAAAACTTGGCCTTAAGTTTTAAAAATGTTAGCTTTTTAAAATATTATTTTGAAAGTTTAAAGGGCCATTGGATTTTTAATTGAACACCCCAAGTTAAGGAATGACTAAATTGAGTTGCACAATGAGAAAACTTTAAAGTATCTTTAACTTTGTAGGTTAATGGAATCTATGGAAGTCACACCATCTCTCAGCGAAGATGGGAAATTGTTATCTCATTCTAGAATCGCCGATGATATTTTGGATAGTGGGAGTGACTTGCGGCCTAGTGGGAGTGTACCACTTAAGGAAAATTCTTAAGATCCTTAGTTGTGTAGAAGCAAGTGTAAAATCTTTTCTCATCGTCTTTGAGAGATTGAAGGGATAAATTTTAACTATTACTCCACATGTTTAAGTGGATATTGCTTCTTTTGTAGTGGAAAATTTTTTCTATGCTAATAGATGTATGGATGGCTGCTATAGGTGTTAAGTTGAAGCTAAATTAGCAAAGAATCAAACTTAGAGAATGGTTGATCTCCTTTTGTGTAGGGGTGATTAACTAATGTTTATGCCCTATCTTTTTTGAAAATGTCCTTTCCCAAAGGGGATATTGACTATGTAGAAAGATTTTTCCTAGTGGTGAGAATTGTCTCCATCCGTCTTATTCCAATGATTCACATATGTTGGAGCTTAGAAACTTTCTAGATGGACTTAGACATGATCTCCTCTATGGAAAATTAAACGATGATTTTATGTGGATCAAGTTTTAGGCTTCAAGGTCAATGAACAAAGAGCGCAAAGTATGCTTACTCAAATGTTCATTTGTAACCTAAAGATCGTCTATGAAATTTTGGGCTTTAAGGTTAATGAAAAAAGAGCGCAAAGTCTGCTTGCTTAAGTGTTCATTTGTGACTTAAAGCCATCGCCAAGTCAGTGAAACCTAAAATTTCATTGAACAATTGGCTTCACGATGATTAAGGAAGCCACCAATGGTCCAAAGAAAGTATTTTGATCTTTTGTATGGTTGCTGAAATATAAGAAATTTGTTGTCATCACATGGAGGTGGTTGTCCATATTGATGAGGACATGGGTGAAGTAGACTATACTTGGATTTGAGTTCCATGAAGATTGCCTTGAGAGATTTCTCGTTTTGTCTTAAGAAATCTATAAGCGATCTTGTTAGCAAGGTCCTAACTTATCGATAGATTGATATGGGCATACTGTAGTTTTGATCATTGCAATTGAATTAGAAAGGAAAGAGATATTTTTGTAAAATTTCTATTTGAGAGTAGTTGAGATTTTGAGGTGCACTGGAATGTGTACTCGATTATTTTTACAGCTTTTATTGATGATCGAATTATTATAGCAGCTTAGTACTTTGCTCCTATCAAATTATTAGAGCAACTTAGTGCTTTGCTTATATGGATTGTCAATTATTATAGTAGCTTAGTACTTTGCTTGTATAGATGGTCAAGAGTGACTTACTATTTGCTTATTGAATTTTAGTTAACTGGTTTCTTTGATATCTAAGTGATGTAAAAAATACATAGTTGGTCGTCGTAACTGAGATAGTAGTTTGGTTGTGAAGATTCTAATAGCTGCCTTAACATAGCGCCATATAGGCAGGATGATATGTTCATCAGTTATGATTGTATGGCAGCTTCTAGCATATATAAGTATTGCATTTGTCACAACTTTATTCCACATTATTAATAAGATTTACAAGCTTGAGGGATATAAGTGCATGCGATGCCTTTCTTATTTTGTGGTATCTTTTGGACCTAGGGTTCATAGAGATAGAATCGTGCAGCCTCGCCACTAGGCTGGAAGCTTAGGCTTACTAGTGGGCTGGTAGACCAATAGTGGTGATGGGAGAACCAAACATACTGACATTAGTTTTCACTACACATGTTTAAGATAAAATTACACAAAGTTAAGTGGTTCTAAGCCCATACTTAGTGATGTTTTACATCCTATGTTTAATGGTTGAGTTTATTTTGGATTTGATATATTGGACACTGTGTGACATTATTTTATTATTATATGATTTTGTATTCATATTGAGATGAATTTTTTGATGTTGTGAGCATACATGAAAGATGTCAACAGGTTTTGATTAGCTCTTTCACACGAGCAATCGCCTTGGCGCTTAGATAACGAGCAATACGAGACATTGAATTCTTGGTTGGAGGGAGAATTCATCTTTATCATATATGTCACATTGACAGTGAGGGTCAATAAGAGATTCTTTTAAAGAATCGAGCATGAAGGTTAACCACACACCTCATGTAACCTAAAGAAAGTCGAATACGAACCTTTAGACAAGCGCTAGGAGAGCGACTGGGTTAGAATGTTCGGGTTAGGCGCTGAGATAGTGACGAGGGGCGTTGAGATAGTGACGGGCGCTAGATATCGACTAGACTAATATTTGTACGACGTATATTTTTATTTTTATGAGATTGAAATCAACATGCCCAATTGAGTGGGAGTTTCATTGTAGCATACATTACATACTGTATGTGCTATTGATGTAACTTTTAATAAAGAAAGTGAGTGAATGTATCCCTACTTCGTCACTGTGTGAGCTCTGAGAACACTTTGAGTTTCCACTGTGCCCTTTGTGACCTAGGACTACGTTATGAAAAGAGAGCTTGATGTTGCTACTTTAGCATGTTGCTAAAGGACTATAATTGATGCAGGTCCGGTGGGGCATGTATAGGAAAACAGTTGAGTTTAATTAGATTAACGTGAGTAGCTAGGGAAGATGGTTCTGTAATACACTATTGTGTTGTGACCCATTGCCCAAGCGATCTGTCGGTTTATGTGTTTATTGATGCGATCATGAGTACAATACAAATTTGAGGGTTCAAGCATCACACTGAGATTAGTTCTCGTAAGGGATAAAGGATGCTAAATCTGGTGTAACGGAATAGTCTAGGGCATAGACAAGATCATTTGTTTATTTATAGTGAGGTACCATGTTGGTGTGATGGTAGCTTGATATAGTACTCCTACCCTGATCTATCTCATCCAGTCGCAGGATCTATTTCCTATACGTGAAAGGTGATGTAGAGAACTTAGTACTCACCCTATGTGGATGAGTGGGAGATGTTGGATATTAGGACAGGCTTAAAAAAATTGATCTGTCGTGGAAATCAATAAAATTACCAAACTAAACTACTAGTATAGTAGAGAAGTAAGGGTCGAACCCACAGAGACTGTTGATTGTTTAAAAACCCAAAGTTGAGATTAATTTTAATTCAAATTAACAAAGATTGATTGTTGTTGATTTTCTTTCTAAAATTAAATGAGAATTATAATTAAAATAAATATTCAGCTGAATTAATGATTGAATCAAATTAAAAGAGGATTCCTAGGGTGTTGAATCCACCACTAATCTTGTAACTAGCTTCAATTGTATTAATTCTTGGGCCATTAAGTTTGGATGTAAAAGATGTATTTGGGCTACAAGCCTCAATACAATCATCAAGAAAATCATGCACCAAAACCCTAAGCACGAATCATCTTTGGTCAACACAAATTGTCTACGCTAATTCTAAGGTCATAGTCACAATTTGTTTTTCCTGAGTTATGACTCGTCCTACGGTTTTGATGTATGTACACATATAACTATTGTATAACCACATAAACAAAATCACAGAAATTGATTATGTGAAACTGAATAATACGATTATTGTCTTAATAAAATCCCAACACTTATACAATTAATATCCAAAACTAATTAACCCAAAAATAAAATACAAAGAAGTAATATTACTTGACTAGGGTTTCATCTAAACCCTAGGAATGAGAGAACTTAGCCCATGATAGTGGAAGAGGAGACCACCATAGCCATAGAGTTCTTCATCTTCTTCTTTAGAGTCGTCTCCTTCCTTCCTCTCTTCCTTTAGATCTCCAAGACAGTCTCCTCTTTTTCCCAAAATCCTAGTTCACAATAATATCCCCCTCTTTCCAAAAATGCCCCCCACAAAATAAGAATTCAGGAAAAAATAATAAAATCCCGTAATTAGACATTAGGGGCCCAAAAAGGGAGTCTAAAGTGCTCCAAAATAAAGCCTATAATGCTAAAATAGGCCCTGGTCCACCAACATATGGACCAAGCCTCTCTTCTAATCCAAAATCACTTATTTTCCACTTCTTTTAGCACTTCAAAGCCCAATATTTTTCTTTTGCTCCAAATCTACCATTAAATCATCAACTTTGACGAGCTTTCTCTACAAAAAGATAAAATAAGAATTAACTAGCAAATGCATATAGATTGGAGAAATTAAAATAATAAAAGTGCAAGAATATCTAGGGTTAACAAAATAAATATGCACTTTGTAACCAGTTATCACCCGAACCCATAGCCATTTGGGCATCCACAAGATTTGAATGAGAGTTGTAATAAGATTAAATTTCTTATCATTATCAAGTTGGTTTTGAATTTCAACTAACGTAGATATATACCATGTTTTTAGTTACGCGATGGGTCTGGGAGGATTTTTGGTTATCTATCAACTCTCTTGAATCCTCTCTTCCGTTTTCTCTTTGAGATTCCTCCGAGGTTACCATCGCGAGACATTTGGACTTGGATTGTGAAAATACATAGGTGACTCGATTTTATAGCCATCCTATTGAAGAAAAAGATTTCTAAATTGACATACATGACAGAGAAGCTCATAACACAAGCCTGGTTCCTTCCGCTTCCAGCGAACTTGGACTACAAGAGGTAACCGGGTTCAGTCCGATTGTTATTTCATATATTTCATTCACAAACGATAACAACAAAAACTATTTAATTGAAATTAATGATTGATTCATATTTTCTAATATATATATATATATATATATGTATGTATGTATAGTGCTCAAGTTCAGATTGGCCTCAGGGTTTTCTAAGTCTCAGCCCAAACTCAATTCGAAATTAAGTTAGGCTTGACTTTTGTAGCTTAGACCAGTTTCAAGTACCAAAAAATTAGTCCAAGCCCTAAAAATTTTGGGTTAGGCTTGGGTTGGGTTCGAGTGGGCCTATCTAAGTTGCACACTGGTAATGATTATTACTAGTCTTGGAAAAAGGTTATTTTCACGCAATCTTGATATTTTGAAGTACAAAATGAGACATATGCTCCATTTGTTTTTATAAAAAAAAAAAAAAGAAAGAAGAAGAAAGAATAAGAAATTATTTTCTCACAATTTTTGATAGGAAAGAAATACTAGAAAGATAAGGGGAAGGGAAGGAAAAGACCTAAAATCTAGTGTTTTGTAAAAGGAAAATGAGGAAGGAATGAAAAAGGCCTTTCCCTTGGAGTCCACAATATTCTTTTGTTCGAAACTTAGAAGAAATAAAAGAAATGACTTATGTCCTATTAAGGACTATAGTCATATTGTCTATTAACAAATCCGATTTTGACAAAACTAAAGTTGTAATATGTCTAAGTCTAATTGTGTCAAGTACTCAAACCTTATGAGCAACCTTTATAGATTAATATTGCCGGGTACATAAAGGTAAATCAAAGATATATGGACCAAATACATTAACTTAGGTTGACTACACACGTTATTTGCATAAAATAGTTTAAAATTGATTAAAAATGTGTTTAATGGTTGTGAGCTTTGTCGCCAGAAAAAATCCCGGCTGTTCAATCCCTGAAGGTGGGAAGGAACGCACTCTTTTGAATTTGGTGCATGTAAATAAAGAAAGGAGTCGCCAACTTATTTTGGATAGATAATAAGCAAACCCAATGCAACTTATGGAGAATACATGTAAAGAAAATAACAAAGAACGTTAGAGATTACAATACTTTAGTCTAATTACATTCTAAACCCGTTGACATGGGTTAAAAAAAAGTAGAGAAAACTAGTCTACAATAAACAAGAGAATTCTAAATCTAGAATCTAAGGTACGAGATGGGAAGGTGTTAGGCACCCATCTCGCCGAATCTAAATGGATTTCGCCTCTAGTGTTCATCTACAAGGCTTATTTTGAATGACATAAATAAAGAGAGAGAAATAATTGCATGAATAAATAAAGTGAAATAAAGATATAATAAAAAGACATAAAGTTTAAAAAAAGGCCATTTGCCTGCTTCAATTAACAGTGATAGAGGTTGACAAGTAACCCTTTACTTCTCTCAATGAGAAAATGAGGCGAGGTAATAGTCTAAGACCTAACACTCACTTCAATAAAATATGGTGACTCAGGTAAGAAGAGGTGTAGAAAAGAACATGTAATGTAAATAAAACAAAAATAATAATACAAACAAAGAGAAAAGACTAAATAAACTTAAGTATGAAAACGTTATACATATCTATTTAGATAACGGAATCAGAGCCAACGTAGTTTTCTAGCTCAATTACTCTTATCAAGAGAGATAGAATAAATTGAATTGGAAAAAAAATAGAATGGTTTAGGAGTGTACCTGGTTATTTACGACTAATTAAGCAAGGCTTTGACATGAACTCCTTAACTTTGAATTGTCAATCGTGCAGAGTTTCACCTTATGTTGAGTAGAACTCTAGCTTGTGTAAAACAAAGTTCAAAAAATTTGGACAGAGAAATATAAAGAGAGTTATTGTGGCAACACTATGCCTCTTAATCTTCTATCTTTTATTATAGTGGCCAATGGGTTTTATTTATAGGAAAAATATAGAGGTTTGGTCCAAAGGTCCACAATGAATCCTACTAATTGAGGGATTAGATTAACGTTTAATGTGCAAGAAAACAAGATTGGAAAGATTCCTATGCACAAAAAAGGCAATTACTTGGATGCCACTAAAGAAATTCCTTGAAACAAGGAATGAATGATAAAAGGCAAATTTTTGTGCTCAAGGACGGTAACTTCCAATGAATGATAAAGGTAAGAAAATGCCACTCATATTACTAAATCGCACCTAATTCGGTGGAGAATTTCGGGATATAAAAATTACCAAAATGTCCACTAAGGCATAAAAAATCAAAATTGTCCTTAAAGATTAAAATTACCAAACTAACCCCATATGGGTAAAATAGGTATAAAACTTATGTGAATGCCCATAAATGATCAAAATGACATGCTAGGGATAGGATCATGCCAAAATTATCAAAGTACTATCCAAAGGGTAAAATGACACCAATCTTACAAAAATATCACTAGAAAGTGGAAAGCCTTTAGAATTTACCAAACTATCCCTAAAGGATAGGGAAATGTGATGACTTGCATAATTTAGAATATTTTATCACCTCTTAACTTTAAACTTTAGTCTAATTTTACTTATTTTCGGGTTGATTTTAGGCTTCATTGTCATTATTTAAATTTTATTTCAGATTTGAAGAAATTGAAGATCCTAATTTCAACAGCTCATTGTCTATGGACTCTCTCTCATTCAATGATGAGGCACTTGGAAAAATAAAAGTCAAGAGAGAATTGGATGCTAGACGTATGCTTGAGTGAGTATTGGATTAGGAGGATTTTTAATTCTCTTTAAAAGAAAAAAAAAGAACAAAAAGAAGAAGCGGCTGGGGAAGAAAGGAAAAAAAAAAGGCGCTGAAGAGGCGTCTAGGGCTTAAGGGAATTGGAAGTTAAAAAGAGCGTTGGCGGAGGAAAAAAGGAAACTAAGGAATGTGTGGCGCAAGGCAGGAAAAAGTGGCGAATAGGGGAAGTTAAAAAAGAACGCTGAGGGCGCAACAGGTGAAAAAAGAAAAGAAAGAAGCGGGCCCGGGCGGAAAAAAAGAAAAAACAAGAGAGGCAACTGCACAAGGGCTTGAAAAGCAGAATAAAGAAAAAAGAAAGAGGAGCAAGCAGCTGGGCGCAAGAAAAAAAGCAAAGGGCTGAAGCGGTGCAGCTAGAGAGCAGGAAAAGAAGAAAAACAGAAAAGAAATGAAGGACGACTAGGACCAAAAAGCGTAGCAGGAAGAAAACAAAAAAAGAAAAAGACTCTAGGAGCAGAGAAGTGGCGCTGAACAGAAACGGCTGGGACTTAAAGTGGTTGGAACTGCGACAAGTATTTTTTAGTGTTCAAATTTCTTCCATTCCTCTTAGAAAAAAAAATGGTGAATTCGTTTATGTTAAATTTAATTTTTAGCATGAACTAATTTTTTTTTTATTTTAGGAAAATGATGTAATATAGTATCGAACTATGCTTGCTTTTCTATGCTAATTTGAAGTAATTCTCTTTCATGTTTGTCTGATTTATTCTAAACTTATTGCTTCTAATTAACTGGCTACTAATTAGATGATTTTAATCTTGTAATTTGCTATCGAAAGAGGAAATTATAGGATGGATCTTGAATATTTCAGCATAGGTGAATATAGAGATCAAAAGACTTATATGAACCTATGTATTATTAAAAATCATTGGTCTTATTGCATTCTTTCTTTATTAATTTGCATACTCTTGTGTAAAATGATGAACAAGAATAGTTTCCAATTGACTGTCGAAAGAGGCTTTTGGATGATTTGGAGATTTGCTAACAACATAGAAAATTAAATTCAATTAGTTAGATAAGTAAAACATAGTGAGGGATTAGGTGAAATCGATTTTCTAGAAGTTTTCTCTCCCATTA